>JAOPHQ010000384.1:0-58204 GCA_030340625.1 Merluccius polli
TGGCAGGAACACGGGACACAGGACACATTTAAACACCATGGCTTCGGGATGAATAACATGAATGAATGAATGAATGGCGAACGTTAGGTTACATAAAAGTACAAGTACTATAAAAGGTGTAAGAATAAAAATATATATGTAAGGACCTCTAAAACCTAGGCCTCTAGGATATAATAATAATACTGTATAGTACTTCATTTACCAGCATGCTTTGTGTCTTAAGCATTTCCTATGTTCTGATCAGATTCTAAACATGTAAACCAATGAAATGTATTTGCTCTATGTATTTTTATTTGAATTTTGTCATCATCCAATGGGAGTGGTTAATTTGTTATGCCCGCGAAATCGCGAGGAGTCAACCTGCCAGCGAGCGGGAGATCGAGTCAACCTGCCTGCGAGTGGAGTCGTTTTATTGGTTTTGCCCTGTTTTGTGGAGACCGTTGTATACACATCAGTGGTAAGAAGAAGTCTCGTCATCGACTACAAGATCGAGTCAACTCGCGATCGCGGTTGTGGTGTTGCGCGGAGTTGTTGGTGGGCTATTTTCACACCGTTTGTGGGATTAGCTTAGCTACCAGTGTTAGCTGGCCCGCGTGCGCCGACGCTAGCGGAGCTAGCTATCGCCATCTCTCCTGCCGGCTTGCTGTGGTGCTGTCCGTCTCGTCGGTGGTGACTGTCGGAGGAGGATTTCGGGGCTGGGTCCACCGGAGTTCATCTGGATCACCATCCCTGTCGTGGTCGTGAGCTGGCTGGGCATCTCACTGCTCCTCCGGCTGCTAGCGAAACGGGAGGCTGACTACGGGACGCCTGGGCTGGGGCAAATCGCCGCCAGTGAGTAGCTAACATTTACACTGAAATCCACACACACATTGACCTTGCCGCTGGGAGATGGTAGCGAGCAGCTATTCATTGCTGCCTTGTTTTCACCTCGGAGAGCTGGACCTTTATGTGCACCTACGGCCACCAACCGCAAGCGCTTGTTTTTTTCTTGTTGTTTTCTACTGTTTCTCTGTTGTTTTATTGTGATCTTTTTGTGATATTGAAATGTTGTATTGTTCATGTAGGGGCCCCTACATATGTAACAAATTTCTCAAAAGAGAAATTTGAGAAGAATAAGAAAACCACTTTGGTCTCGATTAGTGCTCATTTATATCTCAGAGATGTAAATGTGACATAAAGGAGATCTCATCTTCAGTTTTGCTTTGCTACGGGTTGTATGTCACCAATCGCCGTGAAACTTGGTGTGTAGCATCAACAAAATGTTTTCCCCAAACGCACTCGTTGGTAGACTGATCAAAACAACAATAAGAAAACCAAGACAGGAAGAGATAGGTCATATATATAAATAAACCCTCCTCACCCACCATGGGTTTCCTTTCCCGGGTTTAGCGGCGAGAGAGAGATTACAGCGGAGAAGGACTGCTGACTCGGCAGGACCCGGTCCTCACTATAAACCCCATAGAGTCAAATTCCTGTATGTGCAAACCTACTTGGCAATACACTTGATTCTGATTCTGATTTAGTTTCAGAAATGCAAACCGCTGAAAACCAGTCGGTAACATTTTGTAATTAATGCCCAGCGGACGTTTTGTAATCAGAATCAGAATCAGAAATACTTCATCGATTCTGATCGGGATGTCGGGTTAGTTGCGGACATGCGTGTCTTGCTGTTATATGTGAAGAAAGTGAATATAAAGAGATGAAGTGTTTCTGTGCTTTTTGTCGTGGGAACCTCCTCAGACTCAGCCCTTCGGAGCGCCTTGCTCAGCGGCACTGCAGCGGCGGCGGCGGCTGCTGAGCGTATAAACTTTCCCTCCCGTTTCTATGCATCACAGACGTTTGCCTTAAAGCGCCACAGATGTTGGGCACATCATAACGGCTCTAACCGTACGATATATTAAAACATATTTCAAATCTTCAAAATCCAAGACTGCCATCCAAAACCCAAAAAATTAAAATAATCCCCGTTTGCCAGGAGCCGCTCGGTTTGCAGGCGAGGGCTTGGACGGACATTTCAAAACAAAATACGATACGGCTTGGATCCCAAACTTCTGACTCAAAAACAAATGATGATTTATCTTAGTTTCTACTTGAACATACACACTCACGCACACACACACACTGAATTGGCGTCCATTAAATGAACGTGTTGAATCCGTATTGACTTGCCAATATTTGGGTAAGGAGGAATTGGACTGCCTGTCCTGTTCTCGTTGCTAATTATATAATATAATATTTTGTACATGCCACGGTGCTTTCCCCTAACCGTAGAGGATTTGTTAACGTTCCTATAAGACACAATTTACTTATTGTGTCTTCTGAGTCATCGTTTTAACCCTTTACTGTGCGGCGGGAGACTCCAACGGCGTTCTGAGAGGAGGGGTGTTGGGCTGTACCACATGTGGTGGAGGTAAGGGAGGGTGAAGGTGTGCCACAATTATACTTATAAAAAGTTCAATAAGTCATTTTCCAGCCGTCTGGGTGTGTAAATGAGCACAACCCCCCAAAGGGTTACAACCTGTTTCAAGTTCACCTAATGAAGTAAAATTCACTTTCGCAAATCTGGAAATGCTCAGAAACGCAGATTAGAGGAAGGAGAAAACAGTGTGCAGGTCTCCGACTCAATATAACACTTATATATATATCACTTATATATAACACTTATATATAACACTTAGCAGTAGCGCTAATGGAAAACATGGACCCAGAACAAACACTTCTGTAATGTCTTCTGACATACATCATAATATCAGTTAAAACACATTTCCCCGTAACGCATCACAGCACACATTCCTGGATAAACAGCATTTTTATATCTGGACATTAAAGGGTCAAAGGTCATATTCACTTTTCCTCACATTATAACAATTGATCTCATGATGATTGTCTTTCTTCTCCCTGTCCCTCGCTTTATGTTTTTGCCAGCAGCTCACCCATTGTTGACCTGTCTACCGCCCTGTTCTCCCTCTCTCTCTCCCTCTCTCGTTAGGGAAAAACAGAATCACCGTCTCATGATCTCGATCCTATTTGCTTTGTGGCTGCGGGTGCCCACCCATGTCCCAGTCCCAACCGAAAAGAGAGAGAGAGACAGAGACAGAGAGAGATAGAGAGAAATGGGGAGAGAGAGGGAGAGAGAGACTCTTTCCATCTCACATCTCCAACCCATCCCGGCCCCCACCATGAAATGTGACTCCTGTTCCTCTCCTGGGTCATGTGGTCGCTGGAGGAGATGCATACTGCATTAAAACCTCGTCTTTTTTGGACCGCTAGCATGACGTCGCTATATGTACACTAGCATGACGTTGGCGTGTGCGCTAGCATGACCTCTCTGTGTGCGCTAGCATGACGTCGCCGAGTGCGCAACCCTTTATTTGGTTGTCATGTTTGAATCACATGAAGCACGACTCCAGCCGCCTCCTGGGTTTCAAGGCCTTCAGACAACTCCAATGTTTACTGCAGCAATAATTCACAACTTCAAACATATTGACAATTACATTTTTTCCGTTTCCTTTTCCTCCGCATCCTTCTGTCCATCGTTTTTTTTTTTTTTCGTCTGACTGACGTTATCCCCCGAATCCCTGCATCTCCTCGTCAGTAGACTCATGAGGTTCACCTGTCCCACCTAGTGGTCTCCTAGTCGGTCTCCCCTAGTCCTCCCGCTCGGCCCCCCCCAGACGACTGATCTGTTTCACTGAAAGTAATGGTTGCCGCCGGCAACCATTACTCCGTCTCCGTCTGCGACCGCTTGCACAACGCATGAACAATCATATTTTTTGTGAGAAAGAATCCAGTCTTCGTCGTTGCAAAATATTCTGGCCTCGGAGCCACAAGTACGTGTGTTCATGTCATGCATGCATTGTGTGTGTGTGTGTGTGTGTGTGTGTGTGTGTGTGTGTGTGTGTGTGTGTGTGTGTGTGTGTGTGTGTGCCTGCCTTTCTGTTGCTAAATCAGCCCTGGCATTAGCGTAGGTTTTTGGGTCATTAATAAAGTGTAATTGCAGTCTTGCGGAGCTGTTTATCAGATTCTCCTCCCTCTCCAAACTCGCTGCGGTCTGAAACTTCAGATCCACTCCGGCCTGCTGGGGCGGCGCAACGCACTTTATTTCACATTTTTCTTTTCTTTTTTAAATCCTCTTCTGATGTTAGCGTACGCATATAACACACACACACAATAACTTTTTTAAATTCTAGGAACTACAGTGATATATGGTATATATTTAAGTTATTTGTTCTAGTGGGGCAATTACGGGGGGAAAAAAAAATATATATATATAATGGTTTGTTATATATTATATTTCTCATCCCTTTTGTCTGCAGAAGAAAAATGTTCGACCATTTTTTCTGGAAAACAATTGGCCGAATGTAATTTTGCGGTAATACATACAGAAATACATGACTGGTACTATTATATTATACATAATCATAATCAAAGTACTATAATACAATATAATACAATCCATATTGCTTTGATAAACCACAAAGACGGAGAGGAAAATGGCTTTGGAAAGTACACACAGTAGGTCACAGTAGCACACAGAGAGAGAGAGAGAGACTATGACGGCTGGATGGATGATTCATAGTGGGAACATGTTACAAGGTAGAAATACGATCAGGAGTTAAGCACCAAGAGTGAAATGTTGGTGTTGCTAAAGGTTAGCGATACATAGCATAGCATGGATGATGAGTCACTAATGCCACTGTTTGCTACATGCTAAGCTAGCCAAGACGACGAAAATACCCTTGTGATATTCAGGCTTTTCTCCAGCGTTTTCTAAAAACTGCCTAACCTTTTCCACAAAGTAAAAATACAAACGTATGGCACCAACACCGAAAACTATACTAGCTGTGCTAAAAAAAGAAAAAGCTTTTCAGTTTTATCCCCCCCAAAAAAACATATCTAAATCTTATATTACATTACTTTCATTAGGACGACGGCGATAGGCAGCGGTCCAACGTTTCCGCGCACCATTTGCAGTCATCATTCGTCAAACCTGTGACCGGTTTATGCAAACATCCACTTTAAGAAAGTGCACAGAAAAGAAAAGAACAGAACAAGAGATTTGCATTTGGGACGCAAGTGGACCTTAGAAATAATGGCCTGGTAGCGCTAGGAGTTTGCCAAACCAAATATTAGCGAGCGCTAACCCAACTGAGTACATATGCAGACGTACAATCGCAGACAGTAGCCAAAGCTAACACACACACACACAAACACGTTTACATACATGCAGTCACACACACACGCATCAACTCCAACTAGCATAAATAAGGCGTACGTATTGTCATATGGCGTAAGCAAATAAACGTTTGAACGCTTCATTACGTATAGCGCTTTGAAAGTGAAACATATGCTAAAACTGTATTTCTCTGAATTACATATTATAATTTCTGCTGTGTGGGACGTTCTGCGTCGATAAAGTTTGACCGGGGTTGAAAACAACATACCGACAGAAAAAGTACAAAAGCCGGCGCCAAGGTATTCGTCATCCCCCCCCTTCTTTTCCCTTTCACTAATATCTCCGACCTTTTTATTCGTCCCCCTAAATCTCACGTCTCGTAAAAACGTCGGACCGTAGTTCCTGGATTACACTGGGGTCACGTTGTAACGTTAAGTAAGCTGAAAATGAGGGGATTGAGGGAGAGACAGAGAGAGGGAGACAGAGCGAGAGAAAGAGAGAGAGAAAGCAAGAGTGAGAGCGAGGGAGAGAGAGAGACAGAGACAGAGCGAGGGAGAGAGAGAGAGAAAGCAAGAGAGAGCGAGGGAGAGAGACAGAGTGAAGGAGAGAGAGAGAGGGAGAGCGAGGGAGAGAGACGGAGAGAGAGAGCGAGGGAAAGCGAGAAAGAGCGAGGGAGAGAGAGAGAAATGGGAAAGAGACATCGACATTGAGCTGGAGATTGAGGGAGTGAAAGTAGGGAGAGCGACCTCGACGTGAAGAGAGTAAACGGAAATGTATGTTTAAAATAAATAAAGGGCGGGGGGGGGGGCTTAATCAATAAGGACCAATCAGACGAACAGACAGCCAGATATGGACCAATCAGACACACTGTTAGATCCGTCAACCAAGCCAACCCCGCGTGAGGCGGCTTTTAGTGAAACCTGTTGTCCAGTAACGGTTTTTAACAGGTCGGTGAGGAGATTCGCCCCTAACTACCGTTTTACCAGACGCCTACCCCGCTTACCTCGGCGCTCTACCCCTGAGCATAACCCTGGTCAGGGCTGTAGCTGCCGAGCGCGTCTGTCTGATAGCTCTCCTCTGGGACCCTTTGCACTTGGAAGTTTGCTGGGATTGTTTAAGTGTTTGGATATATCTAACTCTCTGGATATGTTTCTTTACTTCTTTGCCCACCAACACGGCTTGAAGCAGCAATAGTCTGTCCGCATCGGACCACTCCCTCAACTCTGCCACCCGCTCAAACAAAGTAAAAAACACATCCGGATCCTGCTCATTAAATTTAGGCACCAGGCGCAAGCTACCCGCAATATCACAGGCCCTAGCTGGTGTAGGGTTACCATCCCCAGAAAGCTTACCCTCCCGGATTAACTCCAACCTAAACACCTGTAACTCATGCTCTCTCTTAGCGTTTTGCATTTGTAAATCATGCTCAAACCGTAACTGCATTAACTCCCTCTGTTGTTCGAATGTCAACCCCTGCGGATGTGGTACTTTACCAGGAACATCAGCGCATAACACTGTCCTCCAAATTAGCCACCAAAATATCCTTAATGGTACCCTTAAGCCGCTTGTCACCACTACTTACGTCTATTTGATAATGGACTATGAACTAACCCAAAAGCCAGAAGAGAAAAAAAAACTGCCGAAATCAAGAGCACAAAACAATCAACCAAATCAACAGACAGTGCCGCCAATGTGGCTGGGTGAATTAACAAATGCGGAATCTCCCTCTACCTAAAGTAGTCTACCTCACTGACCCTAGTCTTCGTGTGGAGTAGCGGCGGGCTCTTTAAACACCAACCCAGTAACCCGGTTAAGCCCCCAGCAAGCTGGTTACTCACCTGACAGCTGCGGATGTGTCCCCGAGACAACTGCTCTAACCGCATACCACACAAAAATAACAAATCAAAACAAAAAAAAACCAACGTGGTTAAACCCCGTCGCTGTCCCTCACAGGGAAACTCCACAAATGCCACTCACCCCCCAATCACGCAACCACCGCTGATCAGTTCCACCTGCGTCAATACCCAGCGCACAGGACGAAATCTCTCCACATCGACCACATGCACCAAACAACGAAAACAAATCAACCAATCAAAAATGCATCTCCCCGACACAGGGTGCGCCGAACACAGTCACTCACCTGACATGGTCCAGCCAACCCCATCCACCGAGCACCAAACACGGCCTCAAACCAACTACAAAAAAATCAATTGGACGAGCCCCCACTTGTCACAAGCCGACCAGGGCGGTTGCGGCAAAGAGGGGAGACGCACACAATTGGATGAGTTTGTTCACAAAAAAGGTTTATTATAACCAAGTGAAGATAACAAATCATAACATAAGGTATGGCGTGTGTATTCAATATAGTCAGTGATGTAAGTGTGTGTGTACGTGAACGTGGATGGGTGCAGTGTTGTAAGGTGTAACATACCTAGGACACAACTAAACCAAAAGACCAAAGGAACAAACAATAAGTGGTGCCTCCCAAAGGAGAACAACCCCACACTGGGCTCACAGGTCTACTTAAATAAGCCCAGCTCAGGTGTTGTCAGTCAGTACGTTTACATGCACAGCTTAATTTGATTAAAGCCATAGCTCGATTATGCTCCTCAATTGGACAACTGCAATTGTCCGCGTATACATGGCGGTGAGTAAATCGATTCATTGGCCAAAGCGTGTCATGCCCCGGTACGATAGGTGGCGCTGTGCCCATTTCAACTAGTGGTAATAGAGCCACCGGTTGACCTCTTTACGTCACCAGCAACAACAAACTCATTCGAGAAAGCGATGTTTCAGCAGACAGCCGTCAGTTCATTTCGGGTATACATCATTTCTCCGACGCTCCATTGTTCCGACATCTCGGTCGTATGCCGACTCCTCCGGCTGCTCTGCCGGCGGGGCAGTCCGCATACGACCGAGAGGAACAATGGAGCGTCGGAGAAATGATATGGACCCGAAATGAACTGACAGCTGTCTGCTGAAACATCGCTTTCTCCTCCATGTCGCGTTTCAATCTGGACTTCAGAGAGTCAAAGCCAAAGTTAATTTCCCCCAATTCCTTATAGGGGGTAACTACATTGGCACGACACCGGCTTCCTCCATCTTCTACGCCAGATTTTAAATAAATCGCCGACCCAAAGTTAGTTGACAGCTGTCTGCTGAAAACATCTTTCTCCCACCAGAACAGCCCCTCCGCCGCGGCGCAATGAATGAATAAAGATCGTAAACACGTCGGGAGAAAAAAACATTTATTTTGACAGATGTGCCCGAAGTTACTACTTTACAACCTTGTTGATGACCCACATTTAGAAAAACATGTACTTTTAATTCAGCCTTGGGTGAAATGGAAGCGTAGTGTCCGTGTGCTTCCACCTTTAATGAATGCATGCTCCCGCGGCCGGGACACAATTCTTATAGGGGTTAACTACATTCACCGGCTTCCTCCATCTTCTGCGCCACCTTTTTAAATAAATCGCTATCGTTATCCCTTATCCGACGGCGGCGACAACAACAACACGACTATCGTCTCCTTCTACTTCCGGCTCACGGCCCCGGGAAGAGATCTCGAGCATGCGCAGAACGCAAATCAACGCATAAGCCAATTCGATTGGCTACATGCACGCTTAGCTCGACTATGAATCGCATTATCTAGGGGTCTAAACTCGACTATGAGTAAGCCAATTTGATTTGAGTATAGCTCGACTAAGGTATATACATGCATCTTAGTAATCCAATCATAGTTGGACTAAGCCAATAAGTCGACTTTCTTGAGTGTCATGTAAACATACTGAATGAGCTCGTTAGGCTCCCCTCGTTAGGGTCGTGACAGATGCTTGACATACAGTTGTTTAAGAATATGCCCAAATTAAATAATGAATAGATTAAAATAACACTTGGGACATTATGCAGTTCAAATCCAGTTACCAGACACTATGAAGGCACAAACAGGCTATCTGACTCCAAGGGTTCACTTACTTTTCCCACTGAATGTTTTCAATAAAGACAAAATACAGTAATTGCTCTTTAACAATTTACCTTAGAACTCGTAGGCACACTTTTCCCACTGAATGTTTTCAATAAAGACAAAATACAGTTATTGTAATTGATGTACAGTAATTAACCTTAGAACATACATCGTAGGCACAAATGTATGTTATACATCGTATAACATTTGCCACAAAAACAAAAAAGAAAGGAGTAATAAAATACCAGCATTTCTGGGCAGAGATACATTTACTATAGTAGTATGAACATTTACAAATGAAAGGGATTGCAAAACAAGACGTCCCAAACAAAAAAGGAGTAATAAAAGAACAGTATGCTAGGCAGACATCTTTTATGACATACCTGCTATATGAAACATACTACGAGGTAAAACCGCCAAAGGAAGGTTAGCATACCCAGTATGCCTTGCGAAACTCACCTCTTCGTGATTGGTCGAAACGCTACCAGGAACGCCTAATGGGCGTTTTCGTGTCATGACGGAAACGCCCAAGCTTGCAGCTGGACCCTTCTCGGCCCAGCTGCTGTTCTGCTGACTTCGCAGGCAGTTTTGGCACTACCGTTTTGGCACTAACCTAGTGAAGCTACTGCTGCTTTTCGTATGCACCTCTCAAGGCCCATGACCACACTCCTATTACATGGTCATGTCATATGTTAATGATTTAAATCATGTGTACATCAAGAGACAAGGTATGTTGGAACATAATTGTATATCTCCAAAAGAAGGATAAAGTCCCTAGGACCTGTAACTCTATATGGGGTTTTTATATGAACTTGAATAACCTCTATCTAGGTCAATGACAACCTCCTTCTTACACAGTCATGTTACAAATTCAAAAACAAAAGTATGTTAGTACATATTACACAAACTATATGTTATTCAGGAAACAAAAGTATGTTAGTAGAAATTACATATTTACAAAAGTAGGAAAAGTCCCCCGGGACCTGTAAGTCACACCAGACCTGGATGGTGAGCCCATGAACCCATGGTTAACAGTGTTCCCTTGCCCATAGATTCGGCCTTGTATACACAAGTCAACAGGTTTGTGCTAGCATATGCAGTACTGTGCTTCGTATCATAAATTAGTTCCCCCAATTGTATAAGGTACCCCGGGGTACATCATGTGGCTAATAACACATGGTACAACCTAAAATCACTATAAGGTTTAATAAAAAGGAACAATAAATGCTGCTGAAGATAATACAACAAAGGCTAATGCCCATAAGAAGAGTATGATAATTAAAGTAGTAATAAAAAGGCTAGTGCCCATAAGAAAAGTATGATACTATAAAGTAGTATAGAAAAAGATAATCAATTTGTAAAAACATCCTTAATGTCCCATGTCTCAGTGGTTTTCTGGACCCCGATGAATCAACCTTACTTGACAAGACTTAGCAAGATCTTGCTGGAACACCTCGCCAACCGCAACATCACAGACCACATGGACCGGCTGCATAGCCCAGGAGAGGATGCACCATGACATTGTCCAGCTCCTGGATGAGTACAACGGCAAAGACATGAAGGCAAAGAAGAAGAACTCCCAGCAGGACGGGAAGCAGCCGGGCGGTGGCCTGCTGGACAGCTCGGCCGTGCTGTCGCCTGTTGACTCACTGGAGTCACTGCACGGCTACGTCTCTGACGTGGCATCGCCGCCCATGATGCGGAGCGGCCAGCTGGGTCCCCAGTCATGCAGCAGCAGCTGCAGAGCCTGCAGCCTCACGTTTCTCAGTGGAGCCCGGCAGCTCCGGCATGCCCATCCACACCATCCTACCTCAGGAGACCCAGATCATGCCCCCTCCATGGACCGGCTGCATAGCCCAGGAGAGGATGCACCGTGACATTGTCCAGCTCCTGGATGAGTACAACGGCAAAGACATGAAGGCAAAGAAGAAGAACTCCCAACAGGATGGGAAGCAGCCGGGCGGTGGCCTGCTGGACAGCTCGGCCGTGCTGTCGCCTGTTGACTCACTGGAGTCACTGCACGGCTACGCCTCTGACGTGGCATCGCCGCCCATGATGCGGAGCGGCCAGCTGGGGACCCAGTCATGCAGCAGCAGATGCAGAGCCTGCAGCCTCACGTTTCTCAGTGGAGACCGGCAGCTCCGGCATGCCCATCCACACCATCCTACCTCAGGAGACCCAGATCATGCCGCCCTCCATGGACCGGCTGCATAGCCCAAGAGCGGATGCACCACGACATCGTGCAACTCTTGGATGAGTACAACGGCAAAGACATGAAGGCAAAGAAGAAGAACTCCCAGCAGGATGGGAAGCAGCCGGGCGGTGGCCTGCTGGACAGCTCGGCCGTGCTGTCGCCTGTTGACTCACTGGAGTCACTGCACGGCTACGCCTCTGACGTGGCATCGCCGCCCATGATGCGGAGCGGCCAGCTGGGTCCCCAGTCATGCAGCAGCAGATGCAGCAGCTGCAGAGCCTGCAGCCTCACGTTTCTCAGTGGAGACCGGCAGCTCCGGCATGCCCATCCACACCATCCTACCTCAGGAGACCCAGATCATGCCGCCCTCCATGGACCGGCTGCATAGCCCAAGAGCGGATGCACCACGATATCGTGCAACTCTTGGATGAGTACAACACACGATGCCCTGCATCAGAATTCAAACGGCACTGGCGGCGGTCAGACGTTTCTCAGCGGAGACCACCTGGGCTCCCCGGAGCTGCAGCAGGGCACGGGCAGCTCCGGCACCCCCAGCAACAGGTCCCCGACGCCATCGCCGGGCTCTCCCGGCCAGTGGTCAAGCTCCTCTCCACATTCCAACATGTCTGACTGGTCAGAGGGCCGCCATGTCCCGTATAGGGCTCCGGAACAGTTCAAATAACAAGCTTGTGTAAATCTACTATGCCCAGAAGAACTGCTGAACAGGAGGAGTCTCCCCCAGCCCCAACAGCCCAACAAGTGGAGTCTCCCCCAGCCCCAACAACCCAACATTTTCCCACCTATGTCACCAGAGGGGCTCCGTACGATGTAGTCTAACATTAGACCGAGATTACTTTGCTTACCTCCGGTGCTTGAAGTGGAAAAAAAGTGCCAGTACTCCCTTATTCACATAAGCGGCACGTGCAAATCAGTCAACCATTGTAAAATTCTGAATTTTTAGATAAAAAAAAAAGGGGGGGTGCGCGCGATCGTAACCCACCCCGGCGCTGCCAACTGGGATGGCAGCCGGGGTGGCAAGGCTTTTTTTATGCCACCCCAGTAGATCCGCTCCTGGTTAGGGCAGAGTAGAGTACCGGCAGCGGGATATGTCATCAACATATCCACGATTCATGGAAATGTTGTGTAAAACACAACATGCCACAAAGAATGCTGCGACTTTTTGAGGACTGTACTGTAAAGTGCCTCCTGATTTATCCAAACACCTGAAGCACCCCTTGCCCTCTTCCAGCTGTTTTTTTCCGCCTCTGTTGTCAGTACTATAATCCGCAATACAAATGCCCAAGCTGCCAAGAGACAACAAGCGTGGAAAAAGTTTGAGTGGGAAGTGCTTACAGTAAAAGGGTTTTACACATTGTAAAACTGGCTGTGATAATTTTCACTGGTCTTGTGACGGTCCACAAATATGCAGACTATTGGAGAAAGACATCCCCGTACAACTTCTCCTTCCCACGTGACAAAATCACACGTGGGCGTTTTGAGGCCATCCTGTGGTCACTGCATCTCAGCAACCCCACTGATGAGGAAAATGAAAGAAAGAAGACCACGTGGGAATATGACCGTCTATTCAAATTCAAGCCTCTATACAGTGAGCTGGTGGAGGCCTGCAAAACACACTTCCATCCACGTCAAAATCTTTCCATCGACGAGCGCATGGTTGCTTCCAAAGCCAGAATAAGCATGAGGCAGTATATGAAGGACAAGCCCACAAAGTGGGGGTATAAGCTTTTTGTTCTGGCAGATTCATCCATAGCCTATACATGGAACTTTTTTGTCTACACAGGCAAGAGTGTGTCCACCACAGGTCATGGTCTGAGCTACACAGCAGTCATGGACCTATTGCCTTTTGCTGCGCTTGGTGGGGGCTACACTGTGTATACGGACAATTTTTACACAAGCCCTGCCCTGGTCCAGGATTTGGCAAAGAACTTCATCGGCTGTTGTGGAACCATCCGGAGAAACCGTATTGGTTTTCCTAAGACCCAAGTAAATGACCTTCCTAAGAAAGCTGAGAGGGGAGATCTGCGTTGGATACGGCGCAGCAATCTCCTCTTTGTAAAATGGATGGATACACGCGAAGTGACCATGTCCTCGTTGGTGCATGAGGCCTTCACTGGACAGACGGTCAGGAGGAGGGTGAAGGAGGCTGGTGTGTGGCAGGTGAAGTCTGTACCCGTCCCCGACGCTGTAGTGGACTACAACCACGGCATGGGAGGTGTGGACCTATCGGATGCACTGATAGGCTACTACAGCGTCAGCCACAAGACCATGAAATGGTATAAAACTTTTTTTTATCATTTTGTGGACATCGCAGTGGTGAAGAGCTTCCTGCTACACAAGGAGCTGCTGAAGTTGCGGAACCCTACACAGACAAAGCCGCACACCCAGAAGAGCTTCAGAGAGCAGCTGCTGAAAGAGATGTTGGTGTTTGCTGAAGGCTCAGCAGCTACTCCACTGCCTGCCTCTACCCCCACCACATGCATGCCCCTCTACTATGCAAGTGATGACTCGCGAATTCGCAAGCATTGCAAGTGGTGCCTCAATGCTGGGATCCCGAGGGTGAAGACGTCCGTGTATTGCAGGAAATGTCAGGTGCCACTGTGTCTCACTGCAAA
The DNA here is from genome assembly GCA_030340625.1 of Merluccius polli. Taxonomy (NCBI): domain Eukaryota; kingdom Metazoa; phylum Chordata; class Actinopteri; order Gadiformes; family Merlucciidae; genus Merluccius; species Merluccius polli. Next base: position 13,968 of record JAOPHQ010000384.1, read on the forward strand.
GAACTGTTTCCAGCTCTGGCACGACAACCAGTAGAGAGGAAAAGGAGACTCAGGAGGGGCTGTTTTTAGTTTGGACTTTACAGCCAGTGTAAATAGTTTTGTGTGATTTATTTTTTTTACAGTTTGTTTATTGTTGATAAATAAATGTTTCATTTTGATTCAAACTTCAGTTGCTTTTTATGGTTTTCTTTGAAAATTGTATACAGTTTAGGTTGGTTGGTTCTCTCTATACATCTGATGGTGACATTGTTGGGAGTAGCAGCTACTACTAGCCTATTGGGCGGACCAACAGTATCCTATCCCCTGGCCCAGTTACAACCTATTCCCAGCTAAGACACCCCACCAACCTACCAGACTAGCAACACTCTACCAACCTACTGGACTAGCAACATTCCACCAACCTACTAGACTCCACCAACCTACCAGACTAGCAACACTCCACCAACCTACCGGACCAGCAACACTCTACCAACCTACTGGACTCCACCAACCTTTGTTACTTAGTTTTTTCCTTAGTACTTTTTTACCTAATTTTATTTGTTTTTTTTTGTTTTTTTTACATAACCGCTATAGCTATAACTTCATCTGATGCTTTAATATCTGTTTTTCAATACAAATTACGGTTTAACCATTTAGTTTGTTTTACATCTTTCTCCTGTTTTCTTTATTTCTTTCAAACCCAAACCCCCCCCCCCCCCCCCCCTTTTTGCTTTTTCCTTCCCCCTTCCCCTCCCCCTCCCCCCTCGCTCCATCCTTTTACTTTTGAATTGGTCTTGACCCCATTTAAGTTTTATAAAAATGGCTAATTCTTACAGGAATACATTTAGTTTATTAGGGACTCATCCCACAGCACTACATAGACCTCCCATTCAAAAGGGTACTCCTGTTGGGACAGACGCATCTACTAATGTAGACCTTCATTTCATCAAAACGTATTTTAAATTATTGCAATCAGTTCACCATACAGAGATTCTGGAGTTAGCCCTTACAAAAGGTGCCCCTCCACCAGGTATGGCAAGAAAGGTGGCTCATTGACAGCCTTTATCAAGCCAGCGGCACCCAATAGCATTGTGTTAGATGATATCAAAAACAATACCCTGAATTGGATGAATAATAACTTGAAAATTTTAAGAGAGCACTATGCTAAAATCCAGAAGGATCTCACTATGAATCTGGGGCCGTTTAATGGCGAGGCCCTTGATAGAGCCTAAGACTCTGGTCCAAAGTAGTTAGGAAATACAATTTAAAGGGTGCAGGACAAATATTACGTTGGTGTGCATATGACATGGATTTTATTCCAAATAGGACAGATAGTAGATTTAAAATATGGATGGAAAGGGGCCTTACGGCTTACTGCTGTTTCATACACAATGGGTCTGTGAAAAGTTTTGACAATCTCAAAAGGGAATATGGTTTAGAGAAACAGGATTTTTTCAGATACCTTCAAGTAAGGCATCGATGAAATACAATTTTGACAGAGGACTTGGGTAGCGATATCCTAAGGGTTTTTGTCTCAACTTACAAATCTGGGAGTGGTAAGAGACTAATATCTAGATTATATAAAAGTTTTCTAAACTCCTCAAATTCGAACACCCTGCATGTTAAACGTAGATGGGAAAGGGAGGGAAATCTGGTCATACCTGAGGATGAATGGGAAAACATTTGTAAATTACAATAGAAAACCACAACTTCACATAGCTGGCGGGAGTTTGGATGGAAAAACATTATGAGATTTTTTATAACGCCTGCTCAGAAGAGACACCAAGGGAGTGGAACAAGTTGCTGGAGGATGTGTGGTTCAGATATAGCCAACCATTATCATTTATTTTGGGATTGTCCAAAACTTTTGTCTTACTGGCATGACATTCATGATTGTCTGGAATACATATTCCAAATTACTATACAATTTGATGTCAGCTCAATCTATTTTGGTACCATGGTATCGCATATTCAAACAATAGCAGATAAATACCTAATGAATATATTGTTGATTGGAGCGAAGAAAGCTGTAACAAGAAAGTGGCTACAACCAAATACACCAACACTGAAAGACTGGCAAGGGACTGTTCATGAAATCTACATCATGGAGAGACTGACATTCATTTTAAAATTACAATCAGAGAAAATTGAGAGATGGTTGTACATGGATTAGTTATATAAGATTACGGAGACCTGAACTGCTTTAAGTACCTTTATCACAAGGCTTGAAGTACCAGATTATTGATTATTGGGATAACTGAAAATTGTTGTCAGTAGATCTTGATGGGAAATGAGGAAGTGTGACATCCGTTGTTCAATTGTTCCTGTTTTACACATTGTAAAAAAGAAAAAAAGGAGAGTAATAGCTGGGAGATTATATGATGGTGCAATTATGTAAGTGTGTGATCCTGTTTTGCTTTGTGTGTGTATAATTGTACTGAATTTACCTTGTATGTTACTCCTTGATAAAAATAAAAATAATTTTTTTTTTTTTTTTTTTAAAGTGAAATATATAGTTCAGTACATCAAAAACTTCAAATGGCACAGATGGTGCCAAAGTGTGCCAAAATGACATTTTGGAGAGTCCGCCTGAATAGTCTGTAATAAAACCTCTGTAATTCTGCTCTGCTTCACTTTATGAGGATCACACTTTGCAGGGATCACAGGGTCACACCTTGTGCTATGCTTAGATATAGAGTTTTAGCTTCAGCAGCATCATTTCAAAGAGATATTCATTGAAAAAGTGTGATTTTTTTAGGCGGAAATGAAATCAGTCATTTATGCTTGTGTGCCAACTTAATTTACTCATTTAGCCAGTGTCAGTCATAATGACACCACAATTATTGAAATAGACCTTGTAGATTTAGAGATATACTCTATTCATTTTGGGTATGTCATTTTCGAGCAGAAACCTAAAAAATAGGTTGCACCAACTGGTCTTAGCTACGCCTGGTCCTAACTGCTAAGTTGGTCTTTGTTAAGACCTGTCTTTGGAATTCAAAGTAAGTCAGTTGCACCAGCAGAACTTACGCCTGGTCTTAACTACACCCGGTCTTAGCGATGCGCGTCCATGTGAGAATTCTGATTTAGAATTAAGAACAAACGTTGCTAGGACACACTAAACGGTTTCTGTCATTATCTGTCAATCAACGGTTTGATCTAGAAATATACAATGTCGACCCCAAAGACAAGAAAGACTAATTTCTCCGACATGGAGATTAGACGATTAATTGAATTATATAGCCAGCACAAAGATGTGCTCACTGCCAAGCAGTCTAATTCGGTAACAAACAAAAGAAAACTTTTAATTTGGGGGGAGATAACGGAGGCGGTCAATGACTGCGCTGACTGCCTCCGTTCCGCGAAAGACATTAAAAAAAAATGGAAAGACCTGCTCAGCAAAGCCAGAAAAGACGCATCGGACAAAAAAAGAAAACCGACAGGTGGGGGCCCTCCTCCGAAACCGTCAGTATATAGCGATATAATAATTGACATCTTTGGCGAAGATAGCCCAGCCTTTACTGGTTTGGATGGTGTGGAGAGCGGCGACATCCTTGGCTGTGAAGGCGGAGAGGGGGAGTTGTCTGTTAGCTGTGCTAACGAGAGTGTGGAGGAGTGTGAAGGTGTGTAAGCCAAGAACACAAAAAACAATACCTTTTCATTTGAGTAAACATTTTCCAAAAGGTTACTGTCTAATCAACCCTTTACTTTTGACTCAATAGATGCTGCGCGTACGTCTACTAGTCTTGCTCCTTGTTCCGCAAGCAATCCGCCACCAGCAAAACGAAGAGCTGACCTAGGCCTACACCATATCCTCCTGGAGAAAGAAATCATTCAAGTGGAGGCTGAAACCAAGAAGCTGCACACAGAGCAGGAAGAATTGGAGCTGGAAAAACAAAAGCTTCGGCTGGAAATTCAGTTGCTCCAGCAGCAAATAACTAGGCCAAGCGATTCGCATTTTTTTGAGGAGGAGCGATCATTTGTAATTCTGTAGCCCTGGCTATAATTGACCAAGTTAAGAGTAGGCTAATAAAATCACAATTAGTCAAATGAAATCAGTTTTAAATTGTTTATTTATTCATTATGTTTCTACGCACGCGCAAGCCTTCTACTCTTAGCGAGTAGAAGGCTTAAGCCCCGATGGTGCAACGGGCGTAACAATCTAATTGGACGTAGAACGTTGAGTTAAGACCGGCGTAGCTTAAGACCGGGCGTAAGCCCTGTTGGTGCAACCGGCCCCTGGAGCTTAAGAGGTTAAACACTGACTCAGGCAAGGTGTCAGTTCTGGTCCTGTTGGATCTCAGTGCTGCATTTGACACTGTGGATCACAGTATATTGTTGAACAGGTTGGAAACTTGGGCAGGACTCAGCGGAACAGTCCTAGAATGGTTCAGGTCCTACTTGGAAGAGCGGAGTTATTTTGTGACCATTGGAAGTTATGAATCCAATCGAATGGCTATGACATGTGGAGTTCCTCAGGGGTCAGTTATTGGACCCCTTCTGTTCAGTCTATATATGCTGCCTTTGGGTCAAGTTCTGCAGAACTCTAATGTAGACTATCACAGTTATGCAGATGACACGCAGATATACATAGCACTGTCCTCAGATGACTACAGTCCAATACAGTCATTGTGTCACTGTTTAGAGCAACTAACAAATTGGATGAACCAAAATGTCCTTCAATTAAATCAGGACAAAACTGAGGTAATTGTTTTTGGCAATAAAGAGAAGAGGATTGCCGTCAGTAAACATCTCGAGTCACTCTAAAAACTAGGGACCAAGTCAGAAACCTTGGCGTGCTGATAGACTCAGATTTGACCTTCAGCAGTCATATCAAATCCATCACCAAAACAGCCTTCCATCAGCTTAAGAACATATCCAGAGTGAAGGGTTTTATGTCTCAAACAGACCAGGAGAAGTTGATTCATGCTTTCATCTCCAGTAGACTCGACTACTGTAACTGTCTTCTGACTGGACTCCCACAAAAAAGTATTAAACAGCTGCAGCTCATTCAGAACGCTGCAGCTCGAGTTTTAACCAGAACAAAGAGATCAGAGCACATTACTCCAGTTCTAAAGCCTTTACACTGGCTCCCAGTCAGCTATAGAATAGATTTTAAAGTTCTGCCACTGGTCTACAAATCACTGAATGGTTTAGGTCCAGAATACATGAGTGACATCTTAGTAGAATACAAAACCAGTAGGGCTCTGAGATCTACTGACTCAGGTCAGATAGTGGAGCCCAGAGTTCAAACTAAACATGGTGAAGCAGCTTTTAGCTGTTATGCTGCAAAAAACTGGAACAAACTACCAGCTGAACTAGGGCTGTTCGATTAATCGATATTAAATCTTAATCGCGATTATGTAACTAGGAAGATGTGAAAACGTGAAACTCGTAAAATCGATTTTTCACTTCAACTAACGCAATTACGCCACAGCCCCGCTGAGCTGCTTTGCCGTAGTTACTTCCGCCTCTGACCACTTCTCACCACATGGCTTTACGGCACATTGTAAACAAACATGTCGGCGTTGGATTTAGTTGCTAAAAAGAAGAGCAAGTCCGTTGTGTTATTCACGGTTATATGAGCGGCGGGTGACTTTTTAGGGAAACCCATTTCGCACCTAGTATAACTTATGCGTCGCGCGCTTCAAGAGCGGCCATGTTGAGTTTTGAGTCTAAAATATTTGTTTTGGTCCCGGCGGGTGAGTTTTATGTGTTGCGCGTTTTACGACGAGTACATGAAAATCACGGAGGAGTTTTATAAAGTCGTGGCTATTTACTTGTGTGTGTGTGTGTGTGTGTGTGGGAAATGTGTGTGTGTGTGTGTGTGTGTGTGTGTGTGTGTGTGTGTGTGAAATGTGTGAAATGTGTGTATGTGTGTGTGTGTGTTGATGGTAGACCGTGTGTGTGTGTGTGTGTGTGTGTGTGGATAGGTGTGTGTGTGTGTCGATGGTAGAATGTGTTTGTGTGTGTGAAATGTGTGAAATGTGTGTATGTGTGTGTGTTGATGGTAGACCGTGTGTGTGTGTGTGTCGATGGTAGAATGTGTATGTGTGTGTGTGTGTGTTCGTACAGCTATCATTGTGAGGACCACCTAAGGTTTTTAACCTTTTGAGTGAGGACAATTTTGGGAAGTGAGGACATTTAGGCCGGTCCTCACTAGATTTTCACTGTAATGGCTTCTAGAGGCTGTATATATGCTTCTCTCTAAGTTTCAGAGAGGTCCTCAGAAAAATGCAAAACTGAGAAAAAATCCACACACACTTTTTGCTCTCTATCAAAAATCCACACTTCTGAATACACACTTTTTGCTCTCTATCGCCCCCTATGGGTGGTTTTTAATTATTGCACCACAAAGTGTTAAACTTAAATGATCATTTCCAGGTGTTTTTGAGTAAAATAAACTATATTATATTGAATTTCATTTTAGTTTTGTATTTTTGTGATATTTAAAAATTAATAATTTGTCTTCTTAGGTCACAATTTGTCATTACATTTAATTCACAATGAAAAAGGTTCATAGACCCCGCCTGAAATCTACTTTAAATGTACTTCTTTTTTTTTTACTTGACCTCTGCTTCATAAAACTGACTTGTGAGTTATGTATGTGATATTACAGCTTATCAGAACAGTCACTTTACTACCTTGCTAACACTCTACAGAGATGATTGCTGTGGGAAGATATAACTATTTAAGACTTATATTAACACAAATATTCTGCTTACTTCTGCTTGAAATAACTCTACAACTGAAATATGTAGTCTAAAATCAGCAGCATACTGAGGTTCTGTTGACCATGGTTAATTTTTCAGGTGCTGATAGATGTAAGTGGGAGAACTGAAACTACTTCACTTAAGACTCAAGAATGAACTGAGTTTTTTTTAGGATCTGAAAGAAATGTCTGCTAAGACACAGAGAGAGCAGAAGCAACACCCAAAGCAAAGCCCAACAACATCAGTACCAATCTGATCCAGAGGAAGTTTAAAACAAAAACAAACAGACCAGAAGCTAGCACTCACCCATCACCACAGCTCCTCCATGTGCCAGGGCTTTTACTGAAGAGGCATGGCCAGCAGAACAGCTTGTTACCTGTCTACTGTTGATCGTTTTCTGCCATAAAATGTTGGTTTTAGTTAGCGCAAGTTAGCGCAAGTTAGCTTAAGTTAGCGCAATTTAGCGCATCTGTTTTCTTCAACTTGCAATCTTTTTCTGCAAACAGGAACTTTAAAAAGCTGGTCTGTGATCATATCAGTCTTCAGCCACCATCACCTTTCAAAACAGTGCGTGTGTGTCATCACGCACCTACCCATGGGCCAATCAGTGAAGCTCAAACAACAAGGCCAGCACTAGAAACTCCACTTGCCCCTAGGGAGTTAGTTCTGTCAATAACGCATGAAAATTTGATTGGCTGATGATACGGTCACTCAACGTTGTAACCCAACAGCAGTATTCAACTTTGATCCAAGGCTGCAACGCAACTACTGCCCCCACCCACCCCCCCAAGCACAAGAAAGGAGCTGTGATGCGTTTATAGGACATAGGCATACCTACCTGAGCTCCACTTTTAACCATTCGTTTTCTGGAAAATCTCTCTCTCTCTCTCTCTCTCGTATACAGTCGGCATGTGAAAGCAGTACCAAAATAAAAAGATGAATAGGCTACATCTTGACAAATGAATATTAAGAGTAACTTAAATTAAATATAAACACATATCCATCAGCTGAAGTAGATGGGACATCTCAGTCTCGCTGAGTTGTGGTGCACCAGGACCACGGAGGTCAGCAGGACCGAGATGCCCCGTCTACCTTGGCCGTCTTACAATGGACCTCGACTGTGGAGAAGCCCCCACCTCCATGGCGGAAGGCGACTCTGGCACGACACTGCATTTCTCATAACATTAGATGGCTGAGGCAGACAGGGTGTCTCAGTCTCGCTTCCACTCTTCCTGGTCTGATGGACCATCACACTCACTGCCCTGCACCTGCACTCCGGCGGCCACAGTGTTTCTCGAGACCTGAAGATCATGTGGCCTGCACAGTCAGGGACAGGAGGCTGCACACTTATTTTTCACATATAATTTTTTTTATTTTAGGCAACATGTTAACATGAACTTTCACTCCTGTCTCAAAGTCATGCATCTGGGTTCAAAAATGTTCCTCTGTGAAGAAATTAAATATGTCGAGAATTAGATGAGATGATGATGATGGTGCTGTGTTGCTGCTGTCTGTGGCATAGAGGTCTGTGGGCTGTGCTACCATTGTACATTTACTGCAGGGATATTCAATTAAAATTCATTGAGGTCCAGCTTATCAACTTTCATCCAAGAAAAAGGTCTGAAATGTATTGTCAATTTAAAAGGAAGGAAGGAAGGAAGGAAGGAAGGAAGGGTGGAAAAGAGGACCAGATTAGGTCAAGGAAGGAAGTAGAATGAAAGACTATGGGGGGAAAAGGGCGGGAAGAAAGGAAGAAAAGAAGGCTGGAGGAAAGGAGAGGAGGGGGATCAGTTTGACCCAGGAAGAAAACAGGAGGGTTAAAGATTGGTCTCCTCTCAGGTCTGGATTGAACCATCACTGGGACCGGGTCAGGGACATATGTTCGCCATTTCATGATGCCTGATTTACTGTATTAAAAGATTTAAGGTAACCTACTTAAACTTCAAGGTTATTTTCTGATACTTAATATTGCTCTAGATGCTCTGGAAATCCCAAATAATTATGTCATCAACAAAGGAAGGTTGTTGTATTTTCATTTGGGTTCAAGTAAATCCACAAATAAACATAATTATTCCTGAGGAGCAATTCTGCAGTTCCTAACTGGTCTTTACCATATGAAACACAGAAAAAACAAACATGATAATATAAAATAATTAATGCAATGCTAAAACAGTGTAAAATATAAGGGTATATTCTGAGAGAGGCTCAGTAATTTAACACTTAAATACTTTTTTTTACTATGTATTTTTTCAAATACTTTATTTGAACCTTGAAAAAAATAACAATGCATGATTTAACAGTTTTTAAGCATTAGTGCCACTACTTTGTGCAGATAAATGTGATTCTTCAATTTAAATGCAAGTTTACAGCCTGCACAGAGGTCTGAGAGTCAGAGCTGAGAAGTGCTGATATTGTGGTGCACTGTGCAGGGCAGAGCGGCGCCTTAATTAATGGCCCATCAAGGGGAGGGGTGGTTCCCCCGCCCCTTGATGGGCCAATTAGTACCTAGTAGTATTAGCACCTGTGGCTGTGGGGGGGGGGGATGGGCACTGGGCAGCGCGGTACCTCGTGGAGACATGAGCAGCAGAACTACCTGAACTATGGAGCGCGGGAGAAGTCCAGCGAGGTGCGGGCGACTGGAGAGATTCCAAAGGAGGTTAAAGCGTCTTAAAGAGCACCACGAGGACTGTGAGAGACGTGTAAGTAAAATATATTTTAAATTCCTGTAGTGTCAGTTTCAGTTTATGCTAATGGTGTATTGTTTTGCTATTTGGAAACGTCACAGGCAAGATTCAAACTTTTTAAACTGCAAGATGGCAATGTAAAATGTAAAATTTGATACTGGAAAGCTTAACAGGTGTTCATGTTACTTCATTTCGGATTGTTATCAGTGGGACTTGATATCAGTGGGGCTTGTTATCAGTGGGGATAGCGTGATGCTAAGCTCCCGACCGGACTAATTGGCTAACTGCTAATTTAGCAGCGCCGGAGCTAGCCGTTAGCAGCACCAGAGATCGCTGTAGGTCGTTAGCACTGCTACCCGGGCCGCTACCTCCGGCCGACCGGGTCGGGGAGAAGCTACTCCCGGCCTGCGGTACTACTAACGGCGATTCCTGCTGCTGCTAACTTAGCAATGTTAGCGGCTACCCGTCTGAATAAAAACTACGTGCTACCATACGTGACAACATGAGTAAGTTATTCTGCTGCTTTCCTCCTCAGCTGTTCTACTGGTTTTATGCACCGTGGTCTAGCTTGGTGTGTATTTACTTTGAAAGGATACACGTGTAACAGAACGCAGGTCACAACCAGGGGTCCGTTTCACAAAGCAGGTTTAACGTTAGTGAAAACTCTGAGTCTGTTAACCCTGAACTGAGGGAAGAGATGTTGGCATATCCTTTTAAAAACATTGACATTGTCATTCCAATTTATTGATGTGATACGTGATTGATAGCTCTGAAAGTGCACCAAATATTCTTCCCCCAGACCTACTTAGTGGAGCCCAGGCAGGTGATTGTTTAATTATTTGTTAAGACTGTTTCAGACAATAACATTAAACAATATAAATTTTCTTTTTTCTTAGCACCAAGCCATGAGTGTGGAGCCAACACAAGTAAGTGAACATACAAAATCTATACAGTAGTAGGGGTGTAATTATTTATATTCCTTCGATCTAACTGCATTGGTCTGTGCTTGGCAAATTGCCCTTCCAGACAACATGTATCGATTTAAAATCTAGGAAAATGTACATTGGATTTAAGCAGGACAAATTTTGTTGTTTTTTAACCACTTTTATTGACTACAACGTTAAACCAGCCACATGCGGCCAACTGTCTGACCCTTGAGGCTCTGACCTGTCTTAAGTAAAAAAGAGATGGACACGCACATCCCCAAATGCTAAACACTAGGTGCTGGACTACTAAAAAGAAACCAGTTAAAGAAAAAAGGAGACTGCACACTAGTTGAGCTCCCAACAGTTATTTAATGTCACTCAGAAAATGTAATGTTTTGGGCCTAGGAGGGAGAGAGGGAGGGAGGAAAGAAAGAAAGAAAGAAAGAAAGGAGGGAGGGAGGGATAGACGTGTTTCAACCACTTGAAGAAAGCCAAGTGGCTGAAACACGTTTGTCCGACACTGCTGTGCGGTTAAGACAAGATTCCAAGTATTAATTGTGAGTGCTGGTGTTTGTGTTTTGTTTACAGTTGGACAGTCATCAGGAAGAGAGTGAACCTTCATTACTTGAAACTTCTGACTCAGGCGGCTCAGAATACAGCCCATCCCAGTCAGAGTCATCAGGCAGTGATGCAGATGATATCCTCTCTGAAGAAACTCTTCGCACAGATTCATCAGAAGAAAAACCCAAAAGAGCAGGCAAGTGCAATATAAAAAAACACAGAAACCGCAAAACTTACGTAAAAAGAAAAAACAAAGAAGACACCAAAGTAAAAGGTCTAACCGTAAAAATGTGCACTAAAAGGGAGGACGGGAGGAGCTCATGGGACAAGAGACACTTCTGTCTTTACTGTGGAAAGCCACAGGCAAAGGTGGCGAGGCATCTGGAGAGAAAACATAGTGCGATCAAGGATGTAGCCTATGCCTTCAGCTTCACGGCAAAATCAAAGGAGAGAAAGGTGCTTCTAGATCAATTACGTAATAAAGGGGATTTTAAACACAACATGAAAGTACTGAAAAAGGGGAAAGGGCAAGTTGTGACATGCAAGCAGCCATCTCTTAACACCTCTGTTAAAGATTTCTTGCCTTGTGCTTATTGTTTTGGGATGTTTGTAAAAAAAGAGCTATGGAAACATCAGTCCTCATGTGGGAGTAAAAGATTGTGCACGGTAGATAATGAGGAGAAAAAAACAAGAAGAAGAGTACAAAGTAGAGCTGCGCAGCTTCTTCCGATCAGGGCTTCCTCAAGTGGATGTCAGGCGATTGTCAATAATATGCGGCAAGACGACGTCTCTTTTCACATAAGGTCAGACTCTTTGATCTGCAGGTATGGTGAAGCACTTTTTGCAAAACATGGACGTGTGAAGTCAAAACACCAGTATATTGCACAGAGAATGAGGGAGCTTGGACGTTTTATGTTGGTGGTTAAAAGCATGAACGAAACTGTAAAGGACCTGGAAGATGTGTGTGCACCATCATGGTATAAGCTTGTAGTCAGTGCGACAAAGAAGGTTTCAGAGTTTAGTCCTGGCAAAAACGAGTATGGGAAACCATCTACTGCTGTCAAAATCGGATTCTGTCTAAAAGGAGCAGTGGAGGTCCTCATTGGTGAAGCACTCATGAATGATGATGACCTGGCTGAGAAGAAGGCCAAAAAATTCCTTGAACTTCTAGAAAAAAACTGGAAGAATCATGTGGCTGTGGGTGCTCATCAGACAATGCAAGAAAAACGATGGAACAAACAAGACGACATCCCCCTTACCAAAGATGTGGTTGCCCTGAGGGATCATCTGAGGAAGATAGAGGATAAAGCAAAGGAGGAACTAACAAAGGAGCTAAGTTTAACAGCCTACAAGACATTGAATGAGACAGTTCTGGCACAGGTCATCATCTTCAACAAACGGCGTGAAGGCGAGGCATCACGCTTGTCTCTTCACATCTACAAGACAGCAAGCACTAATCCCATTAACAAAGACATCTATGAAACATTGTCGCCACTTGAGAAACAGCTCAGCGGTCTTCTAACACGCATAGAGGTCAGAGGAAAAAGAGACAGGAAGGTCCCAGTTTTCTTTACGGAGAGAATGAAGGAGTCGATTGACTTGTTACTTGAAAGGAGGGATGAAGCTGGCATACCCGCAGAAAACCCATATCTCTTCGCAAGACCAGGTGCATTGACAAATATACGTGGCTGTGATTGCTTGCGAAAATATGCTGAGGATAGTAAAGCAGAAAACCCTGAGCTCCTTAGATCAACCAAATTAAGGAAACAAGTTGCCACTCTGTCAACTCCTCGATCTAAGTGAACAAGAGCTTGAACAAGTCGCAAGATTTATGGGACACGACATCCGGGTGCATCGGGACTTTTACCGGCAGACAGACAAAACGTTTCAGATTGCCAAAATCAGCAAACTTCTGTTTGCTATGGAGGAGGGGACAGGGTTAGTGAAGGGCAAGAACCTAGACAACATCAGCCTCTCTGTTAGTGGTATGTATGCACTACAGCTGACACAGTTTTGTCCTGTTTTGACCCAATTGAGCTAGTTTATTCAGCAGTAGTCTTTTTGGTTCTGAACTGACTAATCTTTCGTAGGTGAACCTCCCACATCGACCTCTGACCTTCGCCCAAAGACAAAGAACCCAGGCAGAGGGCAAGACGATGGTATGTGTCTTAGGCTTCTGTTTATTTTAAACATGTTAGAGGTGCATGTCTTATTTGACTTATCTTATTTGTTGTCCTCGAAGGAGAGAGGGAGGAAAAGAGGAAGGAACAAAGGAGGAGGAGGAGGAGGGAGGACAGAGAAGGGAAGAGGGAGGGAGGGAAGGAAAGGGGAGAGAACAAAGGAGAAGGGGAAGGAAAGAGGGAAGGAAAGGGGTAATAAAGGAAGGAGGGAGGGAGGAAAGAAGAACAATAAAACAAACGGAACAGAAATAGGACTAACCCAAACGATTATTTTCATTATTGATCAGTTGTTTGGCATTTTTAAACATTTTATTGACCAGTGTGTCTCAAACCAGCAGGTGACATTGTCCTCAAATGTCTTGTTTTGTCCAGAAACCAGAGAGACTCAGTTAATTGTCAGAAAGGAACAAAGAAACCAGAAATGTTCACATTTAAGAAGCTGAAGAAGAGAATCTGGAGCTTTTTTTCATTAAAAAAATACTCATTTACACTTATTAGATTATCAGAATAGTTAATTAATTAAGTCTATTATTTTTTGATTAATTGTTGCAGTGCTAGACAGAAGGGTAACATATTTGGTGGTACCTGCATCTTAAAACTGAGGATGCCTTTCTCTGATCTGAACATTTTTTTGATATAAACATTCTCACTACTTTTGAGTCATTTTATTTTGCGTCAGGGTTCTATTCATTCTGTTGGGGTTTATTTGGGCATAACGACTGATAAACTACACATTTTCCTTCTTATTACATGGATTACGAGTGAAATAATTAATTTCAAACAATGTTGATTCAAATACAACTTATTGATTTTATAAATTGCATTTCAAATCTTTTCATTTCTCCCTGTTTTGCTGAGCTTCCTCACTGTTGTCACCAAAGCCTTTGGTAATCAATCAGTGGAGGGAAAGGTTATCACGTACATGTTACGATGATGTATTTGTGTAGTCGGATCTGTCATTAACAGCTGCACACCGGCTCAGGGGCTCTGATCCTATTTGTTTTTTCAGCCATGATGTGGAGCCTAGCCTGACAAGTCAGACTATATAATTAAAGCAGAAGTCAGTGATCCGGTTGTTTTTAGCTAACTTCCTGTCAGCGGATGGAGTTAGCATTCTCCGCCCTCGTCCAATATCTACGTCTCCTCCTGCCGTTCTCTCTCCTCATTGGATAAAGGTTCTAGGATACAAGAAAATGATCTCCTGGGTTTACAGCAGAGTGACCGACAGACCTGTGTTACGGACCAAACACTCCATGGAAGTGATTGCTGTGGGAAGATACAGCTATTTAAGACTTGCATTAACACTAATATTCCACTGATATTCCACTGACTTGTGCTTTTTAAATGTATAGTCTGGAAATGACCGGTAGACCTCGGCTCAACCCAGGGGGTGAGATGAAGGCTTTCTTTCAAACTTTAACCTGTAAAGATTGACTAACGTTTGTCTTTTGCTGTTGTAGATGAGAGTGTGGGATCGAGCCCAGATATGAGGCTCTCCCAGAAGAAGAGAAAACGGACCAGGACTCGGACTCTGAAAACCAGCAGTAAGTTTGTTAAAACTCAGAGCATGGGTTGTAAAATGCCAAGAATGAATAATTTCAGCCCTCTCTGCAGCTTGTATTATGATCTCATTGTCTCCTGTCATATTTACAGAGGTGTTGCACTTGTGTTGCTCTTGCTTTACAGATGCACCTTCGGACCTGTTAGGCAAAGTCCGCCGTGAGCCACGAACTGAGGATGGGAAGTCAGACACAGATGGTGAGATTAATGATGGTAGTGGAATTTAGAAATGCAACCTTTTTGTACCCTGTGGTTGTGTTTTCCTTACTTAAACTTATTAGATAAAAGAAGTAGAAGGGGCATCGTTGAGCTCAGTTGGTAGAGCAGCCTCCTATGTGTTGAGGCTACAGTCCTGACTGCAGGTGGCCCTTTGCTGCATGCCATTCCCTCTCTGCCTCCCATTTCCTGTCTCTTCCACTATTAAAGGCCAAAATATACTTTACAACAAACATGAAAGTTCCTTGCAGGGACTTTAAATTTGTTATATTTGCACCTGTTATATCCCTTTTCATCATTACAGTTGTGTTTGAGATGGATCTTTATTGAATTATTTTAGTAGCCGTTAAAGTAATGTATTGATCCGAGACTTTAACCTGTAAAGATTGACTAACGTTTGTCTTTTGCTGTTGTAGATGAGAGTGTGGGATCGAGCCCAGATATGAGGCTCTCCCAGAAGAAGAGAAAACAGACCAGGACTCGGACTCTGAAAACCAGCAGTAAGTTTGTTAAAACTCAGAGCATGGGTTGTAAAATACAAAATAATTAATAATTTCATCCTTCTCTACCGCTGGTATTATGATCTCATTGTTGCTCTTGCTTTACAGACGCACCTTCGGACCTGTTAGGGAAAGTCCGCCGTGAACCACGAACTGAGGATGGGAAGTCAGACACAGATGGTGAGATTAATGATGGTAGTGGAATTTAGAAATGCAACCTTTTTGTACCCTGTGGTTGTGTTTTCCTTACTTAAACTTATTAGATAAAAGAAGTAGAAGGGGCATCGTTGAGCTCAGTTGGTAGAGCAGCCTCCTATGTGTTGAGGCTACAGTCCTGACTGCAGGTGGCCCTTTGCTGCATGCCATTCCCTCTCTGCCTCCCATTTCCTGTCTCTTCCACTATTAAAGGCCAAAATATACTTTACAACAAACATGAAAGTTCCTTGCAGGGACTTTAAATTTGTTATATTTGCACCTGTTATATCCCTTTTCATCATTACAGTTGTGTTTGAGATGGATCTTTATTGAATTATTTTAGTAGCCGTTAAAGTAATGTATTGATCCGAGACTTTAACCTGTAAAGATTGACTAACGTTTGTCTTTTGCTGTTGTAGATGAGGGTGTGGGATCGAGCCCAGATATGAGGCTCTCCCAGAAGAAGAGAAAACAGACCAGGACTCGGACTCTGAAAACCAGCAGTAAGTTTGTTAAAACTCAGAGCATGGGTTGTAAAATACAAAATAATTAATAATTTCATCCTTCTCTACCGCTGGTATTATGATCTCATTGTTGCTCTTGCTTTACAGACGCACCTTCGGACCTGTTAGGGAAAGTCCGCCGTGAACCACGAACTGAGGATGGGAAGTCAGACACAGATGGTGAGATTAATGATGGTAGTGGAATTTAGAAATGCAACCTTTTTGTACCCTGTGGTTGTGTTTTCCTTACTTAAACTTATTAGATAAAAGAAGTAGAAGGGGCATCGTTGAGCTCAGTTGGTAGAGCAGCCTCCTATGTGTTGAGGCTACAGTCCTGACTGCAGGTGGCCCTTTGCTGCATGCCATTCCCTCTCTGCCTCCCATTTCCTGTCTCTTCCACTATTAAAGGCCAAAATATACTTTACAACAAACATGAAAGTTCCTTGCAGGGACTTTAAATTTGTTATATTTGCACCTGTTATATCCCTTTTCATCATTACAGTTGTGTTTGAGATGGATCTTTATTGAATTATTTTAGTAGCCGTTAAAGTAATGTATTGATCCGAGACTTTAACCTGTAAAGATTGACTAACGTTTGTCTTTTGCTGTTGTAGATGAGGGTGTGGGATCGAGCCCAGATATGAGGCTCTCCCAGAAGAAGAGAAAACAGACCAGGACTCGGACTCTGAAAACCAGCAGTAAGTTTGTTAAAACTCAGAGCATGGGTTGTAAAATACAAAATAATTAATAATTTCATCCTTCTCTACCGCTGGTATTATGATCTCATTGTTGCTCTTGCTTTACAGATGCACCTTCGGACCTGTTAGGGAAAGTCCGCCGTGAACCACGAACTGAGGATGGGAAGTCAGACACAGATGGTGAGATGTTTACTGTCTTTTTTTTTTTTTTTAAGTATATTTTTTGGCTTTTTATGCCTTTATTCGATAGGATAGTAGAGACAGTGACAGGAAATAGGAGGCAGAGATGGGGGGGGAATGACACGCAATGACACACCCTCTACCAACTGAGCTAAACACCGCCCCAGATGTTTACTGTCTAAATTACCGTACAATGAAATGTTGCAGTTGACAGAATTTATTATTTTTTTGTTCTAGTATCCAAACTGTTGAATTTCATCCTTAAAAGTACTGTTGAGATTTTTGTCACTGAAGAAATAATTTCGTAAAGCTTAAAACATAGAATTATAAATTAGGATACACAAACAGACTTGTTAAGCAGAGGCCGTTAGTACATTTATTTATTTTGATGAAGGCAAAATTCTGGTTGCCAACAGATGAGCAGTGAGTGGACACAAAGCAGGAGCTGAGACAAGCCTGCTTTCGACTGAAAATCCAAAAAGGGTGAACATTAGGAAGGCAGGCAGGAAGATACTGGTCACATTGCCAAAAAACTAGGGCCTAGAGATGCAATCTAAGACCCGATGAGCGAGGAGGAATACTAAGATGCTACTGTACATATAATCTGGGAAGTCTCAGACATATGAGAGAAATGCAGAGAAATGGCAAGATCAGCAGATCTTGGACACGGACATGATGACTTAAACAGATTTTGATGATCAGAATTACATTTATATTATTTGTATTATAGTGCATGTGTCACTTTTTTGTTTTTTTCAGTTGGAGATGCTGCCATCTCAACCACCACTGGCCTTGACAACTTGAAAGATGGGAGGTCAGACGCAGATGGTTAGTTTAATGATTATTATGAAACTCAGAAAAAATCCCTCTTGGTTAATAATGCATGTGGTCATTTTTCATATTTAAACAAAATCCAAGACAGTGCTGGTTTAATATCACTCTTGAGAAATATAGTCACACTAAGTAACTTTTCAACCTTCATAAAATATTTTTTATAACTTTTGTGATGATGCATTGACTTACAAGTTGAATGACACCTCTGTCGTGGTCTGGGGCGGGGGGGTCTGTATCTCTTTCTCTGGCACTAAGCAACTTTGAGGAGGGTGGTAGGAACCCTGCCTCACTTAACTTTCACTTTTGCAAGTCATAACAAGATGGGGGCAGGCAAAATGGCACTTTCCAGACTGATTCTGTTTTTTTTCACTTTGAAATGATACACTGGAAACAGAAACTTCAGATGCACCTTCGGACCTGTTAGGCAAAGTCCGCCGTGAGCCACAAACTGAGGATGAGAAGTCAAACGCAGATGGTGAGATTAATGATGGCAGTGGAATTTAGAAATGCAACCTTTTTGTACCCTGCTGGTTGTTTTTCTTACTTACAACTTATTAAATAAAAGAGTAATAAAATAATTTTGCATGAATAACAATGCACTACTCCATCCCTTTTCTTCTTTCATGTTTTTAAATAATTATTTAATTCATTAAATAATGTAATTGTATTTAATTCATTTATATTGTCGTCTTTGTGGCAGTCAAATTATTGCCCAACATTATGCAATTGTGAAGAACTGTCTTCATATCAAGCAAAAATATAGTGTAACGGCAACCTGTTTTTTGAAAGTCAGATTTAAAAAAAATAAAAAAAATAAAAGTTCTCCTAATGTTTGCCTGTCTGTGTTGTAGATCAGGAACCAGGACTAAATGTGATCGAGAGAGAGAGTGGAGAACGGCCCAAGTCCAAGGAAATAAGTAGGTTCTAAAACTAGGCAGGAGAAGCATACAGATCGTTTCCCCCCAAGGGGTTTTGTTGGGAGTTTTTCCCAGTTGATGTAGGGCAGATGATGTTATGATGCTGTGTAAAGCCCTTTGAGAAAAACTAAGGGGCTATACAAATGAACTAGCCTTGCATGGCGTTGCCACACGGTCAAAACTCTGAATGAAATGTATAAATTGGTACTAAATTGTATACTACATAAGTACTGTGGTTGCTATCTGTGACTACCTGCAAGCTATGTTTGTACAGATGAAAATGTTTATTGATGCCTGTTTATTTAAGGTATGCATTGTTTTCTGTCATTTGTCACCCCTAGCAAAGGCAAGGAGAGGATGGTCTGAGGCTGAGAGGACAGCAGTGCACAAGCACTTGGATGCGTTTATCAAACAGCGCCAAATACCAGGAAAAGAAGCGTGCATGAAATGCATAAACAAAGAGAAAGTTCTGGGCAAGAGAACCTGGAAGGATGTTAAAAACCTAGTGTACAACAGAATTGTTACGCTGAACAGGAGGTCTGCTTCGCGCAACCTTAAATTTTGAATAGAGTGACTACTCTAGTGTTCTTTATTCAACACATTCTACATGTGGATGCTGTCGTTCTTTTAGCAGCTCAAAGACATGTAATGTCATAATCTACTGTTTAAATATGTGACGTGTTTTTGTCACTTGATTATTATTATTGTGTTTTCCCATTCAGGTGTAATATAATTACAGAAGATGGTTGGCACTTTAGTGTTCTTTATTCAACACATTCTAAATGTGAATGCTGTCGTTCTTTTAGCAGCTCAAAGACATGTAATGTCATAATCTACTGTTTAAATATGTGACGCATGTTTTTGTCACTTTATTAGTGTTTTCCCATTCAGGTGTAATATAATTACAAAAGATGGTTGGCACTTAAGTGTTCTTTATTCAACACATTCTAATGTGGATGTATTTTTTTTCATACTCTGTAAAGAGAATGGGAAATAGAGTAACATAACCTGAAATAAATATAATTACAGACACCTGCTGCTTTATTTTTTTTTTTTTTACATCTTAACTAGTGAAGTAGAATAGAATTTATTTGACACTGTTAAACAATGAAACACTGTTAAACAGCTCCAGCATGGCATCTTCATCAAAAGCAAAATACAGACATCCTAGAATAAAGCATGAATAGATGTAATAGGCGATAAATAAGTTCAGAAAGGAGGGAAAAAGTGAAGGTTTTATTTCAATGTGTATAGATGAAGTCCCGTCTACAGTCATTTCCCCATGTGATTGCAGCAATGGCTAATGGATGTTTTTCAGTCTGTTTTGGTTTTGATTGTCGTGTATCTTCTCTCTGAGGGCAATGGAGAGAACAGACTGTGTCCGAGGTGTGGGTGATCCTTGGAGATGCTGCTGGCTCTCTTCTTGCCCAATGTGGATGTCTGATAGAATGATATGCTCCGCTGCCCTCACTACCCGCCAGATGTCCTTCTTGTTGTCCTCCTGTGCAGCTGGTAAATCTTGCAGTGCAACAGTAGGTCAAAATGCTTTCCATGGTTGATAAGTTGAGCAGAGTGGGGTAGGTGGGCGTGTTTTAACTTTCTTGGGATATATATATCTTAGGATATTCCTAGTCTCTGTTGGGCTTTCCTCACCTGTTGTGTTGGCCAATGTGCATGATCCAGGTGAGGTTGGCTGAAACGTGGACTCCGAGGAACTTCTCTACCCTCCACTTCCTCCCCTTGGATAAGGAGGTTCAGAGTAATTCTCAGATTCACACTTGCTTTTGCCGATATTTAAGTCCAGGTTATTTTGTAGACACCAATGTGTCAGGTGCTGTACCTCTTCTCTGTAGGCTGCTTCGTTGTTTGATGTCAGCAAACTTGACAATGGGGAACGGAAGAACAGTCATGTGTGAATATGGAGTATCAGAGAGGGCTGAGGACACACCCCTTGGGCATGCCTGTGTTGAGGGTGAGCGTATGTGATGTAAAATTCCCCACCCTCGCAATCTGTGATCTATTGCAGAAGAAATCCAGAATCAAAGTGCACAATGAGCTGCCCCCCAGGCTGAAGTTGCTCAGTTTCTGTACCAGTTTATGGGGAATGATGGTGTTAAAGGCAGAACTAAAATCCACAAACACCATCTGAACATAAGTGTTGTTTTTGTCCAGGTATGTAAGGGCTGTGTGGAGTGCTGTGTACATGTTAAATACACAATTAAGCTTCTGTGCAGTAGACTGACTAACTTTAAATCAACATTATTTTGTAAGTATTCCACTTGTTTATAAGCCACAACCTCATATAATAATAATTATGATGTATTATTACATAATTGGTTTGTTCAAATATATATACAAACATATATAGTGGTAAAGGGTGACTATTGAGCAAAAAAAAGGAGTTATTGTTAAATTGTCTGGCTGCAAACTAATTTAATATGGTGCCCATGAAAAAGTCCCCACTTGACTAGTAAACTGGGTTTTTAAAACTGATTTTTATACTTTGGTTTTTAAAGAATTTGAGGTGGGAAATGGAATCAGGGGGTCACCTAGTGGGGAAAAGTTGCAACTACCTCTCTCTAAGTGTAGCAGAAAGGGTGGTCCTCACTACCAATGCACAGTTACTCGGTCCTCACTCTGATGCCTCTACAGGAATGTGTGTGTGAAATGTGTGTGTGTGTCGATGGTAGAATGTGTATGTGTGTGTGTGAAATGTGTGTGTGTTTGTGTGTCGATGGTAGAATGTGTGTGTGTCGATGGTAGACTGTGTTTATGTGTGTTTGTGTGTGTGTGTGTGTGTGTCGATGGTAGAATGTGTGTGTTTGTGTTTATGTGTGTGTGTGTGTGTGTGTGTGTCGATAGTAGACTGTGTGTTTATGTGTGTTCATTCATGGGTTACTTTATTATTTAGCTTGTAAAGACCCAGTTTAGTTTCGAAAATGTCTTATTTTACTTAACGTATATTCTTCAAGCTTTATTTATTTTACAAAAATAATTTAGCACTTTTTTCATTCATTTCTGGTTTAATCAGAGAAATGTTTAAAGCCCAATGGGGAAAATGTTCAATAAACAGCATATTTGAAATAATTTCTTTGTCTTTTGTTATTTCACAAAATAATCGTAATCGTAATCGAAAATCGGATTTTGAGAGAAGAAAATCGAGATTTTATTTTTGGGCTAAATCGAACAGCCCTAAGCTGAACTGAAATCAGCCAACTGTGAACATTTTTAAATCCAGGTTAAAAACACTTCTCTTCTCCTGTGCTTATGATTGAGCTTGTTCAAAGCACTTTAAATTGTAAATTTTAATTGCACTATGTCCTTTTAAATCATGATTTTATGCTGCCCTTATAGTATTTTATTTCTTTCTATTCTTCTGTAGTTGTTTTTATTTATTTATTTATTTTTAATTTTTATTTCAATTCTTATTGTTTTATGTAAAGCGCATTGAGTTGCCGTTGTGTATGAAATGCGCTACATAAATAAAGCTGCCTTGCCTTGCCTTTACTTTAATTACTTTTAGTTACTGTTAGCACGTTACTTTAAATAAATGCTCTTAAAGTTGTGGGGTCAAGTTAATTTTGCTTGTCTAATATATTTTACTTTAATAAATCCCAGTTTATGTTAAATGATCCCAGCGGTGCCTCCATTTTATGTAACCCAGGTCCCATGTAGTTCAAAAATAAATCTAGAGTGGTTAATACAATGAGACTCGGCCTGGGCTCGCTGTAGGAAAATACAACTTTGTTTATATGTTACTGTAAGAATGTGTACCCTTAATAATGTTTGATATTTTAATAATGACCACCACAACTGTATTTTAAATGCAGGTATTTATCACAGGTATTTATTCCCACAAAATGAAATGAGTTAAATGTATTTTAGGAAAAATAAATAAATTAAATAAAATACACAGGATTATCCAATTAACAAAAACTCAACACTCAATATACCTGTGGGCCCACACACATTCATACCATATGAATGTGTGTGGGCCCACGGGTTAAAATCTCATTTATGATAAGAAACACGTTAAATGAGATGTTAACCCGTTGCAGGGCTGTTAATTGAAGCTCGTGTGCGGTGGGGCCTGAAAACCGTAAATGGCCGCTTCACTCGAGCTGAGCACGAAATAAAAGCACGTGCATGTGTATGTTAGTACTCACGAATCCCGGGTTTTATTATAGGGGTGGAAGGGGATTTGGGGGATGATAGTCTCACGATGAAAATGGCAATGGCGGTGGCCGTCCCAATCCAAACACACACGCGGGAAATGGCCCAGTAGCGAAGTCACAAACCCGCGAACAGCAGGGCCATCGGCTGGAAACCCGTCTCTCTCCAACGTCCGTCTCCTTAAAGCATATTATCCGAATTGAGCCACAATATCAAACGCTATCTCATGTCGAATTAGCATTAGCTTTGCTTTTAGCTTCAGAAGTATCACAAATGCAAAAGCTACGATATGCGGGAACATTAGCACCGAATGCTACCGCTAACTAGCACGTCGCTAACCGTGTTACACATCCAGTCTCTTTTCACTATAACGGTTAGATATAGCACAAAATACAGGCATACACATCATATTCACCTTTTGCAGGTCACACAGGAAGTTTATATCAGGACCACGAGTAGTCGACCTCCACGATAAAACTACGATGTCTCCTCTCTTAGCTCTCTGGTCGATGGCGTCCGTTTCTTAATCTCCACACGTGCGCACGCGCTCCCCCACACTAACCTGCGGCACTAGTCCCGCCCCCTTACACGGTGACTTTACTCTGATTGGCTCCTGAAGTCTCCTAGACATATATACATAGACGCCTCATAGACTGACGCTGCCCGTTAGAGCTGCAACTACAATAATAAGCATAACTCCCCGAATTTTTACCGGATTTTCACACGGTTTGGTTTGCTACAAATGGCAGAGATTTATTTATGATACAGGACGAATATTTTATTTTAATTTAAATAATAACAATTATTGTTCAATGTTACTTGTGAAAGGTAATCCCACGCGATCTGGTGTCAATACTGCGCCGTAAACTGCACTAAATACTGCATAGCTCTCCCGTTGACTCCTATGGTAGACTAGAGTGAGGAGACCCAACCAATATGGCGGCGACGCTGGGTTACGTTCCAGCACGTCATGAGGCGTCTATGTATATGCTCCCCACACTAACCTGCGGCACTAGTCCCGCCCCCTTACACGGTGACTTTACTCTGATTGGCTCGTGAAGTCTTAACACAACCAAAGGCAACACAGGAATTAAATGATTGTGTGACAGTTAACAGGTTTGGTTACACATAAACACGGCTTCTTCCTCTCTTTGTATCCCGGATCACAGATATGTTACATACTTAATGAACTTAAAGACTAGCCTAGTCCTAACTAGACCTTCGTACTCATTTCATTCATACTCATGGGCCGTGTTCCGATATCCATACCAGAGCTATGGAGAAAATAGTTATATGTTCTCTATAGCTCTGATCCATACTACCCGTACTTAGTATACTTAGTTTGAGTACGTAGGGTGTTCCGATTATGATCGAGGCAAAAGAAGTGCACTTGAAAGGACCCGTATGTGTACTCAAAGCGGCCAAAATGCGGAGTGTGCTACGCATAGACATATATACGTAGACGCCTCATCACGTGCTGGAACCTCACTCTAGTCTAGCATAGGAGTCAACGGGAGAGCTATGCAGTATGTTGTGCAGAGTACGGCGCAGTATTGACACCAGATCGCGTTTACCTTTCACAAGTAACATTGAACAATAATTCTTATTATTTAAAAAATATATATATATAAATTAATTTGTCCTGTATCATAAATAAATCTCTGCCATTTGTAGCAAACCAAACCGTGTGAAAATCCGGTAAAGATTCGGGGAGTTATGCTTAGGCTATTATTGTAGTTGGGGATACACTTCCTCAGTAGAAATGAATGCACTGGGGACCCATCCAAGATGGCGGCCGCGCTGCTACGTCAGCTCCATAGAAATAAGAAGTCGCGTTGAGCCTCTTGGAATGCGTCGATGCGGCCGCCATCTTGGTACAGTGGATCAGTGAATCATTTGACTACGCCTGCGAGTGAAAGATGCCAGACTTTTGCGCCGCTACGGCTGTATGCGGCGCAAATAATAATAATAATAATAATATATATATATATATATATATATATATATATATATATACTGTATATATATATATATATATATATATATATATATATATATATAATACCATTTCATGAATCTTTATACCTGAACAAATGTTGAATATATGTATGACTACTAAATGTTAAAAAAAAATATATAATAAGTAAATAACAGCATGAACATAAATGTGGAAAGTATTTTCCTTGCCTTGTTGCGAATTAATAACATATGTATCATCAGGCTGTAAAATATCTGCACATAGCCAGGAGTAGAAATAAATATACAAGTTGTAGTAACTGCACCTCAACACATGATGGCGGCAAACAATATACTGGGGGCGGCGCTTAACGCTAGCCATTGTGCGTCATGGAGGCCACGCCTCCTGCCCAGAGGCATCCGGCGGAAACATCCGGTTAGGATCAGAAGTCTCAGGCGGCCCATCCGCAAGGATGCAAAGCTGGGGGCTCTCCACGCGGCGTGACTCTTACAGTGCCTCTCCATTGTTACGTAGGTTAGATATAACTTAAACCTAAACAAATAAAGTGAGTTATAAGCGTTCCTGTTGTCGGCAGCCTTCTTCCCCGGGACACAAACCCCACAGCCTGGAAAATGTATTGTGTAATTCATTGTCTCTACAAAGCTGTACAAGATGCCTGTGTCTATGGACTAGTCCTTCATTTTATTTATTTATTTATTTATTTTTAAAGTAGGTAAAAAGATGTTACTCTTGTACTATATTAAGATATAGTATTATTTGCCTGAAAATAATTGTGCACAGTAAATTGTCTGGAGTTCTCTACAAATGCCTTTTACGTATAGTGTGCTACCCCTGAGATTATGGTGGTTGCAGGCAAGTAAACGGGTAATCAGGGCGGCCGTATCGACGCATTTCAAAAGGCTCAACGCGACTTCTAGTGTTTATTTCTATGCATGTCAGGCGCACTTTATCTGCCACAACTTAGGAAATTAATGGAAAAGGTTGTTTTACAACATTGTTAAGGCTTGACTAGGACTTTGAATGGTAACGCTGCGGGCGTTTGTTTGATTGCCAGCATCTTTAAATTTACATTGTTGACATTGCTGGCCTATTTTGTAATGGAATATAATTATGTCCATTGGATTTTGAACGTAAAAACAGGTTATGTTAACAAAAACGTCTTATATTATTTTATTTTGACATTCTTAACGAAGCAAGAAAATGAAATCGCCGATTATAGGTATTTTAATCATGTATGAATAGCCTATGGCCTTGTCCTCGATTGACGTTCGAAGCTGCGTTCCCCTGTACCAAGATGGCGGCTTTGTTTACGCATTCGTTCTAATAGACCGTGGTAGTCAACGCGACTTCTAGTGTTTATTTCTATGCGTCAGCTCTAACGGGCAGCGTCAGTGAGGTGTCCCAATTCAGGGGTTGCATGCTTCGAAGTACGCATTCGAAGGGCGCTTACGGTCACAACGCGGCGCGAAGGCTGTCCCAATTCGAAGGCTCCTTCGAATGCGTACTTCAAATGCGCACTTCTTTTCCCTCTTTTGGAGGACGCATCGCATGTATCCTTCGCGGCCTCGCATATCCCAAAATCCTTTGCGCGCCGCTGTTCAGAGGCGGGAAAAGAATAATGGCGACACCAAGTGGCGATGAATTTATATTTAAATGTAATAAGTATTGGGTTTATATTTAATAACTTTTACTTACTACTTGTTATACTTTTACTCATTACTTATATTGTATTACTTTTATTATCCCCGCTTTATTTCCAGACTGTAAAACTGCAAACTCAGTTAAACGATCGGATTGAATAAAGAGCTACGTTTATGATTATCACTATTATATGTTATACTTCATTATTATCATTATTATGATCATTTTTTGCTTTATTACAACCCTTCCGTCTGTTTTTCAACTGACGGCAACGGCTACGTTACTATGGTTACTACCAACTGACGGCTGGTGACGCGGCTGTGGTGACGCAACCAGGAAATGCTTCGAAGGCTAGACCGTCTCATTTAACAACGGTTGATGCGGACTTCGAAGGACCCTCAGAAGTACGCAGCCTTCGAAGGCCGCGAGGCTGCGTACTTCGAAGCATGCATCCCGTGAATTGGGACACAGCTATTATGGTGCTACGTGCGTACTCAACGGCAGCCATCTTAGCTACGTAGCGGAAGAGGCGGAGCTGCGCTCAAACGTCTAATGAAATCACGTGTTTGGCGGGCCGCACAGCTGATGTCATTTCCGTTAAGTGCGCCACAGAGTACTCATTTGGAACAGCACTAACATCTGAAGCTCTGCGTACCTATTGAGTGCGGATAGTGGTACTATGTTGAAGTGTACTCACGGAAGTACAGATATCGGAACACGGCCCTGAGCTGTGTTCCAATTCAAATGTTGAATTTGGACATTCATTAATAATGAATGAACCGATCATCAACAATAGGTAATCAATACAATAATGAACTGATCATCAACAATAGGTAATCAATACAATAATGAACCAATCATCAACAATAGGTAATCAATACAATAATGAACTGATCATCAATAGGTAATCAATACAATAATGAACCGATCATCAACAATAGGTAATCAATACAATAATGAACCGATCATCAACAATAGGTAATCAATACAATAATGAACCGATCATCAACAATAGGTAATCAATACAATAATGAACCGATCATCAACAATAGGTAATCAATACAATAATGAACCGATCATCAACAATAGGTAATCAATACAATAATGAACTGATCATCAATAGGTAATCAATACAATAATGAACCGATCATCAACAATAGGTAATCAATACAATAATGAACTGATCATCAACAATAGGTAATCAATACAATAATGAACCGATCATCAACAATAGGTAATCAATACAATAATGAACCGATCATCAACAATAGGTAATCAATACAATAATGAACCGATCATCAACAATAGGTAATCAATACAATAATGAACCGATCATCAACAGTAGGTAATCAATTTAATAATGAACCGATCATCAACAATAGGTAATCAATACAAAAATGAACCGATCATCAACAATAGGTAATCAATACAATAATGAACTGATCATCAACAATAGGTAATCAATACAATAATGAACCGATCATCAACAATAGGTAATCAATACAATAATGAACTGATCATCAACAATAGGTAATCAATACAATAATGAACCGATCATCAACAATAGGTAATCAATACAATAATGAACCGATCATCAACAATAGGTAATCAATACAATAATGAACCGATCATCAACAATAGGTAATCAATACAATAATGAACCGATCATCAACAATAGGTAATCAATACAATAATGAACCGATCATCAACAATAGGTAATCAATACAATAATGAACCGATCATCAACAATAGGTAATCAATACAATAATGAACCGATCATCAACAATAGGTAATCAATACAATAATGAACCGATCATCAACAATAGGTAATCAATACAATAATGAACTGATCATCAATAGGTAATCAATACAATAATGAACCGATCATCAACAATAGGTAATCAATACAATAATGAACTGATCATCAATAGGTAATCAATACAATAATGAACCGATCATCAACAATAGGTAATCAATACAATAATGAACCGATCATCAACAATAGGTAATCAATACAATAATGAACCGATCATCAACAATAGGTAATCAATACAATAATGAACCGATCATCAACAGTAGGTAATCAATTTAATAATGAACCGATCAACAATAGGTAATCAATACAAAAATGAACCGATCATCAACAATAGGTAATCAATACAATAATGAACTGATCATCAACAATAGGTAATCAATACAATAATGAACCGATCATCAACAATAGGTAATCAATACAATAATGAACCGATCATCAACAATAGGTAATCAATACAATAATGAACCGATCATCAACAATAGGTAATCAATACAATAATGAACCGATCATCAACAATAGGTAATCAATACAATAATGAACCGATCATCAACAATAGGTAATCAATACAATAATGAACCGATCATCAACAATAGGTAATCAATACAATAATGAACCGATCATCAACAATAGGTAATCAATACAATAATGAACCGATCATCAACAATAGGTAATCAATACAATAATGAACCGATCATCAACAATAGGTAATCAATACAATAATGAACCGATCATCAACAATAGGTAATCAATACAATAATGAACCGATCATCAACAATAGGTAATCAATACAATAATGAACTGATCATCAACAATAGGTAATCAATACAATAATGAACCGATCATCAACAATAGGTAATCAATACATTACAGATGGATTCTCTATTCCTACTTGGATAGTTTTCGTCTGGTTTAAAGTTTAAAGCCCATCCTAGTAACCCACTGGTCATGTATGACCTGTCTTTACTACAGTACTACATCACCATGGTAACAACAGGCTCAGTGTAGATATGTCCCCTTTATTCATGTCACAAATATTACCTGATTGATATATATATATCATAACCTGATTATATTATATATATATATATATATATATATATATATATATATATACATATATATATATATATATTAACTTAATTAACGGATGTGTTAGTTGCGCACAACATAATTTGTGCGCAACTAATTTCTGCTCGTGATGTTTGGCGGTGAGATGAGGATCATAAACTACAACCCACACAGAGACACTGAGGAACCAGAACCACAGAACCTAAACCCAGGGAGGAGGTCCTCCTGGGTGAATGTGGTCCAGAAGGTGTGGATGAGTGTCAGTGTGTGTGAGGACCCTCCTACACCTGGGGACACTCTGTAGAAGGACAGAGAGCCAGCAGGCCGGTCCAGATACACTCCTACTCTGGTGGAGACAGGGGGGGGGAGACGGATGTCTGTTGTACTACCGTTGTAAAAGGCAGAGTAACCACCATCATAACAATGAAGACTCCAGGACTTGTTGTTCCCTCCAAGATGGCTGTCACCACCCAATCCTCTCCTTGTGATTCCTCTGTATGTCACTCCTATAACAACAGTTCCTCTCCTCTCCACCTCCCAGTAACAGCGGCCAGTCAGACCCTCTCTACACAACACCTGGGCCCAGGAGTCAAATCTCTCTGGGTGGTCAGGATGAGACTGAACCACTCCAACCCACTTCACCTCCCTGAGGTCCTCAGACAGAGAGAGACGTCTGTGGGCTGTGTTTGGGTCCAGTGTGAGTCCACAGGCATCTGAGGGGAGAACAAGACATGATTAGGGGCTGAAGGTCCATTCCCTAGTTCTAGATCCAACTTGTATTGTGTTAGTAATCAGCAGGATGAGCAGGTGATGAACATGATGTGATGTTTAGTGGATGGTGATAGGAAATAAAAACCCGACGTGTCACTGAGTGGTTGATAGTTGATCACTATCCTCTCAGGACTTAAGACTCAAGTGGACACCTAGTGGTCTCATCCGATACACCGGTCCGGTGGCTTCACATCCAACCGCTTGGACTGTTTATACACCGCCATCATCATCATCATCATCATCATCATCATCATCATCATCATTTACACAAACATTAACACAGAATGATAATAATATATCCTATGATAGGTACTATAGTGGAATAGTGTGCTGTGACTTTTATAAGCAATAGTATTTATAGTTTTTAAGATAAATAAAGTTAAATATTTATAGTTTTTAAGATAATTAAAGTTAAATATTTATAGTTTTTAAGATAATTAAAGTTAAAGTTCAAATCCCATGTGTGTGTGAGTGGCTGTCTGTCAAAACATTGAAACCTAGAAAAACATATAAACTGCATCTACTCCCACAATATCTACACTACATACACATATTACACATCAAAATGTTCAGCATGATGAGCTCATTGATCTTATGAAATATCAAAGCAATACTTTGCATTGTTTTCAAGTTATTAAACTTTTAAAGGTTCCAATACACATACATTGTTACAGGCTGGAAATGAAGTGTTCATACCATAGAACTGGTTCATACATACATACTATACATACATGTGCATGTACACATACATACGTACACATACAGGCTGGAAATTAACGTACACATATGTAGACACATACGTAAACATACGTATACTTAAGTACACATACATATACATAAGTACATATGCATACACATACATGCGTACATATATGTACACAGCAGAACATACGTATACTCATACGCAAACATACGTACACATATGTTTAGCGTAATTACACATACATATAAATACATATATGTACCTAAACTTATGTATTCATCATAACCATACATCAAATACTCACATCCATACAAACATACAGAAATATAAGTACACATAAGTACACATAAGTAAACATACGCACACAAAAGCATGTAATGGCAGTGCAAGTACAATTTCTTCAGGAATTGAAGGTTTTCTCGTTATCATTATTGTTATTATTGTTATTATTATTATTATTATTATTATTATTATTATTATTATTATTATTATTGTTATCAAAAACCCCTAATAGAAATAATAGTACTCTAGTTCACATCTAATATGAAATTCAAGGTGTTCAGTTAGTAGCATTGGCATCTCCACTGTAGCCAGGAAGTGTGGAGGCCATGCATCTCCTCACTTCTTTCTTGTGCAGATCCCTTAGTTGTCTTGCGTCCTTGCAGACATGTCCACTTCCCCCCTTAGTGTAATGCTAATGAACCTGGCCTTGGCCATGGCCAGGTCACTCCCCTCACCTTTTGTCTCCCTTGTTGTTACTGCCCACGATGTCAAAGTGTCCCTCTAAGAGTCATGTCCACCCATTGTCTCTCTGAAGAGGTTAATGCTCCCATGTGTCTTCCCAGGATCAGGACTTCAATCAAATACTTGAACTTGGACTTCAATGAAGTGTCCATCTAAATAGTGAGTGTGTTGTGATCCAACTAAACAGACACTTACACTTCCTTAGAGCTGGTCTCAGCCTCCCCACTCCACCATGCTCCACACTGGGGGGGAAACACAGTGAGAGCAGCATGTTGGCTTTAAACATGGAAACATTCACCTTCATCATCTGCTGGATCATCACTTTCTACACAACATGAGTTACAGTTACACTTCATCTAGCAGGCGGCTGAATCCTTGGAGGAGACATTGTCTCACTGAGTGGTGAGCTGTCCTCTCCATACCTGAGAGTGTCCAGTCTCCAGCCTGGATCCTCCAGTCCAGCAGAGAGCAGCGTAACTCCTGAGTCTCCTGCAGGGTGATTGTAGCTCAGGTCCAGCTCTCTCAGATGGGAGGGGTTGGAGCTCAGAGCTGAGGCCAGAGAAGCACAGCCTTCCTGTGTGACCATGCAGCCAGACAAGCTACACACACACCCACACCCACACACACACACACACACACACACAAACAATTATTCTTACAAATGATTTCTAACTTTATTGGATGTAAATCTGTTAAAGGTCTTCTGATGAGGAGCCTTGTGGTGGGACTGATGGCACATTGAGTCCCACTGACCTGAGAGTCTCCAGTCTACAGTGTGGACTCCCCAGTCCAGCAGAGAGCAGCTTCACTCCTGAATCCTGCAGATCATTGGTACTCAGGTCCAGCTCTCTCAGACTAGAGGAGGTGGAGCTGAGAACTGAGGCCAGAGCTTCACAACATCTCTCTGACAGATGACAACCATTCAGCCTTTCATGAACAATAGATACAAACATGTTAGATTCCTTCACTTCACATGTTCAACATATACATTTGTATAAAGCAACGCTAAATAATTAACATAAATTCTCACTTCTTCATTCATTTAAATCAACTCCTACATGTAGACCCTCTAATGTCCAGTAAACTGTTATTTAATGTAATCTTACTGAACACACCAAGTCATGGATTTGACTTTCAAATACAAAACAGATGATAGTTAATTATTGTTATTAGTGAACCTACAGATATGTTTTAGAGTCTTTAAACACTGGCAGCAGCCTCAGAAGAGCCTCCTCTGAAGCAGAGTATTTCTTCAGGTCAAACACATCCAGCTCCTCTTCTGATGTCAGTAAGATGAAGACCAGAGCTGACCACTGCGCAGGGGAGAGAGACTCTCTGATGAGACGTCCTGATGTCAGGTACTGTTGGATCTCCTCCACTAGAGAACGGTCCTTCAGCTCATTCAGACAGTGGAACAGATTGATGCTTCTCTCTGGAGAGAGATCTCCACTTATCTTCTCCTTGATGTAGCTGACTGTTTCCTGATTGGTCTGTGAGCTACTGCCTGTCTGTCTCAGTAGACCTTGTAGGAGAGTCTGATTTGTCTCCAGAGAGAGGCCCAGGAGGAAGCGGAGGAACAAGTCCAGGTGTCCGTTCTCACTCAGTAAGGCCTTGTCCACAGCACTCTGGTAGAAGTTGGGTTTCTTTCCAAAAAGAGTAGACAACATGGATCGTGGTTGTTCTTCTGACAGAAGATTGACACCAGTGTTTCTGAAGGTCAGAAAGACATGAAGGGCAGCCAGAAACTCCTGAAAGCTCAGATGGACAAAGCAGAAGACCTTGTCCTGGTACAGCCCACACTCCTCTTTAAAGATCTGGGTGAACACTCCTGAGTAAACTGAGGCGGCTCTGATATCGATGCCACACTCCTTCAGGTCTGCCTGGTAGAAGATCAGGTTGCCTTTCTCCAGCTGGTTAAAAGCCAGTTGTCCCAGAGAAACAATGATCTCCTTGCCCTCTGAACTCCAGTGTGGATCTGCTTCAGCTCTGCCATGATACTTCTTGTCCCCCTGTATGGACTGAACCTTCAGGAAGTGGATGTACATCTGAGTCACAGTGTTGGGCATCTCTTCTCCTTCCTGGTGTGTTGTGAAGAAGTCCTCCATAACTGTAGCAGAGATCCAACAGATGACTGGGATGTGACACATGATGTGGAGGCTTCGTGATTTCTTGACGTGGGAGATGATTTTCCTGGCCACCGTCTCATCACTGAATCTCTTCCTGAAGTACTCCTCCTTCTGTGGGTCGGTGAACCCTCTCACCTCTGTCACCATGCCAACACACTCAGCAGGGATCTGATTGGCTGCCCCAGGGCGTGTGGTTATCCAGATGCGAGCGGAGGGAAGCAGGTCGCCCCTGATGAGGTTTGTCAGCAGCACGTCCACCGAGGTCGGCGCTGTGACATCAGTCCAGATCCGGTTGTTCTGGAAGTCCAGAGGAAGTCGACACTCATCCAGACCATCCAAGATGAAGACAACTTGGAACCGCTCGTATCTGCAGAATCCTGCTTGCTTGGTTTCAATAAAGAAGTGATGAAGAAGTCCCACCAAGCTGAACTCTTTCCCTTTCAGTAAATTCAGCTCTCTGAAAGTGAAAGGGAAATGTGAAGTGTATGTCCTGGTTGGCTTTGCCTTCAGCCCAGTCCAGAATGAACTTGTGTGTTAAGATGGTTTTACCGATGCCGGCCACTCCAGTTGTCATTATCGTTCTGATTGGTTGATCTTGTCCAGGTAAGGGTTTCAAGATGTCTTCACATTTGATTGGTGTTTCTTCCTTGGCTGGTTTCCTGGAAGCTGTTTCAATCAGTCTGACCTCATGTTCCTGGTTGACGTCTCCACTGTGTCCCTCTGTGATGAAGATCTCTGTGTAGATCTCATTCAGATCTGTTGCTTGTCCTGCTTTAGGGACTCCTTCAAACACACGCTGGGTCTTCTCCTTCAGACGAGACTTGAGTTTATGTTGGCACTCGGCAGCAAAATGTTCTGAATGAAGAAACAACAGAAGTCATCAGTCAGGATGTTAATGTGAGCGGCTCCAACTCGTTGCTTTACTGTTGGCTGAACGAGTAATCAATCAAAGAATGATCAGTGTTTTAGCAACATCACCATCAGATCCAAAGGGGTGTACAGTTTTTAATCTAAAGTTTGATAGAAACATATCCCCCGTTATGTCATTTAGTCTGTGCTTTATATTTTAGCTGTGAAAATATGAGTCTATTACTGGGTTTTTTTTCAACATAAGAGTTTTGCTGATATGTTTCAAAATAAGAGTCTCTTACTGCTCTGCAGAGAGTCGGCCAGCTCCTCATGCTTCAACTGCTTCAGGCAGAGCACTGTGATGTCTACCACTCCGTCTATGGCGCGCCTCCTCTGCTCCTCTTCCTCACCATCCACCACCACCTCCTCCTCATCCTCCCTCTCACTCTCTGAGCATTGTGGGTAATCTGGGAAGTGACCCCTCCAGAGCTTCTTCAGCTCCTTGTCTAGAAAAGCGTGTGCGTCCTCCTCAGCCCTCTGGAGCAGAACAAACATCAATGAGAACTTGACTCTGAACTCACTGAGGACATCAGAAGCATCTGTCCTAGATTCACGTCCTGCTGGTCTACAGAGGGAAGCCTGGAGACCAGCAGCACCACAAGAGATGGTTTCTAATGTTCATGTAGAGCTGGAGTCAAATGAGTCAAATGTTTTCACACCTGGATCAGCTCTGTTGGATACTGCTGTACAGACTGAGCACTGGGAACCTTTGACCTCTTCTGGTGTCGTCTGTGGAGCACACACACACACACACACACACACACACTTGTAAAGACTGCTTAATGGGGAGTCTGAAGGTCCAGAACTATTGGGGCAATTGCTCTGTCGCTAGCTTAGCCACTTTTTAGAGTTTAACACGGTTTTTAACTCGTCGGTGACGCAAGAAGTCACGTGACGTCTTAAGCTCCATTGCTGTGTCGTATGTACCTGTGGTTTAACCTGCAGCTGCGTTCTGATCTCAATTGCTGTGTCTTCAGAGAAATTCACTGATCAGACACTAGAGGCGTATTTTGTGCGTGTTAGTCTAGTCTCGAAACGGACATGGTTTTAGAGGAGACTAAACCAGTTTGCAGGATGAAACAAGGCTCCATTATAACCTACACACACAGAATTAGTTTTATTAATTATTATTAATAGTATTTGTGGGGGGGTGTGGTGCATCAGCCGCAAGGGGGAGCTGGACGGGGCTCGGGAGAGCCGCGCCAGGTGAGAGTGATTGCCGCACCTGTGGGGCATTAGCTAATCACTCTCTCCCTTTTTAACACAGTAGCGTGCTGGACCCGGGAGGACCGGGACCGGTACACACGGGTTCCCGCGGAGCCGGAGCTGGGCCCGCGGCGTGATTGTACTGTGTGTGTATATATATATATATTGTGTGTGTTACTCACCGGCAATAAAGACGTGAGTAAACCCGCCCTAAGAGTCATCCTTCCGTCCGAACCCCGGTGGCATACGAACCCTGCCACATTGGCGCCCAACGTGGGACACGGAAAGGATAGACCCACAACAGCCACTTAATACGCTGGCCCAGATACTGGCGGAGGTGGCGGCGATGAGCCGGGACCAGGCGGTCCTCGGCCGACAGCAGCTGGCGGCGCTCCAGGGGCAGGCGGAGAGACAGACCCAGCTGCTGGAGGAGATGGTGAGTCGGGCAGGGGCGGCGTCGCCGGCCCGCCCGTTCACCGGCCTGACTCTCCATAAGATGTCAGGCCAGGACGACCCACAGACGTTCCTGGAGATGTTTGAGGCCACGGCGGCGGCATGCGGGTGGCCGGTGACGGAGTGGGCCGTGCGACTGCTGCCTCTGCTGTCGGGGGACGCGCAGACGGCGGCGCTCGGCCTGCCCGCTTCCTCCAGAGGGCAGTATGGGGACATCAAGCGGGCGGTCCTCGACCGGCTGGGGCTGTCGGAGGAGGACCATCGCCGCCGGTTCCGGGGGAGCAAGTTGGGGCCCGCGGATCGGCCGTTCTTATACGCTCAGCAGATCAAGGATGCGGCGACCCGGTGGCTGCAACCCGGGGGGTCCGCCGGCGAGGGACGAATGCTTGAGAAGATCGTCTTGGAGCAGTTTGTGGAGGGGCTCCCAGCTGCCACATCCGACTGGGTGATCTGCCACCGGCCGGCGGACCTAGCGGGGGCCATCACCCTGGTGGAGGACCACCTGGCCGTCCTCTCCCGGGGCCGGGCACAGGAGGGCCGGCCGGTGTCTCCAGGGGGTCCCATGCCGGCACCCCGCCGAGGACCCGCGTCGGGTCCCCCGCCAAACGCACCCGCTCGACCATTTCCCAGACCCCGTACTACATTTGTTAGCAATAGGCCCTTTCCTCCCCCCCGCACTAATCCTCCTTCTCGTTCTTTCCCTCCCCAGGGTCCAGCCGCTACGGGCGCGGCTCTCGACCCACAGAGGGCTCCTCAGGCGGCAGGGCAGGAGTGCTGGAGGTGTGGACAGCTCGGTCACTTCCGAGAGGAGTGCCCCCTCATGGAGGTGGGCCAAGTGATCCGGGTTGTCGGCCCTCCCGCACCCTCCCCCGGTCCAGGGGGGACGTACAGCGTTCCGGTAAGGATTCAGGGGGGTACACATCAGGCGATGGTGGACTCAGGCTGCATGCAGTCTATCGTTCATCAGAACCTGATTCGGCCCGGGGCTTTGATAGAGGCGGGAGGTGTGGATATTAGGTGTGTGCATGGGGATATTCACACATACCCCGTAGTACTGGTGGAAATTCAGTTTAAGGGGGAAAAGCATAATGTAAAGGCAGCGGTTAGCTCCCGCCTGACGCACCCCCTGATTCTGGGTACTGATTGGCCAGGGTTTGATAGGTTAGTGGGACAGTGTGCGGGGGTGCGTTCACGGCCGACAGGGACAGGGGATACGTGCGCTGTGCTCAGCGGTGACGCGAGGTCGTCCGACGCTGCAGACGGGGAGGGGGAGCCGGCGGGGCCTCCACAGGAGGCTCCGCAGGTTCCCGTGTTCGACTCCATGGAGGATTTTCCACTTGAGCAGTCTCGTGACGATACTCTACGCTTTGCCTTTGACCAAGTGATACGAATTGATGGTCACATGGTGCGCCCTGACGCAGCGTTAACGTATCCACATTTTTCATTGCGTAGGGACAGACTATACAGAGTGAGTCGTGACACTCAGACAGAGGAAATAACGACACAGTTGGTGGTACCGAAGAGCCGCCGGGAAATAGTTTTCCAGGCGGCTCATTATAACCCAATGGCTGGACATATGGGGTGTGAGAAGACACTGAACCGGGTAATGGCCCGATTCTATTGGCCAGGCATTTGGGCAGACGTGCGCCGCTGGTGTGCGTCTTGTCCCGAATGCCAATTGGTTAACCAGCCGGCCATCCCGAGAGCGCCGCTGCGGCCATTACCTCTGATGGAGGTGCCGTTCGAGCGCATCGGGATGGACCTCATCGGGCCATTTTACCGGAGCGCACGCGGATATCGCTTTGTGTTAGTTCTCGTGGATTACGCAACGCGATATCCGGAAGCAGTGCCGCTGCGCACCATCTCTGCAAAGAGTGTGGCGCAGGCACTGTTTCAAGTTATCTCCCGAGTCGGGATCCCGAAAGAGATCCTGACTGACCAAGGCACACAATTTATGTCACGGACACTGGGAGAACTATACGGATTATTGGGCATCAAGTCGATTCGAACCAGTGTATACCACCCCCAAACGGACGGCCTCGTGGAGCGCCTGAATAAGACTTTGAAGTCCATGATCCGTAAGTTTGTGCACGAGGATAGTCGTAATTGGGATAGGTGGCTAGACCCTCTGTTGTTTGCAGTGCGCGAGGTACCCCAGGCCTCCACGGGATTTTCTCCCTTTGAACTACTGTTTGGCAGGACACCACGTGGGGTTTTGGACCTGGTTAAGGAAAGCTGGGAGGAGGGTCCGAGCCCGAGTAAAAACGAGGTGCAATACGTCCTGGACCTGAGAGCAAAACTCCACACACTAGGGCAGTTATCACGGGAGAACTTGCTACAGGCCCAGGAACGGCAGCAGCGGCTGTACAATAGAGGAGCTAGGCTAAGACAATTTTCACCGGGAGATAAAGTGCTTGTATTACTCCCTTCGTCTACCTCCAAATTACTCGCCAAGTGGCAAGGACCCTTTGTGGTCACACGGCGAGTGGGGGACGTTGACTATGAGATTGTGCGTTCGGACAGGGGAGGGGCGGCACAAATTTATCACCTCAACCTCCTTAAAGCGTGGAGAGAGGCGGAGCCTGTTTCTCTGGTGACGGCAATTGCAGAAAGAGATGAGTTGGGGCCGGAGGTACCAAAATCGACCAATCCTGCCTCGCTCCGTTGTGGGGACCAGCTCTCACCGTCCCAGAGGGCAGACATAGACAGGTTGCAGCAACGTTATGCAGATGTCTTCTCCCCCCGGCCGGGACGCACAAACCTTATTCAACACCAGGTTGAGACTCGCCCGGGCGTGACGGTGCGTTCACGGCCCTATCGGTTACCTGAGCACAAGAGAAAAGTGGTTCAGGCAGAATTAGAAGCCATGGTGGAGATGGGGGTAATAGAAGAGTCCAACAGTGCCTGGTGTAGCCCTATCGTTCTTGTGGGCAAGAAGGATGGGTCGGTTCGGTTCTGTGTGGACTATCGCAAGGTGAATGAGGTGTCACGGTTTGATGCCTATCCTATGCCCCGGGTGGACGAACTCCTGGATCGCCTGGGCACGGCTCGTTTTTTTACGACACTGGATTTAACCAAAGGCTACTGGCAGATTCCCTTGTCTCTAGAGTCTAAGGAGAAAACGGCCTTCTCCACTCCGTACGGGTTGTACCAATTTGTCACACTTCCGTTCGGATTGTTCGGGGCCCCAGCCACATTTCAACGCCTCAT
Source organism: Merluccius polli (assembly GCA_030340625.1). Lineage (NCBI taxonomy): Eukaryota > Metazoa > Chordata > Actinopteri > Gadiformes > Merlucciidae > Merluccius > Merluccius polli. The sequence goes on from JAOPHQ010000384.1 coordinate 53,412, forward strand.
GGACAGAGTGCTGCGGCCACATGCGGCATATGCTGCCGCCTATCTGGATGACGTAATCATCCATAGCGGCACCTGGGCGGAGCATGTGCGGCAGGTGGCTGCGGTGCTCGAGTCTCTGAGGCAGGCGGGGCTCACGGCCAATCCGAAGAAGTGTGCAGTTGGACGGAGGGAGGTACGGTATCTGGGGTACCACTTGGGCGGCGGGCAGGTGCGTCCGCAGGTAGATAAGACGGCAGCAATTGCAGCCTGCCCAAGGCCCAAGACGAAAAAAGAGGTGCGGCGGTTTTTGGGGCTGGCCGGCTATTACCGGCGATTTATTCCAGGCTTCGCGGAGCTGACCAGCCCCTTGACCGACCTCACCCGAAAGGGTGCCTCAGATCCGGTCCAGTGGACGGAGCAGTGCCAGGAGTCGCTTGAGAGGGTAAAGCAGGCCCTCTGTGGGGAGCCCCTCCTCCACACACCTAACTTCTCGCTCCCTTTTGTTGTACAGGCTGATGCGTCGGGCAGGGGGCTGGGGGCCGTCCTGTCCCAGCAGGTACGGGGTGTCGACCGCCCGGTGGTGTACATCAGCCGAAAGCTGTCGGAACGGGAGACCAGGTACAGCACCGTGGAGAGGGAGTGCCTTGCCATCCGGTGGGCGGTCGATGCCCTGCGGAATTACCTGCTGGGGCGCCCCTTCACCCTCTGCTCAGACCACGCTCCCCTACAGTGGCTCCACCGCATGAAAAACGTTAACAACCGGATCACCCGGTGGTATCTGGCACTGCAGCCGTTTAACTTCCGGGTGATCCATAGGCCGGGGGCGCAGATGGCTGTGGCCGACTTCCTTTCCCGTTCCCATGGGGATGGGGGGGGGGAGTGGGTTAGGCCGGATGGCTCCCCGGCCTAAATCAGGCGGTGGAGGTATGTGGGGGGGTGTGGTGCATCAGCCGCAAGGGGGAGCTGGACGGGGCTCGGGAGAGCCGCGCCAGGTGAGAGTGATTGCCGCACCTGTGGGGCATTAGCTAATCACTCTCTCCCTTTTTAACACAGTAGCGTGCTGGACCCGGGAGGACCGGGACCGGTACACACGGGTTCCCGCAGAGCCGGAGCTGGGGCGTGATTGTACTGTGTGTGTATATATATATATTGTGTGTGTTACTCACCGGCAATAAAGACGTGAGTAAACCCGCCCTAAGAGTCATCCTTCCGTCCGAACCCCGGTGGCATATGAACCCTGCCACAGTATTAATAATAATGTATGATACATTTACACTTATTACGCCAGATAGGCCTTCAGTACAATATTGGACATAGTCGACTTGGAATGAGCAGTGATATTTCACGGCTCACGGGGCTCAGGTCTCGGTCGTGCGTCCGCTCAGCAATAGCTTTACGCGCTTCAACTTTCAAGCGCTTCCATAAATTCTTTAAATGTGTCGGGCTGCTCGGTCTTCTGCTGGAAGATCTGCTGTTACATGTGTTTGAGAGATCATCCCAAACAGACTTTCTTCGGAGCGTGGTGGTGGTGTCTTTCCTCTTCCACCGTGTCCACAACACCTCGAATGCAGTACAATAAATAAAACTTCTGCTCCTCGTTATAGACCCTTTCATTGTGTGTAAACATGCCAAGCCACGAGAGTGCGCACACGTCTTTTCGCGCCTAATGGGGTCAGAAAACAAAGTGAAGTACATGGCTGTCAACGATTCTCCTCAGAATATTTCCGAATATGCTCTCTCGTTGCCGATTAAGGACCGGGAATAATATCTCAACAAATTGGTATTGGCTGACGGCAGTAGTATGCCAGACCCAGCTTCCATTAAAGATTGGGTAGATGACAGTATGGCAGATATCCAGTGGCCAGCTATTCACTCTTACCTATAGATAAACCGCCCGTACACTCGAGAAAGCCTATGCGCATACAAGTCGCTGGACGCCTATAGAGTCAGCGTCAAGGGAAGAAGACATGGTTGTACAAGGCATGGGTGATCTACAACAAGGAGAAGTGCTACATTCACACGGCTAACTGCACCTGCATGGCGGGGTAAGTTTATGTATTTATTCTTAAACCAGTGGACAATGTCCTAATCTGGTCAACGCCACTGCTGGTCCTATTTTCACATCCAACAGCGCTACAGGTCGGCATTTTAGACTTTTTGTTTGGACTTCGTTAGTGGAAGTCTATGTAAGTAGGTGTTTTTCTGACCCCAAGACGCGTGCGCATATTTCTGTGACGTTGCACTCGAAGGGGTCTATAGTTCTCTATCCGAGACATGTTCATCCTCACTACCCTCTCCAGGGGTGCAACTACCCGGTGTCAGGGGGGTATGCAGCAACAATTTTGGCGCCCCCCATAAACATTACGTGGTGCGCGGTTGTTGACGGGTGGGGTGGGGGGGTGGGGTGGGGGGTGCTGCGCGATTGTTGACGGGGGCGCCCCCCTGGTGCGGCGCCCCTATGCGCCGCATACAGCGCATACCGACTTTTTGCGCCACTGACCCTCTCCTTCTCCTGAGAATGTATAGGCGTGGAATTACCCTAATTACTCGCATATTAATTCGTCTTCAATTAATTAATCACGTTTGCATGCACACCAAGAGAAAACAATGACAAGTAATTGATTGATTGACGTAGGTGAGGGCAGATTCAGATTCCAGACTCAGATTTCCACAACAAGTAGGCTAGACTATTTCATAATATATTTCAACATTATTTGCGTTTTATTATATTAAAGTTCACTTTACATTCCCATTAAGTTTTTGTTGGTAATTATAGCACAAAATGCATCCAACATTAAGTTAAGACTGCGTCTGCTGGAGTATAACGGGAAATCAGAGTACTTCCGGTTTAACCCGAGTTTAACTAGGAATCAGCTGATCCTGTGTCGGTCAGTACACAGCAGTCAGGTTTAACTTCGTGCGCAGCTGCGTGTTAAACTCCAAAACCTCCGGTTTACGGAGTACGGTTTTAAACCGCAGCACAGCTAACGCAATGCTAACTGACAGAGCAATTGCCCCATTAATAATAATAATAATAATAATAATAATAATAATAATACTATTTCTTAAATGTTATAGGGTTCTCCATAATATCTTGTTTCCATGGTGATGCTCCCACTAGTCAGTTGCGGCCATAGAAATAAGATGTTGTGGCGAGCAGGGGGTTAATGGTTTGGAAGGGTTTTGGTATGGTAGCTAGCTGATAGCGGTGTGTGTGTGTGTGTGTGTTTGGTATGGTAGCTAGCTGATAGCGGTGTGTGTGTGTGTGTGTTTGGTATGGTAGCTAGCTGATAGCGGTGTGTGTGTGTGTGTGTGTTTGGTATGGTAGCTAGCTGATAGCGGTGTGTGTGTGTGTGTGTGTTTGGTATGGTAGCTAGCTGATAGCGGTGTGTGTGTGTGTGTGTGTTTGGTATGGTAGCTAGCTGATAGCGGTGTGTGTGTGTGTGTGTGTTTGGTATGGTAGCTAGCTGATAGCGGTGTGTGTGTGTGTGTGTGTTTGGTATGGTAGCTAGCTGATAGCGGTGTGTGTGTGTGTGTGTGTTTGGTATGGTAGCTAGCTGATAGCGGTGTGTGTGTGTGTGTGTTTGGTATGGTAGCTAGCTGATAGCGGTGTGTGTGTGTGTGTGTGTGTGTGTGTGTGTGTGTTTGTGTCTGTGTGTTATGGTAGCGAGCTGATAGCGGTGTGTGTGTGTGTGTGTGTGTGTGTGTGTGGGTTCGGTTTATTATTTATTTTATGGTGAAAGCCCGGTGATCGGCATGTTAAAGTTTCCAATTGTATTAGTGGCAATATTTTAGTTTGTAATGATAATATATATTTATATAATCGCTTTCTGGAAAAGTATTTAATTCAAACCCCTGTGTGACCAGGTTTACCATAGATAGATAGTACAGAGAGAGGACATTCGATGATTGTATTTCATCATCTCTAACTAATCCTTACCTCTTCTCAACAGACTGATTTCCATCTTTAAAGGTAACAGGTAGCTCCATAGAGCAGGTCACTCTTCATGGAGACACAGCTGGGTCCAGGGGAGTCTGCTCTCTCCTGCTGGACTCTTCTAGAAATACAAGAGGCACGATTTATGGACATTCGATAGATACTGGATCTTTATAATGTCTGATAAATCCTTACCTCTTCTCAACAGACTGATTTCCATCTTTAAAATGAACAGGTATTTCCATAGACCAGTCACTCTTCATGGAGACACAGCTGGGTCCAGGGGAGTCTGCTCTCTCCTGCTGCTCTGGGCTTCAACACAACACACACACAGCTTTTACTCAGACTCATGATGGTGTGATGATGATATATCACTGCTGAGCTCTGAGATGGACAACAGCCACAGACAGTCAGAGATCCTCTTCTTACCTCTTAGCTCTGCTGTGGCGGCCATGTTCCCCAGACAGAGTGGTTTTAGAGGGAGGACCCCCCTCCTCTGTCTCCTCATCCATAGTAGACTGGACACCTGGACACACACACTATAGTGGACACACACACACACACACACACACACACGGCTGTGTAGAGTAAAGTGCTTCCTGGTAATAACAGGACGCTATAATAAATGTAATGTGGCTCTGGGATCTCCAAAAGACAGAAGTCACATCTCTACAGAAACTCAACAGCATTTCTAAAAGGTTGGAAACTAACGGACGTAAAAGAGTTGAAAGGGTTAAAGAGTGAGGAAGTCAACGTTTAGTGTTTAAAACAAGAGAAAGCAGCTGAATGTTGGAGTCTGCTAATATAAGGCCTCTAAGTGTCCACATAGAGAGTATATGGACAATATTAGACAGTAAAAGTAGAAAGTCTGCTCAAC
>JAOPHQ010000385.1:0-75000 GCA_030340625.1 Merluccius polli
TGGATGTAGCGGTGGCAGCGGAGGATCCCAGCTTTGGAGGCTGCGGTGGCAGCAGCAGGAAGGAGACGGTGGTTATTGTTGAGACGATGAAGTTCAACAGCAGTGTAGTTGAGTGTGGGGGATGTTGGTGGAGTAGGAGCTTGGAGTAGCGGGAGTGATGGTCTGCAGAGGAGATGAAATGCGAGAGCAGCTGAGAGTAGTATGCTGGCAGAGGCTAGTAGCGGTTTGGCTAAAAGCTGGTGGGCGGTGAAATGTGTGGAAGCAGCAATGGACCGGGTGGCGACGTTGGTGAGGTGAGTGGTATCGGCTTCCCCAGACCGAACCCGGGCAGCCGTAAAACCCCGCTGTTCCATGTCCGCGAACAGCTAGGCCACGGCCGACAAGCTAGCGGGGAGTGGAGGCTCCCCCGAGAACACCGGCCGGTTAACCAAACAGCGGGGCTGGTGTTGTCTGTTTTTGGAATAGGTGAGGTGGGGTGGAAGAAACCAGGAAGGTGCAGGAAATACAATTGGTGAGGAAGTGGAACAGGTGAATAGCTTCCTCTCAAGAGCAGCTCTCACTACAAAGTACATGACCAAGTCAGGTTGGTAAAAGCTAAATGTATGCTTGGAAATAGCATCAAATGATAAAATCATCAAATGATAGCATTTGTTTTTTGCAGGAAGAGCTGATATGATAACTGTGCTTGCCATGGGATGGAACCATTGAAAGGTCGAGAGTCTCCACAAGACACTGGCAAAGAGATTTGTCAAAGTCTATGGGTCTATGTTGTATGTCGAAATAGGCCACCATTCATGCATGAGTGTGAAACCCATGTACTGAGGCTGAATCCTCAGCAACAGCCCTTGGTCTGATTCCCACCTGTGGCTCTTTGTTGCATTTCAATCTTCCTCTCTTTCCCTTTTTTCCCGATGCTTGTCAGGTGTTCTAATATATCTAATAGGCCTGTTTGATTAATTGATTTTAAGTCGTAATCATAATTATTTAGTTAGGACGATGTTAAAAACGTGAAATCGAAAAATCGATTTTTTTTTTTTTTAACTAGGGTAAACGGTACAGCCCCCATTCATGTATCTGGGCTGCAGCTGGGTTACCGTAGTTACTTCCGCCTCCTTCCTCCAATCACACTCTCCCCACACACTAAACAAACTTGTTGCCATTTGCTAAGGCCCAGCAAGTATGTTGTTGCCAAAAAGACCAATGGCCCTTTTCCACTACACAGTTACAGCTCTGTTCGACTCAGGTTTAGGTCTTTTCCCATTACAGCTGAGTTCTTCAGCGGGGGGCGGGTGGGGTCGTCGTATTAAAAGACTCAAACAGCACACACATAAAATAGTTTGTCAAAAATAATAATGGGTGCGGCGGGGGGTAGATCACCAATGACGATGTAGGAATAAAATATTGTTTGTAAATAATAGTTGTTTATTAATTTGATTTATCGTCAATTAATTGTTAACATACTGTATGTTGCGGGATTACACCTTAGGGCTCTTGTATTTATCTCTGTTTTTCAAACCTTCAAAATAGACCACACAGAGCAGATTTGGAAGCAGCCAATCTAAACCTCAAGCAGGAGCTCAACATCTCTCAGGAGGACACAGAGCAGTGGGTGGAGGATGTCAAGAAATGGGCAGCCACTGGTATGTAATGATGCTGTGTCAGTATGATAGGTCTTGTGATATTTGACTACATTAAGTTTTACATCTTGCCTTGTTTCTATTTTTCAAGAGAGACCTGGTGTTGACAGTAGCCAGGAGGAGCTCCAGAGAGAGATAGACAACATGATTTATTCCCTTCGAAGGAAGAAACATGACCTCTATCGACATAATGGTACGAAGTATTACATCACTCAACAGCTTATGCTTTTTTGTTCTTTTCCTAATATTTCTTTTAATCTAACAGACAGCAACAAAACAAGGTAACGGAAACGGAGGAGACTAACGGAGGCTAAGAAGAAACTCCGAGAGAGGATCATGCAGTACAACGATGATGCTGCATTTGAAGAAAAAATTGACATCGATGCAGCATGCAGTCTCTCGGAGGATCTCATTCTGCCTTGGGATGTGCAAGGAGATGGTAATCAAGTGTTTTTTTGTGTGTGTGTGATTTTGAAATTCATAGAATCAGCAGCGTAACATCATGGTGATAGGCCCCGGTGCAGTTTTTTTTTTTTTGGAGCCCCCACCCCCGCCCTAAACACAAGCACATGCACACACAAACTTGGACACACGCACGCACAGCCACCCAAAAGAACTGCTATTGTCAACATGTAGGCTAACGTTACAGGTGACTTGGCAACACTCGCACCCTGCAAATCAGCCTTTCAGCACCACGGACAGTGGTGCTGAAATTGGCAATTCTGTGACAATTCTGGGGTCCGTTTCACAAAGCAGGTTTAACAACCTCTGAGTTTAATCCTAAACGCTGAGTTGATCTCCATTGAGATAGAAAACTCTGGGATTTCGGTTCCACAACACCGGTTTTGAGTTAAGTTGATCAACTCAGAGGAGTTCCACCTAGGGTTGAGCGCGTGCACCACAACTATAAAAAGCCAGCATCAATGGAGCCCCGATTCGACGAGTCACCATGGCAACGGGGAAGTCACCAACCTCGATTGGAAATACTTAATATACCTACTACTAATGCGCTCATATGGCGAGTTTCAACACGTTTTTAGAAAGAAGTGCAACACTGCTGCGTAAGTTTAAATGGAGTCCTTTGCGATCACAATATTACAGAGGAAAACTGCTTGAATGGTAACTATTTATTTCATTTAGGTGCAATCCCGCGGGGGAGAATCGCACTTGACAGCAGCTTAAGATTACATTATTCAAACAGATAAGACCTCGGCATGATCATTTTGATCATGTTTTACACTATAAAGTAAATATTAAGTGGCTATTTGACTGTATACAGTTGCCTCTACATCTCCGACATTGTACAAAAAACATTTGCAAAGAAATGCAGTGCAACACACAATATCTGCTGGGATGTGAGAGACTACGGTTGGTAATGTTGCACATGTAAGGACGGATTAGGTTGCGTATGTAAATGATGGACTGTGACGTGAAACGGTACCGCTGAAAAAGATAATTGTCTGGAAATGATAATTGTCTGGAAAGGCTAGCCTACATCTATGGTCTGATAACCCTCTCCCGACGAATATTTAATTCTCTGCGCAGTAAATAATAATTATATAATAATAATTAATTGCATTTATATAGCGCTTTTCAAGACACCCAAAGCGCTTATATATATATATATATATATATATATATATATATATATATATATATATATATATATATATATATATATGTATGTGAGTAAGGGAGTACCGGCACTTATTTTTTTCCACTTCGAGCGCTGGTCAAAAGGACATGTTCGTGAAAAAGTCGCCTCCTACTGCCTAATGGACTTCTGAAATAGCACTGACTCTGATTTTGTTAAATGATTTTTGACAGACGGCTACGGCAAAACTCGCTGACTGAATGAATGAGGAAATCAAATGGCGTGTGTGGCTGAAAGAGGGCGGAGACAGATTGATCCATTGAATAAAACCTGGTCCCGACCAGGTTAGGTTCATAGAGTCTGTTACTACGGTAACTGACCGAGAGCGTAAGTTACCTCTCTTTGTGAAACAGGTTAGAGTTGCCCCTCTTTCTCTGGTTTGAGTTATCTCCCTTTGTGAAACGGAAATCGCAGAGTTTCCCTCAGTTCAGGGTTAATAAACGCAGGGTTTTCACTAAACCTGCTTTGTGAAACGGACCCCTGGCCAGCTGTTTTTGTTTTTTTTGTTTTTGTTTTTTTCTTCCTTCATGGGTCCCTGACGGCGTCTGGGCCCCGGTTGCACCGTCGATATTTACGCTTCTGCATAGAATTCAACTGTTGTAAGTAGTAAAATGTTTTGATGGTCATGTTGCTCATATCTGCTCTCTTTTCCAAAACAGTGGTGAGTCTACGCTTGAAGAGGCGACTGTTTGACCAGGTCATGCTGGTTAGGCGAATGGAGGAAGAACGGCTGATCATTGTGAAGGAGATGACCCAGCATTGTCATTACTTAAGAAAGGCATTGGACAAAATGGATCATCGCCTTCATCACATGGATGAGGACATCAAGAACCACAGTAGGTTCAACATATCTCCCCCTTCTCAGCCACGCAATGCTATGTAAAGATAAATCAATGCCACTGAGCAGTAAAATGGCATGTAATGACACTGTCACACTAGTGTCATGTAATTATTGCATTTTCATCAAATATAAAAACCCTTTTTTTATCGCAAATCCAGTTACATGTTCAAAATGCATGATTGAGACTTCAGTGATCAATATAAGCTGCCTTATTTTCAATCAACATTTTCTTTTCATTTTAGTGTCATCCGCGGAGATCACTGAAGAGGGATACAGGGGATTGCAGTGCTGTCTGCTGCACAAGCGGCACCTTCTTCAGAAGAAACTGAGCACGGTCACCAGCACTTATGCCCTTGTGGACACAAGCTCCTCTTTCACTCTTCCTTTGGATGAAGGAAAAGAGGAGGGGGAAGAAAAAGAGGAAGAGGAGAGTGAAGAGGATGACAGCAGTTCAGATGAAGAATAGTTTTCATATGTATGTTAGTATGTACATCAGGGGTGTCCAAAGTACAGCCCGGGGGCCAATCACAGCCCACGATCAGATTTCATGCGGCCCGAAGCTTCATTTTTATAATATATTATTTATGGCCTGCTAGGATTGTCAGATACTGTATGACTGAAGATTTGGCTTTTTTGGTTGACATAACGAAGCATTTGAACCGACATAACTGCTGCTGTTATATATCTGTAGATGTGACACAAAATATGACTTTGTGAATGATTTTGTTAAAGAGAAGAGCAAGTCATGTTTAAAATGAACATGAGGTTCAGATTTGTATCAACTTCATGCAAGTTTAATGTGTTCCCTACAATTTATTCTGTTATCTGACTCCAGATGTGAAAGAAAGGAAGAACTGGTTTGTAGATTTGTTCATGCCTGATTGGTTTAGATTTGGTTACATTGTCATTTAAAAGAAAAAGATAATTGTGACAATGAAAATAAAATTGTTACATTGTAACTTTTATTGGTGTAAAAAGTTAGTATTGCCCCCCCCCCCCCCCCCCGGGCATCTTCACATTGTCAAATCTGGCCCTCTTTAAAAAAAGTTTGGACACCCCTGACAAAAGCATACCCATCACAGTATACCCATCACATTTTTGCAAATATTCTGTCATGTTTCATGGGACAACACTAGAAATGAAACTTTGATACAACTTAAAGTAGTCATTGTACGGCTTGTATAGCAGTAAAGATTTATTGTCCTCTGAAAATAACTCAACATACCATTAACGTCTGACAACAAAAGTGAGTACACCCCACAGCGAACACGTCCAAATTGTGCCCCGAACTGTCAATATTTTGTGTGAGCACCATTATTATGCACTGCCTTAACCTCTATGGGCTTGACATTCACCAGAACTGCACAGGTTTCTACTGGAATCCTCCTTGAAACAAAGACTGTACAAAAGCTAACGTGCACGCTTCAAATGGAAAACTAATGTTCTGTCAAATAATAGTGTGTTGTATGAAACAGAAAATCTGTGTGTGATTTCTTTCAATACTGAATATGAGAGGAGCCAGCTGGTGGCTTGGGCATCTGTATCGAATGCCCCTGGACGCCTCCCCGGTAGGTGTTCCGGGCATGTCCCGCTAGGCTAGGAGGAGACCCCGAGGGAGACAGGACACGCTGGGGTGACTACGTCACTCGGCTGGCCTGGGAACGCCTTGGGATGCTCCCGGAAAAGCTGTGGGTGTCCCTGCTCAGTACTCCTTGCCTCACGACTCAGCCCCGGTTAAGCGGAAAAAGATGGATGGATAAGCTTAGTGTGAAAATACTACCCACATCCTCAAAGTGAATGCTACTAATGCCATATTACTCAGTGTATTCGTTAATCCTGGTACACACGTGCATTTTGAACTGTATTATTAAAAGAAGGCTTATGAGATCGGCACATGGATGTAGTAGATCCATGGATCGGCAGAAAGCCTAGTGACGTAGTTGCACTCATTTGATTCCTGCCATAGCTGTCCGCAGTGTATTGGCTGCGTTCGGTTTCGGTCAACCAAGCTACAGCAAAGCTACCCTACATATTTTCAAATAAACGACTCAAATGTTGGGATCTTTGTTAAAAACACTGTTTTTGAAGACTATAAAGTGGACATTGTGGACAAAACCATTGATGGAATGATTGGATTGCATTTTGTTCATCGTTTCACAGAGTATGTTTTTGTTATTTTCTCATGTTATTTGCCTCCAGAGGGATCGAAGAGAGGGAGGGACTGTGGGTTTTTTCAGTCACCAGCGCAGCTGTATTCTATAAACTATGATGCGGTTTATGTGTGTGGTGATTTGAATGGTCGTATTTCTGATAAGGAGGACTGTATCACAGACATAGATGGCATTGTACCAAGGACAGTATTAGATATGGGGTTTAATAATCATGGGGAAAGTCTGCTTGAATTTCTGAAAGACTCTAAATGTTGTGTCTTAAATGGCAGACTGTCTCCTGCAAAGGACAATTTCACCTCTGTTTCAACGAAGGGGAAGGCAGTTGTGGACTATATTATAACAACTCATGACTGTTTTAATACATGTGTCGATTTTGAGGTGTTACCTTCTCACGAACTTGCTGGAAATGTAGGGCCTGACTGTATGGGTCTGTTGGGTGATAAATGTAGATTACCAGATCACTCTCTGCTTTATTTAAAATTTTTGGCTAATTCCAGCTATTATTTTGACAAGTCTACCCCTCATTTGGAGGCGGCTTCATGTAAAAGACCCAGGAATGTTCCCTCAACATTTTTGTCCTCTGATCTGTGTTGCTTGGCTTTGAAACAGCTAATAGATTACCTTTTACTTTGTCAAAAAACCCAGGATAATATTGACAGATTATATGGACAATTTTGTGATTTGTTGTATGAAGAGATGGATAAATGTGTGAAAAATTCTTGCACGGGGAATACTGGTGAGAAGAAGAAAAATGTATGTAAGAAAAACAAGCCTTTTTGGAATGGTGAATTAGACAAGTTATGGAAAAATTTAAAAGCTGCCAAGAGGAGATTCCTTAAAAATAAAAGTCATTTGCAGAAAGAAGTTCTTAAAAGGGAATTTAAACATTGCCAGGAGCTTTTCGATAAAAAGCTACGATTCTATAAACGAAGATTTGATCGCGGCTTAGCTCTCAATTTAGAGCACTTGCAAATTAAAAATCCTCAGCTTTTCTGGAGAGAAATTAATAAACTGGGCCCTAGGAAAGATTTAAAAATTCCAATGGAAATTTTGCTGGAAATTGGTGATCTTGAACATAAAGTTGATTTAGTGCTTATTAGTGGGAGAAGGATTTTACTGTTCTATTCTCTGGCAATAATAACATGGGTGATTTTGATGATACTTTCTTGGAATTTATTCATGGGGGAAAAAAGTCCGGGGAAAAGAAGTTTGAGCTGGCAAATTATAAGCCCAATCAGTTATTAAATTCTGATATTACATCTGAGGAGGTTCGTAAAGCTGTTGAGTGCGCTAAACTGAGAAAAGCTCCTGGCATTGAGTCTCTCTCCAACGAAGCACTGAAATCACCAAAGCTGTTACAGTTCCTTACTCATCTTCTGCAAGTCTGTTTTAAATCAGGTATAGTTCCCTCTGAATGGTACAAATCACTCATCAAACCAATCCCAAAGTCAACCAAAAATGACCCTAGGGTCCCTCTTAACTATAGAGGAATTAGCCTTTTGAGTACATTTTACAAATTATTTTCTAATATTCTAAACGCCAGGCTGTCTCAATATCTAGAGACTGAAAATATTTTAGTGGAGGAGCTGAATGGCTTTAGAAAACATAGATCCTGTGTAGATCATATCTACACTCTGAGTACTGTTATTAGAGCCAGAATTTCTGAAGGGAAGTCTACTTTTGTTTGCTTTATTGATTTCCAGAAAGCTTTCGATTGTGTTCATAGAGATTTGCTGGAATATAAACTTATTTCAGCAGGTGTAGATGGTTTATTTTACCAAGCTGTTAAAGTTGTATATAAAAATCCAGTGGCATGTGTGCAGTTGAATGATATGAGGACAGGATGGTTCTCTACTCCAGTGGGATGTTCTCTTTCCTACCCTGTTCTCCTTGTTTATAAATGATTTAGCCCAGCAAATTAAGAATGAAGACACGGGGGTGCAAATTGGGGATATGAAACTAAATTTACTTTTGTATGCAGATGATATTGTTATCCTGGCAGAGAGGGAGGAGGAATTGCAGTCCCTGTTAGATATTGTTAATAATTGGTGCTGGAAGTGGAGAATGTCAGTTAATCAAGGTAAAACTCAAGTTATACATTTCAGAAAACATGGAGTAAACAGAAGTTCTTTTAATTTTAATGTGGGAGTTAAGAAAATATGTTATACCAGATATCTTGGCTTCAACCTGGATGAATATTTTAAGTTTGAAGAAGGTATTAATACACTTACTGATACAGCAGGTAGAGCATTAGGCTCTATTATAAGTAAAACGAAGAAGTGTAAAAACCTAGGGTATGCTACCTTCTCAAAGCTCTATGATGCCTGTGTTTCTCCGATTCTTCTATATGCAGCAGGAATATGGGGAAGTAAGGAATCATCCAGGGTGAATGCTATTCAAAGTCGAGCTATTCGTTGTTTTCTAGGTGTGCATAAATTTACTCCTGCTTTGGCTCTCCAGGGTGACATGGGCTGGGAACCCTGTTTGATTAAACAGAAAGGGGAAATGCTTAGGCTTTGGAATCGCTTGTCTTCTATGCCAGAGGATAGAATAGCCAAAAAAGTATTTAACTGGGATAAAACACATAACTATCCTTGGTATCGTGACATGAAAGCTATTTTTAGCGAGGCTGATCAACAACATATTTTCACTAATGGTTTGCGTTGTAATGTTAATTTTGTGAAACATAAGTTATTTCTTGAGTATAAAGAAAAATGGGCGAATGATATCTGGTTTAAACCAAAGCTCAGAACCTATTGCCAATTGAAAAATGTATATTGTTCAGACCCTATGTGACTTTGCCATTGGATAGATCCAAGAGATCTTTATGTGCCCAGTTGAGGGCTGGGATTCTCCCTCTGGCAATAGAAGTTGGTAGGTTTAACGCAGTACCTGAGGATGAAAGACTATGCACATTATGTAATTTAAATGTAATTGAGAATGAACTGCATTTTGTGTTTCATTGTCCGTTATATGACGAAGCCAGGCAGTTTTTGTTTCAGAAAATGCAAAATGTGAAACCGGAGTTGTTTTGGGTTGATGATGAGGTAAAGTTGGAGTGGTTCTTCAGAAAAGAAGTCTTTACTATAGCTACTTTCATAAAAAAGTGCCTGGTCAAAAAGAAAAAGTGAATTATTTATGTGAATTCCATGTGGTTTCTGTTTTTGTTTGGTTTTGTCTGTGCTCTGATTATTTTGTTTGGTGTCTAAATATGATGATAATGTGTCTTGTAAGCCCTCATAGGCTGGGCGCCTTAATTGGTGCACGACACGTAAATAAATATAAATTCATTCATTCATTCATGCAGTGTTGTGTGTCTATACGCCATCACAGGAGAGAGGGATAGATGGACAATGGCGGCACGCATTCGGACAGGTGCTGCTGCCGCCGCCGTACACTCAAACAACGCTGCCAACTACGCAAAACTCTCTGTCTTCGCACAAAACCGGCCCACGCCATCTGACACCATCAAGGCAAAGTGCTACGATCACTAAAAGTCTGTTTGTAGCAAGTTTAGTCTTTGTGCTACTCCTCTCTGTGCGATGTTGTTGCGCCGGGTCAGCTGGCTGAGAGTCTCAGCACGGCATCAAACCAAACGCATGAGCCAACATGCTATCTACGAAGCTCTGCTAAACAAAGGCCAAGCTACCCTGCCAAATCATACAGGTATCCGAAGGACAGTCAAATCAAGACGGCCCTACCAGGATATCCTTCTGCTGTTGACAATCCTTCTCTTGGCTGGAGATGTCGAGCCTAACCCTGGGCCGCGCGGATCCATAGACGCGCATAGCTGTCGCCTGGCACCTGCCCTGGGCCCAGCTTCCCGAATGCGTCGTTAGCCTAACGTTAAGTTCGTCGTACGACCATCAGACAGTTTTCACACCGTTTCCCGAAAGCATCGTTGCGTAACGACCGTCGTTAAGACGCTCGTAGCTAACGAGAGCTCCAGCTGTCCTCGTAGCGTGCTACGAACGAGCGTCGTTAACACGTCCAATACCACTGAATGTCCAGCTGGTGACGCTAAAGTTACGATAGGCTATAGAGTCTACCATGGTCTGGGTGAATACTCGATTCTGATTGGTTGGAGGGTGTAGGTTGAACGTACACCTAGGAAAGGAAAGACGTTGACGGTATGAAGACGCTATGGCCACGTTGCTTGGCAACGCCTGCATACGGGAGATATTAAATAGTCCGCTCGACTTATATATATTTTTTTTTTAACTCGCGATTTTAACTCTAAAACACATTAAAGTATTAGAAATTGATTAAATATTAACAGAAATGAATGGACGACGCGGTTCTGTTAATGGACACCTCGAAGGGCATTATCCCGCTTATACCATGGTTAAAGGTGATGTAGATAAAAGATTTAAGCACTATTATTTTATTTTATTTGTTATAAATGGCATAGCCATCTGTTGGCTATTAGTGAGTGGCATATGCTGTGAGAATATCTATTTCAAGTTGACTGGGCCTGCCTCTGTATGAGACAATTTAGATTTTAAAACCGCTCCTGACTCATTTCTGATAAGTGGTTTGGGCAATCCATGGTCACAGGTGCGTGAATGCTTCTCAATGGGGGAGAAACATAGGGAGGGAGGTAGCAGAGAGGGAGGGACATTTTTTGGTTCTTTGGTGTCGAAATCTTGCTCTCTTCTGCTCTTTTCGGCTCTCTGTCTTCCCCACTCTCGAGTCTTAACCACAGCTTTAAAATGTTAATAAAATAAAGATAAATGGGGGCCTGGTTGGCCCTCCAGAAAGTTTGCTTTTAATTGATGTGTCTATTTGTGTTTGTCAGACCCCACATCAATGTGGTACAGGCAATATGTACCTACATTGTGAAACCAAGGCAAGACACACATTGCTCAAACGCTGCAAGAGCGAGGTGAGATTATAGTAATTTTCTTTATGTTCAAGTGACCAGCAAGCTACTACTCCCACCACCTCATCCCAACACCACCCCACACACTCGATGATTTCGAGAAGATGTTGACTTCTTCACTTCATATATGGGTCCTGATTTCCTAAAGTATTTGGCATTGAGAGAGCCAGCCTGTTTGCTTTATTGAGCAGTGTAAATGATTACCTGGAGATAAAACACACAAAAACATGCGCTTTTACAGGAATAGGCATTCCTCTTGGTAAATACAGGATTATTTACTGGAAGATCAATGACGACACACAGGTATTTTTATTAGATGGCATGAAAACAATGAGAATAAAAGGAAAAGAGGAAAGAGACTTAAACGTCTAAAAGTAAAACATTTGAAATGTTGTCTGTGTGTTGTTGTTGCAAAATAGTTGAAATATCATGTTTCTATTTATCTCTCAAGCTTCTCTGACTTTATTGGAAGCAGGAACAGCCCCCCCCCCCCCCCCCCCCCCCACCACCACCACCACCACCACCTCTGCATGGCCCACAAACAGCAGATTAAGAGGAACAGACCTGGGCTTCCCTCCTCTAGATTGTACTGGTCTTGGTGTTTCCAAGTTGTTTAGTGAATGCCGATAAAAATGCAAACATTAACTAAGAGGTGTGTTCTTTTAATGTGGATGTACTCATTTGCGGTAGTGACAGGCCAAGGTAAGAACACTTTTAGAGAACACTTATTCACAAATAGCTTTGATTGTTATGTCTCATTATTTCTGTGGTGGTTGACACATTACCGTGCTCCCAGTAAAGTCAGAGAAGCTTGGTAAATACATTTTGGTAAAATACATGATCTTTCAACTATTTTTTTTTTTACCTATCGCAAACATCACTATGCTGCAGGCTCTGTACAGACAATTGTAATGCACCGTATGAACATTGAAAGCAAATGCAAATATATATCAATCCCCGAACCAAGGTCTGTATCATATGGCCATATAACAATCTGAGGACAATCCATGGCAATCCGTGTATTTAACCCACAACATCTATACGATGTGGGTTGCTGGGGGGAACAATAAAGCAGTTGCTTAAGTGACATGAGCGGTCGTATGTTTAAAGTCTCTCATCCACATGAGGTTTCATTGTACCGATAAACAACAGAACACGAGTGCGGCCATGGTGTCGATACAACATTACTCCAAAAAATACTGATTAATTGACTGAATAACAATCATTGCGTGATTCTGATTTTTCAGGCTTTCTCTCACACTCAACTGTTTGCCAACAGTTATCAAGCTTATCAACTGCAACACACGAAGAAGTCAATAACTTCCGGGTCACAAAAATCGGACAAATTAAATATCAAAATCAAGTTCGGTCTGTGGCCCCGTTTTTTCATTTCATATTTTTGATCTGAGCATAAAATCGAAAGTACGAAAAACAAACCGTTATTTTTTTTTGGTATCAGATTCATGAACAAACAAATCGTATAACAACAACATATAACAAATCGTTTTTTCATTTTCCGATTTTGAATTATCAATTGAATATGAAAAGAACGAATGATACACGGATTCATGGCCTTCTTCTAATTAAATTATTGATAATGATAATGAATGATAACCTAAGCTTGTACTTCCCATATAGATTGTACCATCAGCAATTTTAAAAATGGCCCCTTGTTCAATTCAAATTTTGACACCGTTGGTTTGGAGCCAACTTATTTGGATGGAAAGCAGATCATAGTTCCCTGCAAACTTGGGTTTGCTGGTTTGTTCAAAATGAAATGCAGTGGTGGCGAATGGACCACAGTCTTTAATGGTATATGTGAAGGTAAGTTAATTTTGTTTTTATGTATTTAGAGTATATATTTACTATGTTGCAAAAAGGTAATATCTTCAAACATTCAAATTATTCAGCACTGAATCCTTTTAAGAGTTCAACCTTCTGCAATCATTCATGTCTTCTATGGTTATACTTGTTACTGTTTAAAATGCATCTCTTCCAGCAAAACAATGCGGCCATCCTGGCGAATCTCTGAATGCAGACTTCACGCTAGTTGAAGGCACAGATTATGTGTTTGCGTCTGTAGTGAGATATACTTGCAACGAAGGGTATCAACCATTCATCTTTCATTAATTCAAATTAATTTTGTTTATTCTTCTCCATGTTTAAGAGGCAAATAATATAGTTTGCAATATATAAATCTAAGAAAAAATTATACCATTTACATGTCGTTATTGTGTTCACCGTGTTTCTCCTCAGTTTCGTAATGGCCAGCCGTAACCCCAGCCGCACATGCTTGGACCAGGGTTGGAGTGGGAACATACCTATTTGTCAAGGTAAGAACCAAGATGTATTTTTATATTTATTTCAGCGTTATTTTACAAGGGGAGCCCATTGAGACCAAGGTCTCATTTTTCAATGGTGAAAGGAACAGACAAGGATAATACATTTTACAAGGATGAAAAAAAAACAAATCAATGAAAACAACTACATTTCAGTATATATACACAGTGCATCAATTAAAATAACTACAGTTCTCAGGAACTTGTTCCCCATTCTTTGTGCATAATAATGGAAGGTAGTTTTTTCCACTTCATCATTTATTTTTGGAACTTCTAGTGTGATCCTAGCCTCATGAGACCTTCCAGATATTCAAGTTTGCGTTTCCCAATGAATATCAGTCTGGCCTTGGCTGGGCACCAATTGATTTTGACATGTGGGCACAGCTTTGCTGTGCTTTGCTTTAACTCAAAAAACTCCAGCAAATCAGAGTTTGCTGGAGTGTGGCTCTCTTTGCTCTTGCCGAATCCGATTGGAAGAAGTAAAGCGAAAACATATTCTCCTCTGATAAAAGCCTTGTTTCAAATTTCAGTTTATTTTTAGGGACCGAGCCAGTAAAACTGGAAGGTCCCTCTTGAAACTGCTTTTATTATTATTATTATTATTATTATTATTATTATTATTATTATTATTATAGCGACTTTTAGTGATTTTGACCATCTCAACGTATACATTTGACTGTTTTTATTTGGCAAAGTTGTCAGGCCTGGTGAAAAATTATATATTCTATGCGTCACGTTCATGTCGCACACTAGGAAGACCACTAGGTGGCACTGTTTTTGAGCAAAATCCGTAACACTAATAACTCCTGCATAGTTTATCGCACATCCAAATACCTTATATCCACACGTGCAGGAATCATTGCTGCACCTCCTCATATAGGCCATGCCCACTTCCGCCTACTTTTTTTCCCGCTAGAGCGCGAAAACTCCTAAATACTACGTCTACAGGTTCCAGCTATGCGCCTTTCTCCGATTTGCACGAAACTTCACACGTAGCATCTGGAGACTGTACCATGCACACTGCATGGACCGCGACGGACGGGAACCTGTCGCAACACAATCCACAACACACCCCGATGGACTCGGCGAGGTCCCGCACATAGCTCCTTGGAGCTTTAATTTAACATTGTTATTCAGTCTATCTCGGATAAAACTGTTTTAGATTTCTCCGTCGATTTCTACATTTTCTTTGGGCACCGCCATTCTTTCAACATTTTGCGGACTGCTGTGCTCCTTGTCCGTCATGAACTGAAACTGCCCCCCCCCCCCCCTCCCTTCTCCATCCTGATCTTGTGAGTTCACGATCTGTTTCTCTCTGCAGATCAGTCTGGCCCCGATCCCGTTGAAAAAATGTTCCATACATTTTAAAATGATGGGACCAATCAGTACTAGGGGGAGGAAGCTTCAGTTCATGACGAAGCAAGCAAATTATTCTGCAACCTGCAGAATAATTAAAAAATGCAGCAATCAAATCTATCCGAAATAGACTGAATAACGATTAGAGTTGAGCCGGATACTCGGCTGAAACGAGTATCCGGTACGGATAAAGCACTTTTGCCGAGTACGAGTATTATACGAGTAATACAAGTCAATATCTCTGCGCAAACTTTTTTGACTTCACGCACTGAGTGTCTGACACTTTCTTGCTGTATTGGATGAAAAAATAAAGCTAGTAGTGGTATAAAAATAAAGCTAGTAGTGGTATAAATATCGCATATTTATACCTATTACCTACTATTCTACTATATACCTACTATTCTGTAAATAGTTTGTTTGCTTTCGTGATCAAAACCAATGATCTGAAGCTCAATGCTGTCCTGTAAATAGTTTTCTAATCAGCAATAAATAACTATTTCTGATCATCCCATATCAATTGCATGCTTAAAATAACATACCGGTTAAAACCTTGCTCATTTCAAGACAACCCGACCCACTTCCGGGTTAAATCCCGCCCACTTCCGGGTTAGGCCCCGCCCATTCCGAGTACAGATACTGAGAATTCATATGGTTAACAGATACAGATACAGATAATGCTGTACTCGCTCATCCCTAATAACAATGTTAAAAGATTAAAGGAGCAGTAGGCAAGATTTAGAGGAAATTCTACTAACCAACAAGAATTTGAAAAGACGAGGCAACAAAAACACCTCCCACCAAACGATGTCCAATCGTGAGAGTGTTAACTAACGTCGGCAAGCGAAGAGCGTCGCTTTGATTTGGAGCCCATATTTGGAAATCAATTACTGCCCAGCCAAGGCCAGACTAATATTTACTGCAAAAAACAAACTTGAATATCTGAATGGTCTCAAGAGGCTAGGTCTGAGGACCTTTGAGCGACTTACATGAATCCAAGATGGCAGCAGGGTTTCTTCTGGTGGTGGACTGCCGAGATGAGAGAGCTTAACTCAGCCAACTTTATCTTGTTATCTCTTTATCTTCTTCCTTAATCAGATATACACTCATCGGGGCCTAAGGATCTTTGGTTATTATGTATTAGTCGGGCAATCAGTGTCCAGAGCTGGAGAAATAAAAATGGGTGCAGAGCACTTGGCCAAAATCCATCATAATGCAATTAGCTTTCATTTGTTGACGTATGTAAGAGGGAACGTCTCTGTCCTTCAGTCAGTGTATCTCAGGAAACATTCCAGTAAGAGTCAGATATACCGCATTATGGGATGCGAAGTTATGGCATAGAAGGAATCCATTAAATATTAGGAAAGCTTTGACATGTGTCACTGTCTAGCAGTGTTTAAATGTATTTCATGTTTTAATTATTGTCACTTTACTAATAATCAAAAACATTGTCATGTTTTTTATTATTATTTTCATCCTTTTCTAGCCATTCAGTGTGAACCAATTACTGTTGGTGAACATGTTCAAGTGATGGGTGACAGGACACAGGCATCCTACGGTCATGTTCTTCGGTTTGGCTGCAGACAAAATAAGGTTCTCTATGGGCCAACATATATTCGCTGTGAAGGAGATGGAAACTGGAATGAAAAGCCACCACGATGCGATGGTATAGTAGCCAGTGTTCAACTACCAATGGATTTATTATTATTCATTCTGGAACTTGATTTGTCAAGACCTTTTTTAAATGTATAAAGTGCTAAATTAGGCAAAAACACCTGTTTTGTGCATTTAATGGTTCACAGAAGTGATATGTCAAGCACCAGAGATCAGCAACGGTGAAGTGGAAAATCCTACTGTGTATACAGAAGGAAAGTATCTGAATTACAAATGCAATGATGGATATAAACAGGGACATCATAGACAACCACAGTGCAAAAGAATACGCAACAGAGCTGAATGGAGCCATACACCTCTGTGTGAATGTGAGTGTTTCACCTCTATTAAAAAATGTCATTATTATGTAAAGTGCCATAACCGTTGAAAGCTGCTGTATCTGTTAGATTTGAGAGTTTTAAAGAGAGAGAGCAGAAAATAGCATTTTTGTGGGTTGTCTCATACAGAGGAAACAGAGAGTAACAGAAACAACAGAGAGTCTCATACAGAGGCAGGCGCATGTCTGGGACAGAGGCAGGCGCAGTCAACCAGAACAGATATTTTCACAGATCAATTCACCCACTAATAGCTGACGGACGGCTTTCGCTATTTCTAACAACTTACACTCAAATCATAGCTCTTAAATCTTACCTACCACACCTCTAAGCTTGTGCTTCAATTGCATTGCTATCAAACAGCATATTTCCTTTCGAAACATGCACAAATATTCTTTAAATATGTCTACATGTCTATGTCATCACAGGAATGTATGTTCTTTATATTTGGTAAAATGTTCTGCTGCCTCTGTCCTTCCAAAGAACAAGCATCATTGCTTGTGTGTGGATTAGTATCATATTTGGTGGTAATGTCAAACTATCAATATAAACCGTGTCACTACCAATATAAACTGGCATATGAGTAAGGCCATACATAATGGTTACATAATAGAAAGGTTATTGTTTCATAAATACCTTCAGTTAAAAGTGTCTAATTTGGTATTACAATATTCTAATCTTCAGGTGATGCACACTGCCCCAACAAAAACCAAAATATGGCAACAAACACGACATTGGGCCATATCCGTTGCCCATTGTCGGATGAAGTTTGTTGTTGGCAAACATGTCGATTCTAAATAGGTTATTATTAATAATAATAATAATAATAATAATACATTGAACTTATGGCGCCTTTCAAAACACCCAAGGTCACCTTACAATAAAGAAATAGAAGAAGAAAAAAAACAAACAAAAAAATTCTTCGAGATTCCCACTTTAAACAACAGCGGTACCCAGCAAGCAAATTGCATCTAATAGACGTCTATACATAGCCCAAATGGCTAGGATAAATTGTGGTTATAAATGGGCTATCAGTGAATGTTTAACGTTTAACGTCTAGTAGGGGTGACCCCGAATAGTTGACTATTCGACGATTCGATCTAAGGAGCCTGATTCGACTGCCAATCTCATAGTTGAATCGTCGGCAAAACACAGGATCATTCCATTCAGGCTATAGGCGGTGCTGAATGTGAACAAGTGCCGCCCCTAGCACACATAGGAAGCGTCACGCTGCGTCGCATCAACAGGAAGCAGAAGAGAAAAAAAAGAAAAGAAAAAAGCGCCTTTTCGGTGGCACTCTGAAATATGAATGAATATGAAGTGGCGTGAAGTGTAGCAGGGCGTCACGCCGGTGTGGGGGTGTACATAGAACATAATAGGGGCGGCTGTTTTGATGCGGCGGCCTCGAAATTGTAATCGAAATTGTTTAATTGAGTGTTTCAGCTCTTTAGTCTGGTGTGGAAAAAATGGAAGCCAATGTCGCAAATGAGAATATGGATCAATGAGCAAAAAAAAAAAAGAAAAAAACATGATTTGACGATTAGTCGACTATAGGCAAGAATTGACGAATCAGATTCGATTATTCAATTATGTAAATTAGTCGGGGACACCCCTAACATCTAGGCTTAGCCTAGCCAGCTTTTCATTGACTACAAATAAAGATTTATTCATTGTTTTACAACATCTAGGCTAAATCACAGCTAATTTTGGGCTTATATTTAATAAGGTAATTTAGACATATTTCAGTTACTTTATTTAGACGTCTAATATCCATCTATACAATGTCTAGGATAGATCCCAGCTCATTTTTGGCTATCAGTGAAAATTTAGCAAACAGAAAAGATGAATATGAGAAATTGCGCATATAACGATGACATATCAGTATTATTACATTATTAATCAAAATAACATCCCGGTTAAATGTAGTCTATAATAGGGGTGAAACGGTATGTGTATTCATATTGAACCGTACGGTATTGGGTCCACGTTGCAGGGATCGGTACGTGCTGTGAACAAAATATTAATCACTTATTGCACAGTAAACAAATTTAAAACGCATGATTGAATGGAACAAAATATGGAATCAACAAGGGTAAAATATCCACATGAAGTTGAAATGCAGTCAAGGCGTTTTCACTTGACACACAGTTGAACACCGAGCGTGTCCCAAGGTCGGGCGCTGTGTTTTCCAGCATGGGAAGTTTAATACGCACAATCAGCTGTGGCTCAAAACATTCTGGCTTGTTAATTTCAACTTGGAAGCGAGAGTAGACCCCTCCTTGGCAAACTGCCGCGAGGTCGGATGCAAGACCCCTCCCCTACCTGAAATTTCCACTGCGCTTTCTCCATAGGAAAACAATAGTGGGTGGAAACGCTTTATATTAAGGTCCTTGTAATAAGCATTAGTTCATAGGTAATAAGGCCCTTAATAAGCAGTAGTTATGAGTAATAAGGCCCTTATAAGTCCTTATAATATGCTTATCAACATTATTATGTGTATATATTGAGTTTAACTAACTTACTAACCTATTATGTCATTGTTAAACCTTTACTAAGCTTTTTTTCTTAACCCTTTTCTTGCTTAAGATTCATTATGCATTTATTAGCAGTACTATGCACTTATTAACAACTAAGCTTTTTGTGTTTTTTTAAGATTAATACAGACTTTATTATGAATGTATTAGCAGTTAACTCTGCACTTATTAACAGTCAACAATGCTATTTGCAGCTACTGAATCTAAAGTGAGAACAATGCTTTAAGGTTAATAAATCCTTTATTATTCACTTAACAGTTGAATATGCTTTTCGCAGCTCGCCCATCTGGGACCCCGCTAAAATGGGAAAAGAAATCATATAAATACAATAATTTAGCGGTGAATCACAAAAACGCAGACACAAATAGCAACTGCAGAGACCACGCAGTTACACGCGTATGCATGCGCCACCAGTTTGCCGTGTGCATAAACCAAACGTCCAGTTTTACAATTTGCTTCAAAAGCTCTTCATTAAAGCTCTTAAATGAAGGACCTGATATGCAGCACAACATAAATAATACGGTATCATACTACAGTTGTTGGCAGCTATGGACAAGTAAAGTTGAACTTGAACTTGAAATTGCTTCATCGTAATACCTATTGTAATCTCTTTGTATCCAATGTACATATTTATTTACATAACATGTTTGAATTAGATGCCCCTAGTATTGTCAAAAGTGACTATGACCCAATTTTAAGACAATATGTGGGCTACAGTGTAGTCCGTCTCATTCAGGGCTTCATCTAGCTCAGCCATCAAAATGATGGCTATTGCTTGCTGGGTAATGGCAATATTAATTTGTTACCCTATTATTTGATTTCCAGTAGTGACATGTAAACTGGTGAAACTGAGCGGAGGCACTTATTCCGTTCAACATAAAGACCAATTTTTACCAGATGACACGGTTGTGCTGAGATGCAACAGAAACTTTTGGTTTTCCTACTCTGACCGCCGTGTCGAGAAAACAATTACTTGCACAAGAAGTGGGGAATGGGATTCAACTCCGACATGCCAAGGTAGGCAACATTATTTCCATTTAGTTAGTTAGGATTGGCATAAAATGCTCTGTGTTTCGTGTTTTTTCATGAATACATATCCAAGCATGCAATAAGTAAGGGTTATACCTTGGCCCGGGTGAATACTCAATTCTGATTGGCTGGAGAAGTGTGCATTAGTTTTCAATAATATCCACGGCTATGACGCAAGCAGCCTCATCACCGGTCTAAAAAGTAATGCGCTAAACGAAACGTTAATAACTGTCAACTTGGACCGGACTCGGACGGCACTATGTTAAGAAAGCTTCCCCGTTACCATGTTGTTACGAAGATGGTCTCTATTTACTGGAGTAATAAGGTAACGTTGCCATGTCGTTACTAAGATCGTCTCTATTTACTGGAGTAATAAGGTAACGTTGCCATGTCGTTACTAAGATCGCCTCTATTTACTGGAGTAATAAGGTAACGTTGCCATGTCGTTACTAAGATCGCCTCTATTTACTGGAGTAATAAGGTAACGTTGCCATGTCGTTACTAAGATCGTCTCTATTTACCGGAGTAATAAGGTAACGTTACCATGTCGTTACTAAGATCGTCTCTATTTACTGGAGTAATAAGGTAACGTTGCCATGTCATTACTAAGGTTGTCTCTTTTTACTGGAGTAATAAGGTAACGTTGCCAGCATGTCGTTACTAAGATCGCCTCTATTTACTGGAGTAATAAGGTAACGTTGCCATGTCGTTACTAAGATTGTCTATATTTACTGGAGTAATAAGGTAACGTTGCCATGTCGTTACTAAGATTGTCTATATTTACTGGAGTAATAAGGTAACGTTGCCATGTCGTTACTAAGATCGTCTCTATTTACTGGAGTAATAAGGTAACGTTGCCATGTCGTTACTAAGATTGTCTATATTTACTGGAGTAATAAGGTAACGTTACCATGTCGTTACTAAGATTGTCTATATTTACTGGAGTAATAAGCCTTAACGTTACCATGCCATGTCGTTACTAAGATCGTCTCTATTGACTGGAGTAATAAGGTAACGTTACCATGTCGTTACTAAGATCGTCTCTATTTACTGGAGTAATAAGGTAACGTTGCCATGTCGTTACTAAGATTGTCTATATTTACTGGAGTAATAAGGTAACGTTGCCATGTCGTTAATAAGGTCGTCTCTATTTACTGGAGTAATAAGGTAACGTTGCCATGTCGTTAATAAGATCGTCTCTTTTTACTGGAGTAATAAGGTAACGTTGCCATGTCGTTAATAAGATCGTCTCTTTTTACTGGAGTAATAAGGTAACGTTGCCATGTCGTTAATAAGATCGTCTCTTTTTACTGGAGTAATAAGGTAATGTTGCCATGGCGATACTAAGATCGTCTCTATTTACTGGAGTAATAAGGTAACGTTGCCAGGTCATTACTAAGATCGTCTCTATACACTTCCATATGAATCTCATGTTAACTGACATTAGGCATTAGTCAGACCCATATATTTCTCCAGGCATTTGCTGTTTGTTTCCAGGAACACAAAAAGTAGTGCGAGCTAAAAATATGAATCAACACCCTTATATTTGTATTGATTCGTAAGTGGCCATGGTATAAGCAGGATAATCTGTATCAATATAATTTGATTGGATTGGTGTATTTTACATGTTTTTATTTGACCTTTATTATACAGATCTTATCAAGGCAAAGCACACAGCATCTCACACAGTTACACAAAAATACAGATGATACAGTAAGTGGGCAAAATCGATATTGAGAACTATGTAGATGCCACACAGGCCTGTCGCGAGAAGGCAAGCAAACCAAGCAATTGCTTGGTGCCCCGAGCTGGCCTGGGCCCCCCCGCGTCGGTCGTCGGTCCGGGCTGTATTGCGATCGCGCGCCCCCCGCCGGTCGTAGGTCCATTACCCCCCCCCCCCCCCCCCCCCCCCGTCAACAACCCCCCCCCCCCCCCCCCCCCCCCCCCCCCAATCGCGCACCCCCAGTCTGTTTGTTCCCAGTCCAGCACCGGTGAAGGGCCTCCTTGTCCATCTTGCTTGGGGCCCCCAAATTCATTGAAACGGGCCTGATGCCACACTATGGTTTGGAAAAACAATCATGAACTACTCAGTTCCCACACAAACACACATCTGTACTTCTTTTTTCAGAGGCCAAATGTGAGAATCCGAATGACCCTAATGTGGTTAGATATCTTCCAACCACAAGGCTTGATTATGAGCAATACTACTCGTGTAGAGAAGGCTACAGACCAACGACTAATGGATGGGCTACATGCACACTAGAAGGATGGAAACCAAACCCACTCTGTACAGGTATGGGGGATTTTTATTTATATATGTATGTATATGTACTCAGTTGTGTGTGTTATTCCTTTCATGTTCATAATAAACTTCGGCTGGATTTACATTTTTTTGTTTTAAATAACACAATGCTGCAACTAGTCTGCTTATAAGATTGTCTACATGGGTCTAGTGCTATACAGAACTGACAACATTTGTTTGTATTGTGACAGTATACAACACAAAAACTACTAAGTTAGTTCTATATAGAGCTACACAACAACACACCAACTTACTGCAAGCTGCCCGGCTCTTCTTATGCCACCCACATAGTTTCCCCTTTGAATTGTTGACAACCTCACGGATAGCTAACTATTTACTATTACTAACTATTAATGATGCCTTTCATTTTTCTCACAATGAACTGCCACTGGTCATCTCCTCAAAGGTATTGTTAGGTGTGTAGTGGAGCAGGTGGACCCAAATGCAGGAGACAGCAGGCACAGGAACTGAATGACAATAATCAATAAACACACTTACATCTTTACCTTTGGCAGGTTTAATGCTGTCGGAAACAAATCACTTATTTCAATTCACATGGGCTTTAAGGCATTAAGGTTAGAGATGGCGAGATCTATGTAGATGCCACAGTGTATGGTTTGTAGGGATGGGAATCGAAAACCGGTTCCAGTTGAGAACTGGTTCCAAATTGTCCGATCCATCGGAATCGTACGCCTCCGAGCTTATCGACTCCTTATCGATGCCGGCATGTTTTTAAGACAGTTGCGCATGCGCATTTCAAAACCAACGATGGAGTCGTCATGGCGTAATTTCACGGATTTCATTTAGATGGCCGCAACTGACTAGTGGGAGCGCCACCATAAAAAAAGAAACAATCTTTGGGAGAACGCTAGAACATTGAATACATACTATTATTATTATTATTATTATTATTATTATTGTTGTTGTTATTATTGTTATTATTATTATTATTACAACCAGGTAGTTTACAGTCTCTGACGGTCTTGCCGATTGCCGCACTGGACCGCAGGTGTCAAAGTGCTACCGAAGTAATCGAATAGTGTTTGAATATCCGAATACTAAACTAACAAAGGATAATTCAGTTATTGTAATATTGTATAGCTTTTTATTTTTTATTTGAGTCAACTTTATTGTACTGTGTAAAAAAAATGCAGTTGTAGCCTTTTTTCTACTCTGTGTTCAGACTCGGAGAACTAATAAAACAGTTGTGTTGATGCTGAAACCTGGCTGCCTAGACCTACTTTTTTTCCACGCAGAAAATTGATCAGGAATCGATAAAGAATCGGATCGATAAGCAGAATCGATCATGGAAACGGTATCAATAAAATCATATCAATTCCCATCCCTAATGGTTTTGGAAAACAATCATGAACTACTCAGTTCCCACACAAACACACATATGTGCTTCTTTTTTCAGAGGCCAGATGTGAGAATCCAAATGACCCTAATGTGGATGGATATCTTCCAACCACAAGGCTTGATGCTTATGTACGCTACTCGTGTAAAGAAGGCTACAGAACAACGGCATCTAATGGATGGACTAGATGCACACTAGAAGGATGGACACCAAAACCACTCTGTACAGGTATTTTCATGGGGGATTTTTATTTATATATGTATATACTCAGTTGTGTGTGTTATTCGTTTTATTTTCGTAATACAATTCTGCTTGCACTCGCTTCCTAAATCTCCAGAAGTTATCCTCGTTGTTATTGTAACCATCGTCCCAATGTGCAGTAAGCTAGATACACACCTGCCAAGTGGGGAAGTGTTATGGAGATTTTTTGACGGCGCCATAAAGCAACTCTTTTTTTGGCCAGCCAGAGCAAGACATGTTCTACATTAACTGTTTTGCCAACGTGCTCATGAACATTTTGTCTGAATATGAAGAAACTTCATCTGGATTACATGACCATTTTTTTGTTTGAAATAACACAATAGCTGTGAATAGTCTGCTTATGAGCTTGTCTACATAGGTCTAGTGCTATACAGAACTGACAAAAAAAAGTGTATTGTGACAGTATACAACACAAAAACAACAACTACTGTTAGCTCTATATAGAGCTACGTAGGTCTGTTTTTCTGGCGCACAACACACCAACTTACTGCAAGCTGCCCGGCTCTTCTCATGTCACCCACATAATCAATAAACACACTTACAGGACTTGGGAATGCAGGCCAAAACAAGACACAATATGACAAAACAGAACTAATGTTAAGACAGACTGAAGTCAAAACCAAAAATACAAACTGAACTAATGAGGTAAAACACAAGGAGCAGGACAGGGCTGACAAGGCTGATACAGCACAGGTGAGTGGGTGGCAAGGAGGGAAAAGTGGAGGCAGTATAGTGACGAGCTTAGGAAGAAGGACATAAGGCATAGTTTTGTAATGCAGCCCTGGATTACTTTTTTCTATTTTGTCTAATATGTAGCAGCAGCATCTAAAAACATTTTAATCAAATTCAAATAAAACTGAACCAAAATACTCTTACAGCTTTAATGTAGTCGGAAACAAGTCACTTATTTAACTTCACAGGGGCTTTAAGGCATTAGGTTAGAGATGGCAAACATCGATATTGAGAACTATGTAGATGCCACACTGTATGGTTTGGGAAGACAATCATGAACTACTCAGTTCCCACACAAACACAAATATGTGCTTCTTTTTTCAGAGCTCACATGTGAGAATCCAAATGACCGTAATTTGAAAGGACATCTTTCAAGTACAAAGATAGGTCAAAATCAAATGTACTCGTGTAAAGAAGGCTACAGAACAACGTTTGATGGATTGGCTAGATGCACACGAGACGGATGGACACCAAACCCACTCTGTACAGGTATTTTAATGGGGGATTTTTATTCATATATGTATATATTCAATTTTGTGTGTGTTATTTATTTCATTTTTGTCATAAAATTCAGCTTCTGCTCGCTTTCTCCGCTATCCTCATCGCTGTAACCAGTTTCCCAATATGTAGCTATAGGCACCCGCCAAATGGGGACAGATTGCTACGCCGTTGTCACTTTCTGTCAACGTGCTCATAAACATTTTGTCTGAATATGAAGAAACTTCGGCTGGATTACATGACTATTTTTTTGTCATGTAATGTAATAGCTGTGAATAGTCTGCTTTAGGGGTGACCCCGAATAGTCGACTATTCAACGATTCGATCCAAGGAGCCCTCGACTGCCAATCTCATAGTCGAATCGTCGGCAAAACACAGGATCATTCCAGTCAAGCTATAGGCGGTGCTGAATGTCTGATTTTACATATAGTTTCTTTCTCCCAATAAATCATGATATATAGCCTATTTTTGTATAAATATCAAGTGCAAAACACACTTCCACCGCAGCGCCGCGGCGCGTCTATGACACTAGCGCCGCCCCTAGCACACATAGGAAGCGTCGCGCTGCGTCGCGTCAACAGGAATATAGTCGTCTCCGGAGCAGAAGAAAAACAAAAGAAAAGAAAAAAGCGCCTTTTCGGCGGCACCTGACGCGCGGCGACGCTGTGAAATAGGACAGTGGCGTGAAGTGTAGCGGGCGGCGCGCCGGTGTGGGGGTGTACATAGAAAATAATAGGGGCGGCTGTTTTGACGCGGCGGCCTCGAAATTGTAATCGAAATTGTTTAATTGAGTGTTTCAGCTTTTTAGCCTGGTGTGGAAAAAATGGAAGCCAATGTCGCAAATGGGAATATGGATCAATGAGCATAAAAATAAAAATAAACACGATTCGACGATCAGTAGGCAAGACTTGACGAATCAGATTCGACTATGTAAATTCGGTAACACTTTACTTGAAGGCGGGTGAATAAGACTGTCATGATGCTGTAATAATCATGACATGACACCTGTCATGACACTTTATGAATGCTTATGACAGTCATCATTAAGTGTCATTCGGTAAATTATGTCACTTTTAAATCCAAGTTGACATTGTTTGAGATGTCTTTGTTATGACAACTTGACATAGACCAAAACAACATAACCTGTCATAAACGTGACATAGAAGACCTTATTATCAAACTTTGAAAATCTATTCAGCTTTACGTCTTAACGTGACATTAAACTGTCATATATTGATAGCTTTGACATTGTAGTGTGGAATCTTGTCATTTTGTTGGTTCTTCCTAGTGATATATGACATTAAGGTGTCATTAAGTGTAATTGCACGGTCATGTCAGTTTATAACGGTGTTGTGAATGTTTTCCTTGACTTCAAGTAAAGTGGAAAACTTTGAACATTTCATTAAGGTGTCATTAAGTGTAATTGCAGTCAAATCATTTAAATGCCTTGAAAGCAACAGACAAGTCAAGACATTATTTTACTTCTTGAAGAAGAGATACTTTCAAATTTATTGTATTTGAACACAAAACAATTTGTGAGAAAAATACGTAAAAAACGTAAATAAAGCAGTAAAAAGAACCAACAAAATGACAAGATTCCACACTACAATGTCAAAGCTATCAATATATGACAGTTTAACGTCACGTTAAGACGTAAAGCTGCCCACATGGAAAGAACCTATATAAACATATATGTTTTAATATAGGTTTGGAATATATGCGACACATATGAAATTGGCCGTTTTCATATATAAATAAGTAAAGATTTTAAAAAATATTAAAATCCATAGCTACATAGCCTACACAAACAAATAAAACCCAAATGTAGAACTTTACGTAATTTATTCACATTAAAGCAATCGAGTAAAACAAGAACACGCGCGCGGTACACCGGCCGAGGCTTGCGGCCTTTCCGCCATTCCGCCAAGTGCTCCTCGGTACCGTCATTAGTCCCGTCCAAAAAGTCTTCAACTGAAAAATTGCGGACACAGTCGAGAGACAAAATACGACGTGTCCCTCTATCCCCGTCCTCTGTCCATTCCAGCAATATTATATATATATATATATATATATATATATATATATATATATATATATATAATATACATTCCGGCATATCTAATCTCCGAGGGTGATCGCGCCATTTTTGCTCCCAGCTAGATTCGGCCAGAGCTATGTTCACTTAGCTCTGGATTCGAGCTATGGATGAAGCCGTTCTATGGCGAGAACACGATAACTTACCTAATTAGTATGCAAGAATTCGCTCCCTGATTGGTTCGATCCTTGAAGCATGCTATTTCCGTTTCCTACAGTCGTAGCGTAGCCGGGACATTTCCCTAACCCTAACCATAACCCTAACCATAACCATAACCCTAACCCTAACCATAACCATAACCCTAACCCTAACCCTAACCCTAACCATAACCCTAACCCTAACCCTAACCCTAACCATAACCCTAACCCTAACCATAACCCTAACCCTAACCATAACCATAACCATAATCATTAAAACGCAACCTGAATCATTAAAACGTTAACAAACATCGAAAAAACAGAAGTAGACCTACCTCTCTCCCGCACGCAGGCCATCACAACGCGCAGGCGCATCATGAGAACCAATGAAGAAGCCCGATTCTTAACATGTTCTGAGTACCGTGTTCTCGGTATCTGAAATACCTCGTGGATTCGGCTAGTTCTGCGCATGAGGGTGACGTCATCAATTATTCGACGCTTGACTAGTTGCCTCTAAAAATGTTAGGAATAAACAAAAAGGAAACAACTTTCAATGGAATAGTGGTCATTCAGTGTTTATATTATTCTATGACGACAATCTTAAATAATAAATATTTAACAACAAACTGATGTAGAGGGGTCCACATGCGATTAATAAGTTATTGAAATTATTATTGTTTTCCTTGTAAGGGACTTTGGACAAATATGCAGTTATTACCTTGAGCATAAAAATATGAGCTAGGCATCATTTATGACAGTTGCAAAAGTCAGATATATGAGCTACCAGTATATATGAGACATACCTTGTATGTACATATAGGGCTTGTATGTGGATATAAAGAAGGAATATGGGAGACCTATATGCCCTCTATGCACATATATGCACCTGAATGTGGCCTATATGCGGCCAAAATTCAGCATGTGGCATTTATACACATATATACTATATATATGCGGCATATATATTATCACATATGCGCATATATGATATGTGCGCATATGTGGCATATATACACATATATACTATATATGCGGCATATATATTATCACATATGCGCATATATGATGTATATATGCACATATATGCACAAATATTCTGCATATAGGTTTCATATATGTGCATATATCCTCATATAGGTTATTTCCGTGTGGGTGAATAGATTTTCAAAGTTTGATAATAAGGTCTTCTATGTCACGTTTATGACAGGTTATGTTGTTTTGGTCTATGTCAAGTTGTCATAACAAAGACATCTCAAACAATGTCAACTTGGAATTAAAAGTGACATAATTTACCGAATGACACTTAATGACGACTGTCATAAGCATTCATAAAGTGTCATGACAGGTGTCATGTCATGATTATGCAGCATCATGACAGTCTTATTCACCCGCCTTCAAGTAAAGTGTTACCGTAAATTCTTAGTCGGGGACACCCCTAGTCTGCTTATAAGATTGTCTACATGGGTCTAGTGCTATACAGAACTGACAACATTTGTTTGTATTGTGACAGTATACAACACAAAAACTAAGTTAGTTCTATATAGAGCTACACAACAACACACCTAACTTACTGCAAGCTGCCCGGCTCTTCTTATGCCACCCACATAGTTTCCCCTTTGAATTGTTGACAACCTCACAGATAGCTAACTATTTACTATTACTAACTATTAATAATGCCTTTCATTTTTCTCACAATGAACTGCCACTGGTCATCTCCTCAAAGGTATAGTGGACAAGCTTTAGGAAGAAGGACATAGGACATAGTTTTGTAATGCAGCCCTGGATTACTTTTTTCTTTTTTGTCTAATATGTAATATCATCTAAAAACATTTCAAATGTAATTAAAACTGAACAAAATACTCTTACCTTTGGCAGCTTTAATGTAGTCGGAAACAAGTCACTTATTTAACTTCACAGGGGCTTTAAGGCATTAGGTTAGAGATGGCAAACATCGATATTGAGAACTATGTAGATGCCACACTGTATGGTTTGGGAAGACAATCATGAACTACTCAGTTCCCACACAAACACAAATATGTGCTTCTTTTTTCAGAGCTCACATGTGAGAATACAAAAGACCCTAATGTGGTTGAAAGTTTTCCATCCACAAGGCTTGGTAGTTATGAACGCTACTCGTGTAAAGAAGGCTACAGACCAACATCTGATGGATGGGCTAGATGCACGCAAAAAGGATGGACACCAAACCCACTCTGTACAGGTATTTTAATGGGGGAGTTTTATTCATATATGTATATTTTCAGTTGTTTGTGTTATTTCTTTCATTTTTGTCCTAACATTCTGCTTGCGCTCGCTTCCTTAATCTCCAGAAGTTTTCCTCGTTGCTATTGTAACCAGTGTCCCAATAAGTAGCTATATGCCCCCACCAAATGGGGACTGAGGGTCCATCAGTCTGTCCTACACAGGAAGTGGTGAACTGCTATCGAGATATGTGTAGTGAATAGGAAGAAACATCACCTCGATTACATTTTTTAAATAACGCAATAGCGGCGAATAGCCTGCTCATAAGATTGTCCACATAGTCACTCTTGTATGTACTTGGAGGCTTCTTCGCCCCCGCGTCGTGCATTATTTTTCGATACCTGCACACCTCGTCGTGGATTATCCCTTACTTATAAGCGGTGCACCGGCGCACTGAAATGGAGCGGACCCAGAGGACAGCGAGAGCG
Organism: Merluccius polli; assembly: GCA_030340625.1. Lineage (NCBI taxonomy): Eukaryota > Metazoa > Chordata > Actinopteri > Gadiformes > Merlucciidae > Merluccius > Merluccius polli. Next base: position 30,498 of record JAOPHQ010000385.1, read on the forward strand.
GGGCAAGGAGAGGCTGAGAGAATCAATGTGGCTCCACAATGACATGCGATTTTACCCTTTTTAAATGTTAAAAAAAAAAATAGAAAATCATTTTGCGGCGGTATGGGAAACACTGAAATGGGTCGGCCGTTATTACACCTGGTGGCCCGCCCAAGTAAAGTCTATGTGTCTTTGTCTACGTGTGGGAAACACTGTTGTTATTATGCACGCAAGTCTATTGAAGGGGCTTATTTTATTATGAATATAATGTATAAGCAAAAGTAGCCCACTTTTCAATAAAAAAATCTACATGCCTTGATGCCCTACATGTTGGCCGCCATGCCCCAGTAAATTTGTATTGATCAAAGGCCAAAGTGGCCTTGCCCTAACAATGACTTGATTCCAGGCCTACTGTCAGTTCTATATAGAGCTACATCAGGTCTGTGTTTTTCTGGCATTTCACAGGCACAACACACCAACTTATTGCAAGCTGCCCGGCTCTTATGCGACCCACATAGTTTGCCCTTAGAGTTGTTGACAACCTCACAGATCGCTAAGTATTTACCACAAGTTCCTGACTGAATATAAAACATAATGCATATGATTATGCAGCATTTTATAACCAGACGGACTTATTTGTTTTTTAATATCATTTTGTGATGCGCTACTCTACAAATAACACAATCTACTGGTTATTGTAAATATACAATTATATTGTTGGATGTGACATGTGACCTTCTTTTAGAGCAGTTTCACTAGCAGTGACACGACACGTCATGACATTGATTTTATGGAAATCCCCATCCACACTCATTCACTCCAAACTGCCTATGCTCAACTGCACCGCTGGTGTTCGCTTCACCTATTCAGCCAAGTGGCGTACCTCCTTATTAGCACATCTTTTGTAGGATAGGTCACTCATACAGTTGGACGATTTCAATTTCAGATAGTCAATTTCGAGGGTTGTTATACTTAATTGTACATTACATTTTGTCATTTAGCAGATGCCAAAGCAATCAAAGGTCGCCCACCAAGTCTATCAGAAAGATAGATGAACCAAAAAAAAGACCTAGACAAAGGTCGGTATTCGTAGAAAGGGTAGAGGAATACAGTCAAACATGGAGGCTGACTGAAGGTGTCGACTTCCACAGCTCATCACAAAATAAATTCCCCAAATCACACACTAACCACAACATCCAAAATCACAGACAGGCAACTGAATGTATTGACTCTGCAGCAAACTCACCCCAACTGGGCAGCAGCCAACCTCCCAGTATACCAGTTGGGAGCAGTTCACATGTGGACTCAATAGGCTCTAAGAAGCAGGAGTGAAACAAAACCAAATTAAAAAGATTGTAATAACACATACGTATGAGTACTGCTCATAACTTCTAAACACAGTAAAAGTAAGTAAAAGGCCTGACGCCAACATGTGTACAGACCAGAGACAGACAGAAGTAAAAAATGGTGTAAAAATGAGAATTAAAAAATGAGAATGCTGACAGCTTTAAGTGTCACAGCTTTAAGTGTCATTGTATTAGAGCAATTGACCATTGAATTTGTGTAGCCCAGTGCAAAATCAACAGGCGTTAAGCGTGGGTTGCTTAAGCAAGACTTTCCTGTTTTTGTTTTTAATATATATATCTTTACATTATGCTGCATTTGTGACTTTTGTGTACCTTGTCATTCAGTGCAAGTTAAGCCACATCCGACTTTGTCTCTTTTTTTGTTTTGTTGTCGTCATTAATAGATGATGAACATTTTATTTTGGTTTGGGTTAACATTGTGTGCCCTTTTTTCAGCATTGGACGTCCACTGCGATTTACCGGAAAGAGTAGAGAATGCTGTTATTATGGAGATGAACCAGGAGTTATACTCGTCTGGAACCATCGTAACCTATGTGTGCCGTACCAATTATATAATGAAAGGAGAGAGTCGAATTGAATGCCGCAATGGCGTCTGGAAACCAGAATCTCCTGTGTGCATTTGTAAGTGACGTCTATTTCTAACAGCACACCATAAATGTAGGATTTTTTGCACAAAACACATCGACTGCATATATTGTATTTTCAATAGACTTTTAATAAGAGAAAAGTTTAACAACAGTGCATTGAATTGAGGAATAAGGCCAACATTACTATAAGGTTAATTGATAGGAATTTTCAGTGCAGCCATTTTGAGGTAGATACACGTGTCAATGGATGTGAGCTTTGTGGATGTGGAGCCTCCTGTTGTTTTCCCAAATGGCCACAATGAATGAGTAAATACATGTCAAATAAATAGACATGACACAATGACGGAATACATTTCCAAAGTAAATGCAAGTCATATACATATACTATACTAGTCATATACCTTCTCGATGTGTATCTATTTCTTAGCTTTATTTGACATAATTTTATATATTCACATACAACTGAGAAAATCATATATTGATTCAAGTTCAATAATATCCTATATTCTGCATATAGCTGATGGACCTCAGGTGGTCCCAGCGGTGAAACCAGAGGAGGTGGTCCCAGCGGTGAAACCAGAGGAGGTGGTCCCAGCGGTGAAACCAGAGGAGGTGGAACCAGGGGTGAAACCAGAGGAGGTGGAACCAGGGGTGAAACCAGAGGAGGTGAAACCAGAGGAGGTGGAACCAGCGGTGAAACCAGAGGAGAAGGTCCCAGCGGTGGAACCAGCAGTGGTCCCAGAGGTAGAATCAGAGGTGGTCCCAGCGGTGAAACCAGAGAAGAAGGTCCCAGCGGTGAAACCAGAGGAGGTGGAACCAGCGGTGAAACCAGAGGAGAAGGTCCCAGCGGTGGAACCAGCAGTGGTCCCAGCGGTGGAACCAGCAGTGGTCCCAGCGGTGGAACCAGCGGTGGTCCCAGCGGTGGAACCACGTATGTGAACAGCAAGTAAAGTGTTATGATACGCACATTGGTTCTCCAGTTTGTTTTAGCTGAGGACTAGGGGAAGGGGGGTGCAAAAGTGAACAAGAATAAAATGATTGAGAGAGAAATTCCATGGATGGATTGAGTCGTGGAATGCTTTATTCTTGATAAACTTTCATATATATTTTGAATGAAGTAACTAGCTGCAATAGGAGAGTTGGAGTGCAGGTTTAAGGTAACAGTGGTGTAACAAGATAACGCCGGGCCCCGATGCAAGATGGTCAAAGCGCCCATCACGCCGCCACTCTCATTACATGGATTGTGCTACACAGTATGCATGTCCATAATTACTATAACCCAGAAGTCCACAGTTTTATGTTATTGAATTGTTATTTATTTAATTGATGACATCAAGTATGTGACACCCCGGAGCAGACGGCACATTGAGTACTAGAGAATTGCAAGGCCACGCGAGAATCACGAGATCAGGTTTAATTGTGTTTAGTGTTTATTGTTGTCCTAATGTGTTGCGCTGTAGCCTACAGACAAAGTTAATACAGTTAATGTCCAGTGCGACATGGATCAAAGATTTGTGGCCGCGTTCGATCGGAAGGGCGTTTTTATTTTTACAATTCTGGGCCGCTCCTGAAACGCGCCGCAGCGTCTGGGGAGAAGCACACTCACTGATGTGTAAATATCAAATATATCAAATTTAATCAAATAGATTAAGATTAAGATGCTTTTTTGTCATTGTACAAGAATACAACAACATTTCGTTTGGCAGCATCTCTATTAAGCAGCTACATGGCACATGTATTAAAATATAGTAAAATAGTAGTGAAAGAAGTAACCTAGATAAAATGCAGTTTAAAAATGTTATGTACATTTATATACACTCACCGGCCACTTTATTAGGTACACCTGTCCAACTGCTCGTTAACGCAAATTTCTAATCAGCCAATCACATGGCAGCAACTCAATGCATTTAGGCATGTAGACATGGTCAGGACGATCTGCTGCAGTTCAAACCGAGCATCAGAATGGGGAAGAAAGGTGATTTAAGTGACTTTGAACGTGGCATGGTTGTTGGTGCCAGACGGGCTGGTCTGAGTATTTCAGAGACTGCTGATCTACTGGGATTTTCACGCACAACCATCTCTAGGGTTTACAGAGAATGGTCCGAAAAAGAGAAAATATCCAGTGAGCGGCAGTTCTGTGGGCGCAAATGCCTTGTTGATGCTAGAGGTCAGAGGAGAATGGCCAGACTGGTTCGAGCTGATAGAAAGGCAACTGTAACTCAAATAACCACTCGTTACAACAGAGGTATGCAGAAGAGCATCTCTGAACGCACAACACGTCGAACCTTGAGGCGGATGGGCTACAGCAGCAGAAGACCACACCGGGTGCCACTCCTGTCAGCTAAGAACAGGAAACTGAGGCTACAATTCGCACAGGCTCACCAAAATTGGACAATCGAAGATTGGAAAAACGTTGCCTGGTCTGATGAGTCTCGATTTCTGCTGCGACATTCGGATGGTAGGGTCAGAATTTGGCGTCAACAACATGAAAGCATGGATCCATCCTGCCTTGTATCAACGGTTCAGGCTGGTGGTGGTGGTGTAATGGTGTGGGGGATATTTTCCTGGCACACTTTGGGCTTATTAGTACCAATTGAGCATCGTGTCAAAGCCACAGACTACCTGAGTATTGTTGCTGACCATGTCCATCCCTTTATGACCACAGTGTACCCATCTTCTGATGGCTACTTCCAGCAGGATAACGCGCCATGTCATAAAGCGCGAATCATCTCAGACTGGTTTCTTGAACATGACAATGAGTTCACTGTACTCAAATGGCCTCCACAGTCACCAGATCTCAATCCAATAGAGCACCTTTGGGATGTGGTGGAACGGGAGATTCGCATCATGGATGTGCAGCCGACAAATCTGCAGCAACTGCGTGATGCTATCATGTCAATATGGACCAAACTCTCTGAGGAATGTTTCCAGTACCTTGTTGAATCTGTGCCACGAAGGATTAAGGCAGTTCTGAAGGCAAAAGGGGGTCCAACCCGGTACTAGCAAGGTGTACCTAATAAAGTGGCCGGTGAGTGTATATACGTATACATATAAACATGGCATATAAATAGTATAAATAAATAGTAAAATATATGGTATGCAAGTTACTAAATGTCTATAAAAGCAATCCATCCATGACTGGATCAACCCAGTGAATCATGCTCTCCGATTCAATTTGTTCTGTGCCAACCAATGGTGGGAAATTACAATGAGAGGACGCATACCTGACTCATGTTTCGTCAAGCGGAAAACCAATGTAGTCTTTTGTTTGCAACATAAATTAAAAATTATTAATCCTATGCAAAACATATCGTTTGGATAAATGTAAATTGGTGGGTTGGTAGCGTGTCGTGATCAAGCAGCCTGAAAGTCTTTCCATTAGGGCCAACGTGGAGACTTCCCTCGACAGTTCAGCTGTCTTCATGGCGTCGTTTGGTGCACTCTTATTAACCGAATCCTCATCTTTTTCTCTTTCAGAGCGGTGCTTTGTGAGCGCACAAGACATGGAAAGACATCGTATTAAACTCCTTCGACCCGGTCTGGATGGAATAGTCTGTCCTCACAACGATTATGTAACATTTGCTTGCATAAGCGGTTATACACACCAATATCATAGGTTAACACAAATAAGGCGGCAATGTGTCGATGGAAAGATGACGTTGCCTACTTGTTGGTAATACCATTAATCACAGGGTTAACTCAAACAAGTAAATTAAATGGATGAGTCAAGTAAAATGAGTCAGTCTTTTTATTTCTCGCCATTATTCTTTTTGTTGTGTGAACTAATGCGTAGGGTATTTTTTAGACAACAGCAGATCCTAGACTGCCTACCCTGAACACCAACGGTAGGGCAGCGATCAGCACATTGTTGGGGGCAGTGGTGGCCTAAAGGTTAGAGAAGCGGGTTTGTTCCCCAGACCTGGGCGGGGGAAGTAAATGATTAAGACTCTCCCTCCCTCCATTGGAAGTGTCCCTTGAGCAAGGCACCTAGCACCCCAAATGCTCAGTGGCCAACAGTCAAAGACTGGTTGTATTGGGCGGTTTCCAGGTGTGAATGTTGTGAAGCAGGGCTGAAGAACAGCATCCGTGCTTAGCTAACCTACCCTGGGTAAGGAAAAGAAGAAATGAGTGCATCAGCACTAATGTGCTGATGCGGTGAATGAGAAAGTCAATACAAATGACAAAACAGAGACTGCTCGAAAAAGCCACATCCACTTTATTATGTACAAGTACACAACAACAAAATGAAACCAGAAACACATCCAATCACAGAAACACATCCAATCAAAAATTGTTAATATATAGATGATGGAAACAGATATGCAGATTTTGTTAGGCCATGAAAAATGCACAAAGGAAAATATAAAAACTACAACTTAAATGTTTTTTTATAGCACAATCGAAAAAGTATCTGCTACCATTTTAATGGCTCCGAGTGGGTCCACAATGTCTCTGAGCTTATCTTTTTTAAGAACCCAGTCTGGTGCAAATCTGGAACAAAATGAAAATGAATAGGTCAGTGGTGGCAATTAATGCATCGATATTCTGGCTGTTGTGTGATGCGCTGGCATGATCGCAGGCAGGAAGAAAAAAATAAAAAAAAGATTTTTTTTTTTTTTTTTTAAATCGCTGTACTGAGAAGGCGCATATTTGCTGCAAGAATACTAAATCAATGGAGAAGTGCAGCGAACAGAGAGACACCGGCGTGGTCACAGGTAAGTTTCCCAAACCACATTAAAAACTATTTTAAAGTGCAAGTGAACGCCCGGTTTCAGCTCGTATTTGAACACTGCAATTTAAAAAAAAAGTGTTTTGGACAACTCTAGGAAGGAGGGGCTCAAAGTTGGGGACAAACCGGTTGTGGGACGCGTTGTCCCCAACTTTGGTTACAACCCACGCCTACTTTGCGCTACTTTTTTTTAAGCCAATACCGGCCTCGTGTATGAACGTTATGACGGTCGCGGACATCAAAATCAACCGCCGCCCAGACAGAGTAGACCGTTCCCAAAACATAGAAACAGGATTTTACACCCGTTACGATGTTATCTTATCAAGTGACAAACTGGCATAGATTACTATGTTGAAGATCATATAAGATAGCGACGATTTGGGGTTCATTGCCCCTTTAAGGGGAGCGGGTCTTTAGCAGAAGCTGTGTGTGTGTGTGTGTGTGTGTGTGTGTGTGTGTGTGTGTGTGTGTGTGTGTGTGTGTGTGTGTGTGTGTGTGTGTGTGTGTGTGTGTGTGTGTGTGTGTGTGTGTGTGTGTGTGTGTGTGTGTGTGTGTGTGTGTACCTTCGCACTGGCTGGGATTTGCGAGGCGTGGCTTGGACCAAGAAGCTGCTGTTGGTGGAGGCGTTCATCTTATGCTTGACGATGGTTCTCTCCGTGTCCATTTTGTACTTGCGGGCAGTGAGGCGGTAGATGCTGCGGATCCTATCCAAGGCCTTGGGGAGCTTGCTGACCTCCTGGAAAACATTTTTTGAACATCATTCCAACATAAGCATTCATGACGTGTCTCGACTTAAACACACAAAGACCCATTGCGGTAATTTTGTCTCATCACTTCATTCATGTTGAACACAAATATGTGGGAAACATGCGTGTAGGTACTTCTTGCAGTATTCATACCTTGTTTTCATGCAACACACACACACACACACACACACACACACACACACACACACACACACACACACACACACACACACACACACACACACACACACACACACACACACACACACACACACACACACACACACACACACACACACACACACACACACACACAGTGTTCTAGCAGCCAACTGACCAGAGCCCGATGGCGGTCCTGCAGTAAGAGGGCCAGGAGGAAGCAGGCCTTGGTGAAGAGGCTGCCCCCTTTGTCCGCCACCTTGTCGCCTGCCTTCTCGCGGTACCGTTGCAGTAAGCCCAGCAGCGTCTCCACCGAGTTCTCCACCGCGTACACAGCCTCCACGGTCTTGTGGTACTGATGAATGAAGCCGCGTGTGTGTGTGTGTGTGTGCATAAACGGAAAGCATAGGGAATATGTCGGTAAGAAAATAAAAGGGTGACTTTTTTGGTAGAACTTTTAGAATGCGTGATATAATATTGACGGTACCTTGGAGAGGTTGAGGAGGATCTGGATGGAGGAGGTGATGACGTCCATGCATGGCACACTGCGGTTGCAGCAGCGGATGAGGGTGAAGATGACGAGTGTTGCGCCACTCTCAACCAGACGCTCGCAGCACTCTGGAGACAGGCGAGTCGCAGTGTCTGTCGCACACGCACACACGCACACACCATTTAATTATCACGATTCATAAAAACTAACGTTGAAGCGTCAACTTTGAATTGACAATGAGCTTTTGCAAAATATAAATACTAGTAGTATTAGTAGTAGTAAGTAGTAGTAATAGTATCATCCCCAGAAGCGACATCATGGAGTATTCAGCGGTTTAATGTCTTTGACAGATGAGCCTCTGTTGAAGCCTTACAGTAGCAATAACACATTGACAGAGGACATGTGCTTAATTATGCTACGCACTTGGTGTTATAGTGCCAATTTATAATGAGCTGGTTAGTGCTATACCTAGGTTTTTCAAGGCCTCCAAGATGTAGGAGAAGTGCTTGTATCGAAGAAGGTAGTCCAGGGCGGACGCCGTTTTGTTGCCCAGCTTGTCCTCCTCTCGGACGCCAACGGAGACTTTGCGCAAGCGGTGCCTGACGGCCACCAACTTGGGGTCGTCGCTCAACTTGCGTGAGCAATGTCCTCTCCACAGGGCCTAAGGAGGGGGTGACAATACCTTGATATTGATAATGACAGAACACACACACACACACACACTTGGAGAAATGGGGACCGTTTTTTTACTAGGCTTGAGAGTTTATATTATCATACTTTCGTGACATTTCACCGGGTATACGGTATATGACAGCATTTGTGTAAAAAAAACAAAGGTAAAAGCTGAGCTGCTGGCGATAGAAGCCATTGTAGCATGTCTGACATTGTCTAGCCTACAATGCTGTGTGTCTAATATGCAATTAGACTACTTGGACAAGTCTTCCTGGGATTAAATTAGGGATGCAACCGTGTACTCGAGTAAACGAGTACTCGTTAAGCAAACCATAAGCGATTAAAAAATATTGTAATCGAAAAGAGTTTGTAAGCGTCATTTTTCCAACATCTTATAAACACATTGCATATTATGTTGATATGTATTTTGGAGTTACCCCACGTTCGAAAACTTTTACAATAAAGACCACCCGCCGGGAACATCCCGACATCAAAACTGAAAGTGACATTTCTAACAGCATAGCGATACAGTGATGGTGTAAACGCATCAATAGCAGTTTATGTAATTCGTTTTTTTAAGTTAGAAAGATATTGGATATTCATGCTCCAAATGACAGCGCTCTGAAGCAGGGAACTAAAGACGCGGTCTCTGGTATGAGTCCTGTGTGTCTAGCGGTGGCTACCTGGGCAGCAGCACTCCTCTCTATACAGCCATCGTTTGGTCAATATTTCTACACAATAGGCAAATTACAAAGTACCCTGCCCTGCCCTAAACAATAGCCTACCTAAAACGCAATTAAAGCGGATATGACTCACGTTTTTAAAAATGTTCCCAATGTATACAACACTTAAATATTTACAAGTGTATAGTGTGAATGTAACGCACATCGATTAGAGTTTTGGGGTATTTCTTATACCCCTAGTTTAACTACTTATGGCCCATAGAATAATGAATAGATAGTAAATAAGCGCCCTTCTTCCATAGATTCTTGCTGGAGGACCCAACGCATCTGTATTTGACGGTATTAAGTACGACCATCTGAATTTCTAAATCCCCTGCTATACCATAATACTGCCCAAATCCAATTTAAACCCGAACTTGTACATTTTAGTGCCCATGTGCCGACCATGCAAAGGAAGTTCCTAACAGAAAAATAAAGTTATTGAATTGCATTCAGACATAGATCCTTTGCTTTACGCCCTTTATGCTGTATTGTCCCATTTGCTTAACTGCAATGTAGCCATTGAAACTTGCAAGTGCAGACCTGTGTACTGCTCCCTTTGGTAAAAAAAAAAAAAAAAGGTTACACTTTATATTAGGGTAAACATATTCACCATTAACTAGTTGCTTATTAACATGCATATTAGTAGCATATTGGCTCTTTATTAGTCATTATAAAGCACTTATTAATGCCCTACTTTGCATGACCATTTTCTACAACTACTACGTCATTAACTTTAATATTAGAGTTTTCCCTCAATAATGTCCTAATTACTGCTTATTGATAGTAAGGAAGTTGTTGTAAATGAATTACGATCTTAATATGCTTTCCTCAGTATGGTTCTTATAAAGTGGTAGTAACACAAGAAGTCATTCTCCCTTAATAACACTTAATAAATAGTGGAAAGTGTGAAGCGGAGGCAACTTTAGAATAGGGAACTTGTGTGGGTTTATGAGTGTCAAACTACTATAGTGAATTAGTTATAAGCAACATATTCATATAACATATTCTGAGTTAGAAATACTTAATTTAGAGTTATTTGGACACTTTTAACCCTTGCCGTTTTGCTTTTTGTTACCTAAGGTTAGAACAACTTCCTTACTATCAATAAGCAGTAATTAGGAGGCTGAGGGAAAAGTATTGGTAAATGGCCGAGTAGTTGTAGAATATGGTCATGAATAATGCATTAATAAGTGCTTTATAATGACTAACAAAGAGCCAATATGCTACTAATATGCATCCTAATAAGCAACTAGTTAATGGTGAAGATGTGATCCTAATATAAAGTGTTACCAAAGAAATTACTGGTGACGCCGATGTGCACAAACATTACAAAAAAGGAGGCAGGATAGTGTACTGGCCAAGTTGTTCCAACTCGCCAAGAACATCCTACAATCTCCTAATAAATCAATCTAAAATTCACTGTAATTCGCTTTGGATGAAAGTCTTCTAAAGTGTAGGTTCCCAACCTTTTTCGACTCAAGGCCCACTTCCCCATCAACGATGCACTTTCAGATATATTTTTGTGAAATACCCACCTGCAGCACGCACGCACGCACATGTTGGGAATCGCCGTGCTAAACCACTAAATCAAAAATCACTTCAACCTTGCTTGTTGAAATCTGAAGTAAAGCATATGTAAAGATAAATGATCCATCCTTATTCAACAACAGTGGTACCTGAGCCTTGATGACACCCTGCAGGACCCTCTGCTGGCGTCGGAGCAGAAGGAACCTCCTGGCCGCGTGCTGGATGACAGCGGCAGCCTGATGGCGGTGGGCCAGCCACTGCCGGACCATCCTCTGAACAATGACCACCTTCCTTCTCTCTTCTACGTACCGTCTCCTCTGCTGCCTCGCCCGCAACCACCGCTAGGCCCCCAAGAGGACAGAAGATTTAGGTTAGAAGAAACATCTGAAAAATGTTGGGCATGACGGAACAAGCTCATTGAAGATTAGATTAACAATCCAAATTGATTTTCTTTTAGATAAACCGTAAATGCAGTTTGATGCAGTTTTCCAAGTCTATGCAATCTTAACTGGATTGTATAATCATGTCACTTTTGGCCAAAACAAACTAAAGTGACACACCATCTAGTGGATAGACAAAATGATAGGCACTTCTTGTGCGTATTAAGTTTAAGTGAAGCTTTCTTGTTACAGTTGGCCAACCTAGGCTTTCTGTACCTGGATGGCGATGACAGGAGTGTATCTCCTTCTTGGCGGACTGCAGAGCCCAGTGGGCTCGCAGGGCTCTCTGGATCTTCATGGCACTGATGTGGTGGAACGCTGCTGCAATGAACCGCCGCCTTTTCTCTGCCTTAGCAGCCTCCAGCAACTGTAGCACAGCAAAGTTTTCACGAATAAGACTCCTCTTCCATGAAACCTATAGACGTGCTCTTTGCATACACACCACATTTTTACTCAATGATTTGAATGACTGGACTGAACAGGAGATTCAATGTACTTCTGCTAATGCATGCACAATAGTACACAAATGTCTGTTTCACATGAATACAAATTCTGCTAGGCTAGGGTACCTGCCGCCTTGCGATCCAGCCTCGGAAGTGCGCCTGAAGCGTTATGGCAGCTAGTCTCTTGCGGGTGTAGTGCTGCTTCGTTGCCCTGGCTAGCCACACTGCACGCAGGATTCTCTGCAGAGTCATGGCTGCCTCCCTCTGACGCCGGAAAGTGCGTCTCTGGACCAAGCTCCGCCAGTGGGACTGGATCAAGGTAGCAGCATGATTCTGCTCAACGATGGCTCTTCGGGTGAAATGCCTTCTGAATGCAGCTTGGAGGATGAGGGTGGACTGTTTGACCTTGAGGAAGTGTCCTCTGTCAGCTCTTTGAAGAACACAAGACCTGTAGTATCTCTGGATGATGATGGTAGAGAGCCGCATGGCCTGGAATTTAACTTGTTCCCTGTGCTTCCTAAATGAGGCCTGAATCACTGTTGCAGCATGATGTTGGCGGGAAATCTCCTTCCTGACTTGCTGGCCTCTGTAAGCAGCCTGGAAAGAGATCACAGCCCTGCGTATTTGCCGATACTGCTGCAACTGATGTTTGGCAGCTACATTGGCCCTAAAACGTCGCTGCAGATTTAAGGCTGAGGATTTCAAGGCAAGATACACTTTACGTTCACAATGACCTCTGTACGCTAGCTGGATAGCCTTGGCGGCTTGGTGCATTTGGTTGGTTTTCCTCCTTGACGCCATCCCTCGGAAAGCAGCTTGGAGGATTACGGCAGACTGTTTGACCTTGAGGAAGTGTCCTCTGTCAGCTCTCTGAAGAACACAAGACCTGTAGTATCTCTGGATGATGATGGTAGACAGTCGCATGGCCTGGAATTTGACTTGTTCCCTGTGCTTTCTAAATGAGGCCTGAATCACTGTTGCAGCTTGATGTTGGCGGGAAATCTCCTTCCTGACTTGCTGGCCTCTGTAAGCAGCCTGGAGCAAGATCACAGCCCCGCGTATTTGCTGATACTGCTGCAACTGACGTATGGCAGCCAAGTTGGCCCTGAACTGTCGCTGAAGAGTTAGGGCTGAAGATTTCAGGATAAGATAGCTTTGGTGCTCACAGTGGGCTCTGTATGCTAGCTGAATAGCACTGGCAGCCTGGTGCATTCGTCTCACAGCCTGCCGTGCTTTCATTCCACGGAAGGCTGCTTGCAGGGTGACAGTCGCTCTTCTTATCCGCTGATATTTCTTTGCGTCCAAATTTTGCAGTCTTTGAGCCCTAAATCTCTGCTGTATAACTAAGGCTGCCCAGCGTCGTCTTCTGAAGCATGACTGCTGTTTGTACCTTCTGTAGTTCACCTGAATAACAGTCGCAGCTCTTTGCATCTTGGAAATGTTATTTCTGACACAATGACCTCGAAATGCAGCTTGGAGGATAATGGCGGACTGTTTCACCTTAAGGAATTGTCCTCTGTCAGCTCTCTGAAGAACACAAGACCTGTAGTATCGTTGGATGATGATGGTAGAGAGTCGCATGGCCTTGAATTTGACTTGTTCCCTGTGCTTCTTAAATGAGGCCTGAATCACTGTTGCAGCTTGATGCTGGTGGGAAATTTCATTTCTGACTTGTTGCCCTCTGTAAGCTGCCTGGAGCAAGATCACAGCCCCGCGTATTTGCTGATACTGCTGTAACTGACGTTTGGCAGCCAAATTGGCCCTGAACCGTCGCTGAAGAGTTAGGGCTGACGATTTCAGGATAAGATAGCTTTGGTGTTCACAGTGGGCTCTGTATGCTAGCTGAATAGCACTGGCAGCCTGGTGCATTCGTCTCACAGCCTGCCGTGCTTTCATTCCACGGAAGGCTGCTTGCAGGGTGACAGTCGCTCTTCTTATCCGTTGATAGTTCTTCACGTCCAAACTTCGCAGTCTTTGAGCCCTAAATCTCTGCTGTATAACTAAGGCTGCCCAGCGTCGTCTTCTGAAGCATGACTGCTGTTTGTACCTTCTGTAGTTCACCTGAATAACAGTTGCAGCTCTTTGCATCTTGGAAATGTTATTTCTGACACAATGACCTCGAAAAGCAGCTTGGAGGATTATGGCAGCCTGTTTCACCATGAGGAATTGTCCTCTGTCAGCTCTCTGAAGAACACAAGACCTGTAGTATCTCTGGATGATGATGGTAGACAGTCGCATGGCCTGGAATTTGACTTGTTCCCTGTGCTTCCTAAATGAGGCCTGAATCACTGTTGCAGCTTGATGTTGGCGGGAAATCTCCTTCCTGACTTGCTGGCCTCTGTAAGCAGCCTGGAGAGAGATCACAGCCCTGCGCATTTGCCGATACTGCTGCAACTGATATTTGGCAGCTACATTGGCCCTAAAACGTTGCTGCAGATTTAAGGCTGAGGATTTCAAGGCAAGATACACTTTACGTTCACAATGAGCTCTGTACGCTAGCTGGATAGCCTTGGCGGCCTGGTGCATTTGGTTGGTTTTCCTCCTTGACGCCATCCCTCGGAAAGCAGCTTGGAGGATTATGGCAGACTGTTTGACCTTGAGGAAGTGTCCTCTGTCAGCTCTCTGAAGAACACAAGACCTGTAGTATCTCTGGATGATGATGGTAGAGAGCCGCATGGCCTGGAATTTAACTTGTTCCCTGTGCTTCCTAAATGAGGCCTGAATCACTGTTGCAGCATGATGTTGGTGGGAAATCTCCTTCCTGACTTGTTGCCCTCTGTAAGCTGCCTGGAGCAAGATCACAGCCCCGCGTATTTGCTGATACTGCTGCAACTGACGTTTGGCAGCCAAGTTGGCCCTGAACTGTCGCTGAAGTGTTAGGGCTGAAGATTTCAAGGCAAGATATTGTTTGCGTTTACAGTGGGCTCTGTAACCCCTCTGGATAGCACTGGCAGCCTGGCGCATTCGTCTCACACCCTGCCGTGTTTTCATTCCACGGAAGGCAGCTTGCAGGACAACCGCAGCGTTTTTCTGTACATTTAGAGTCAAGATCTTCTCCCTCATCTTCTTGTTAATCCTGTAGTAACACTGCACAGTGGTGGTTGCCCAGTGAAGTTTCTTGTAGTATGTCCTCTGCAGGAACATGCGGATAACAGACTGAATTTTGACAGCTGCTTTATGCAGCGCTCCCAGCTGCTGTCTGGCCTTCATGCCTCTGTAGGCCGCCTGCAAGGAAATGGCAGCCCTGCGCCTTAACAAGTAGTCTGAATGAATTTTTCTTGTCTGTACTATTGCTCTGTAGGTTCTCTGGAAGAGCAAAGCCGTGGCCTTAATTGACAAAAAGCGCCTTCTGTCCCGAGATGCTTGAAACCATCTCTTAATGACTGTAGCAGCGCGGTGCAGTTCTGAAAGCTTTTGACGTACCATGTGACCACGGTAGCCAGCCTGGATGATCACAGCAGCAGATCTTATAGCCGTGTATCTCTGTACCTGCTGATCTCCAAGTTTTTTGGCTCTGTAGCGCTGCTGTACAATGATGGCGGCACACCTGGTAGCGAGATACGCCATACGCACTCTGTACATTCTGAAATGAGCTTGGATGGCAGTGGCAGCAGTGTGCTGCTTTCTTAGCCCTCTTCTAACTCTGAATCCCCTGTAGGTGGCTTGAATTTTTATAGTGGCCAGCCGTTGCTGCTGGTACTCAAGCTGCTGCACTCTGCCCTCCACAAGAGCCCTGTACCTGCTTTGGACAATAATTGTTGCGCTTTGGAGGAGCAAATATCGTTTCCGGCAAATAAGCATTCTCCCAACAGACTGGATGAGTATGGCCGCATGGTGCCTTCTGTTCAGCTGCATCCTAACTTTCCTTCCTCGGAAGTTGGCCTGGAGGGTAATGGCAGCCGCTTTCAGCTGAAGGTATTCTGACCTCTGTCTCTTTCTGGCCATGTGCGCTCTGAAACTACGCTGCAAGACTACAGCTGCCAATTTAGTTGACCTATACAATGCCTGTTCTCTGTGCCGCCGGTAGCTCGCCTGAATAATTGTTGCGTATTCATGAAGACTCTCCAGCCTCTTCCTATCTGCTCTCCCTCTCCAGACACTTTGAATGATGACTGCTGAGCACTTTAGGGCACCATACTCCTTCCTAGTCTTGTGGGCTAAAATCATTGCTCTATACCATTGCTGAATGACAGCTGTGGCTGTTTTCAGGGCCAGGTAGCGCCTCTCAGCAGCAAACCGCCTGAAAGCTGCCTGGATTACAGTTACTGCGCAGCACTGTTCTCTCAGAAGCGCCCGTGCTGTGTTCCCGCGATGTGCTGCCTGTATGATAACGGCAGCATGCCTCAGTGTTACAAATCTCTGCCTCTCCACGTTTCTTCTCACACAGGCTCGGAACCAGCGTTGTAACAGAACTGCAGCAAGTCTCTTCTTGGCCAGGTGCTTCCTGACTGCGTGCCCTCTGAATGCACTTTGAATGACGAGGGCTGAGCGCTGCTGGAGCATCAACGTCTGCAAGCGGCACCTCTGGGCATGACCTCTGAAGTAAGCCTGGATGAGAACTGCACTTCTCCTGAGAGTCAAGTATTGCAGAACACTCCTGCGCATCCTGTACCAAGACTGTATCTTCAGGGCAGCAGCCGCTCTTTGGGTCACATTTTCCATATGCCATTTCCGAAATGCCGCTTGGATTACTATAGCTGCTCTGTGCTCCTTTGCCAATCTCAGAGCTCTCCATCTCCGGTAACATCGCTGGATTTCAACTGCCGCGGTTCTCAGTGATATGTACCTTCCTCGTTCCCTTCGTGCCATGGCCCAAGCGCGGGTGTATCTCTGTATGACTGTTGTAGCCGTGGTAATCTTGCTGTAAGCAATGGCCACCCTCCTCATACGCCATTGTGCCTGCACAACAACAACATGATATCGAAGGCACTGGTAGGATCTTTTTGCAGAGTACATCTTCCACCAAGCCTGCATGGAGAAAATGAGGATTTCAAGAAGTTGTTGATTTTTTGGGGGGGGAAATAACAATCAAGCAGGCAGATCCGTTTTACTGATTATATACAATTGTATTATTTGACTTTTTCACTATAAATTGGCAATACAGTGGTGCAAACTAGTGAGGACCGAAAAGGTGAATTTTTTGCCTGAAAACTAAGATCAACGTGCGGCACCCTTCAAATCAATCAGGTTATATTTTGCTATACATGCTCTACCCAAGTGGCACACAAAAAGCCTGTCAGTGATATTCAGACCCATTTATATGAAGCAGTTATTATAAAGATCTCAAAAATATATATTTTTGTTAGTACTGTTTTTTGTTCAAATTTGCTTGCCCACCCGCCCCCAAAAACATGTTTTATTGCAGATTTACACAATCCACGTGAATTACCTATTTTGAAATAAAAACGTTGAATTTCACCGAAAGGTGACAAGTTTGCATCCCTGAATATATGAACAGGTTACTTACAAAAAATTAGACCGTCCCAGACTCTCTCCGTTGCATAAAATATTTGAACAGGAACCGTTTTGCCGGGAAAAAAGGAAGTCTACACGTGGATGTGTACATTTTATGTGCATTATATCCACTCACGTCACTCCCATTGTCTGTTTTAAACTAATCAGGGATCCAATAGTCTCTCAATGCGCGAGCTCTAGCAGGCTCAATTCACTTAAGGCCAAAAGGGGTCAGTATTGAGAAGGAATTTCTGATTCTTAAACAGTCAGTATCTTTAAAGCAATACAAATCCATAATCAGTCTACCTGGATGATCATTGCTGAATTATGTCGCAGAGCCCAACGTTGAGCTTCTCTCTTTAGCCTCAGTGCATTGCGAGCTGCGTAACCCCTCCACGTGGCCTGGATGACAATTGCTGCAGATTTTTCCCGCTCAGCCCTGCGTCTCTGAAGAAAGCTCTTTACAAGCACTTGGATTTTGGCTGCTGCCACATTTCTTTGCTGTGTATTAAAAAAAGTATGCAAATATGAATTAGCTTAAATACATTTCTAGTTTAAAAAAAGGTGGAAAACTAGGAAATAAAAAAAGCTAGTCAATGTTGTTGGAATAGACGCACTAAACTAACCTGATAGAATTCTAGGTCCTTCATCAGCCTGTACTTCCTCCAGGCCCCCTGGATGACACGAGCAGCTCTCGTCTCATTTCGCAGGTCCAACAGACGGGAGCAGAGGAATGCAAGGTATGATGTCACCACCTAGAAAGTAATACAACCCAAGCGGACATGGGGTGGATGAGAAATTACGCCCAGCAACCCCGATCCCTTCACAGCCCAATACACAATTTTTAGGAGCTGCACCGAACCTTCTCGTTTGGGATGGTGTTGGACATGTCAGCGGGGTTGATCATGGCCGGAACTCCCCCAAGGAACGCCACCGCACTGTTGACCAGTCTGAAGTTGTTCTTCTCCTTTTCCAGGAGCTCTTTGAATTCAAACGAGGGAGATTCCAGGCCTGTATACACAACAGTAGCAAAGCAATACAGGAAATTATACGTTTCGATCAATCCCCTTGAAATCCAAGCAACTTTTTATTATTTCTTGAAAACAGAATGAAAACCGCACCTTTCTGGACAGATGGTTGAAAGTTGAAGGAACTGTCCGAGTCACTGTTCGAGCAGTCCAGCTCAACACAGCCCCGAGGGGAACAGTCCACCGTCTGTGTGGTGCTGTGGCTGATGGCCTGCTCCGGCAGGCTGCCAGGGTGATAGTGGTGGATCAGGTAACAGAGCACCCGGCCATCCGAGAAAGACACAGTGAAGTTTTCCACCTGCAGATTGAAAATCAATATTATTCAGAAATAAATATAAATATTAATTAGGGCTGGGCAATAACAATAGCGGACAATAGCAACGTTAACGCAGGTAACACTCCCATGTTGATAAAAATGTGCAGTACATTTTGAACAAATAGAAAATGTGCGATTCATTTGCGATTAACTATGGACCATCATGCAATTAATCACGATTAAATATTTGAATATTCAGATTGGCTTAACAGACCAGAAACATTATGCCATGGACAAAACCCAACGGTTTCCCAAAACATGAATGGTGAATGGTAAAGTAATGCACATTTTAAATAATACATCAAACCCATCTACTTTGACGGCAAGTGTGATTTCAGACCTGAACCCCAGCCCATCTACCACCACCCTTTTTGTTTTACTCACCCTCAGATTGTAGTAGTCGCAGACAGCATTGACCCACTCCAGCAGCAGGCTGATCTTGGTGCTGCCGGTTTCAAATGGCCCTGGGGCCGGGCCCCTGCCAGCAGTGCTCTCCTGAATGCCTCTGTTGGCCCTCAGAGAGGCCAGCATCTGCTTGGTCCTCAGGGTTCTCTTCAGAAAGCCTATCTCCTCACGCAGCTGGTCCTCATCCAAAATCACTTCCACCTTAAGAGGAAATCCAAAGAGGTGGGGAGGGGGGGAAGGACGACTTTGTAGTCTGGTCTCTTGTGGATGAGATAAAGTGTTGGCCATGTTAGGAATCATGGAACTCACCTGGAAAGCAAAGATGATTTTCCACAGAAGGCTCAAAGTTTTTTCTCGGTGTCCATCCACAATGTCTCTGGAGTCTATAGTTGATCCTGGGAAAAGGTAGCATGTCACATATTTAGCACGGGATGTCGTTAGAAACATCCACCTTCATTGACTTATTTGTCCATTGAAAATTTCTTTAAAAAAATGGAGACAACCCACATGATTTATAAAAATAAACTTTTGATTCACAAATGGCACAAATTCAAAAGTATTAAACCTCAATTTGATCCCCCAACTGCCAACCATATTTGCTTCTAATTGAATATTAAAAAAAAGGTGGAGGGCTGGTGTTGAAGAGACAAAAGTGTTGCTTACCGTGCTCATCTCTGAGGTCGATGCCCTTGGCTTTGAGCACCTGAAAAGCAATGTCCATGTTGTGGACCTTCTGCAGGCGGCTGATGGCAGGCAGCCGCAGCCTGCGAGACAGACTCCAGTCCTGGAGGAAGAGCTCCATCACACGCCTGGAGGTGGAAGCATGAGTCAAATTTGTTAAATTATACACCTGATTAATGCAGACAGATACATGTTATAGGTGGGCATCGTGTTTGAAGTTACACCTGTAGTACTGGCCGATAATTATCGGCTGATATATATCACTATATCACAATGATATATATATATGGGTTCCAGGGTTATATCGGTGCAAATTCCACCCATATAGGGCCAATTATAAACATATGAAACAACGTAATTTGCAGGCATACTACCATCAGATGATCTAATCTGAAAACGTATTCTCCCCAAAGAATGTGATAGTGGCTAGGGATGCCAAGTCTGACTATCTTTTCGGACCCATAACCGTCACTCGTTAACCCGTCATTAACCGTTAAGAATAATTGTGCTATAAAAAAAATGGACGAATGTCTGTGACCCATGAAAAAATTAAATGAAAGGATGGCTGCCCGAATGCATACTTTCAAATTTCAAGCTGCCGATAATTGTTGATGTCCAAAGGTATATTCGAATAGTTAAACTCCTAAACCTGTTAAAATCCAGCGAGTTTTGTCATGCATCGACTGGCTATGTGAAGCCTGTGTGAGCATGTGCCCCCAGCATTATTAAATAAAACGGATTACTACTTTGGCTTTTATTACAACCAACTAATGATATCTGCTACGAATAGCATATATAGCAGGATATCGGTTAGTTTAAAATGCTCCCAGTAACAACAAATATTGACAGCTCTGTAGGACTTTTGTATCTCAAAGTAGTACAATGAACTAGCGAGTGTGGGGATCACCACTCGTGAAACATCATCTAAGTTGAGAGGAAAAAAACAGAAGCCGCTACTTGCTAAAAGCGTGCAGGTATATGGCTAAAAGACATAACAGCTCGCTGATTAAAGTAAAGTAAACAGCACTCTTAAAGGCAAAGTAACATGAACAGATGATGACGGTGTACTAAAACTACAACCAAAAGTAATAGAGTAATGTTATAATGTTCGAATACAAAATTAATTAAGGATACTTTGATTAATCAAATATTTGGGGCCAGCCTATGGCTGGGCAATATATCGATATATATGTATTATATGGCGATATGAGACTAGATATTGTCTTAGATTTTGGATGTTGTTATCGTGATAAGTGTATTCTTTTCCTGGTTTTCAAGGCTGCATTACAGTAAACTGATGAAAAACACAAAATACTCTGTACCTTTCATTTGTCATGTATTTAATTCCCACAGGAGTATGCAAAAATCGGCTTTACCATTTGGTTATATTATAGAGACTATTTATTTATTAATTACCAGAAAACAAGCTATATCATGATGGATATCATTATTGAGATATTAAATTAGCTACATCAGGATAGAAGATTTTGGCCATAATTGCCCAACTATATGCCAGCCCTTTATTTATACAGACATGTATGCTTTTCTCTTTCTTCGATTTTGAGGCAAATCTGTGTGAATCACATTTTACAGATGTAGAAGAAAAAATAAAAATAGCACATTTCAAGTGGAAGGTAAACCTGAGCATTTAAAAAGTAGAACGTTGTCACACTTTCTAAACAAAGCAGAGGGCAGAGTTTACTCACACGAGACGAATCCCACATTTCAGGTCCATTGCCAGATTCTTGACGGCAAAGTTGAACTCATCCAGGGGCGTCTGCACGTGGGACACAGGCAGGCCCAGGTACCCCAAGTGTCGAGAGAGGATGCCCTCACCACTCAAGAAGTCCCTGGAGAAGGCCAGCAGCAGGTCCTTACTAGTCTGTAAGGGGGAAAAGAGTTTATGACATGCATTACATGATACAACATTAACCATTTACAATCAAGATGGGTTTTGGGTGGTCAAAGGATAATTATTAAGCATACATACATACATACATACATACATACATACATACATGCATACATGCATACATACATATCTCAAATAGCCCATGAAATAAGAAATAGTAATCCAACATTATTCATTATGACGACTTATTCTGCTATTCTCAAACAAGGACATTTAGCGCTCTCATCTTACGTCACCAGCACTGAAACTGCGACAGTTACTGCGACAGCCTATTTATTTATTCATTTGTTTATAGGCCTACATATGAGCAAATTCGTTTTCTACCTACTGGCACCTTACAGGCCAAAACAAGTCACCATCGCTTCTCCTACATCGTTGGAAAAGGAGAGGTGGGGGGGGGGGGGGGGGGGGGGGATTCAGTTGGCTGCAATCTGCAACCTCACTGCTAGATGCCACTACATCCTACACACTGCACCTTTAAGAGTTTGTCTCAGGTCTTTGATGAGATGGTTGCGGTTGTGTACCACAATGACCCTCTCCCTGATCAGTTTTGTTTTTCTTTTTGCTCATCTTCCCATAACAACTCTCTACTAAGGGAAACCATTTGTTTTGACAAAGAAGATAAAGGTTAATGTTCACTCCCTCCCTTGCTTGCTTTGAGTAAAGCGGCTTTAACCAATGGGGTCCAGGGGAGCTAAAAAGTGTGAAAATATTTATTGGTTGAAATGCCATGTTTGCTCATTGGCACACTAGTGGCCGGTTTTACCTTGAACTCCGCGTCCATGCAGAACAAACATGGGTCGTGCTCGAGCAGGCGGGACTCTTTGGCCTTGTCCAGAAAACACACGAGCAGGAGGAGCTTCTTCAGAGTGAAGCGAGACAGTGCCTCCTCATGGCCTGATCCAGGAAGCACAAGGGAAAATGGCAGATCAGGCACATCAGCAGGGCCCCACATCTTTTCTGTGTACTGTACTCGGCAAATGTTGCCCATGAGACTATGCCTCATGTTTCAGGCTGAATCTTGTTACATCCAGGTGAAGACAGATTCTTCATTCTACAACCTCTTGTCAAAAATGTAAAAGCTTCTTCCATTTTGATCATTCATAGTATGATCCACCCGGACTATATAACTAATACTAATTTGTTTTTTCATTATTATTGTTGTGATCTAGCGCTACTTCCGAGGGTCCACCATCACACATTCTGCAGGAGACATGGCAGTGCAGATCTAGACCGCAGTGCAGAGCACAGCAGACTGAGGCATACGCAGCTCACCGTCTTTGTACAGGTGGGGCACTTTGGCGTGTCTGAATTCGGTGGCAATGTCGGGATTCCACAGCAACCGTGTGAGGACAAACATGGCCAGACCCAAGGTGTCGCTGTTGCTCTCCAGTGGGATCAGCTCTCCGTAGATTGTCTGGATTAACACAAAAAAAAAAAAACCTTAGCCAAAGGGTTGTGGTTTTGTACCACAATGTCCATACACAGTCTACCTGTAGACATCCTTGAGCAAGATGCTTCAATTCATAAAAGTGTATTGGAAAAAAAACAAATAAAAAGGTGTCTTCTAAATGACTAAATAGTAAGGAAAAAATAACACAATAGAAAAGCTCAAGGATTCCAACCTCCAGTCCGATGCGTAACCATAGGGGGTTGTATGAAAGCAGCCAGTTGAGGACTTTTTGCCGTTCCCCTAGAAATGGAGACAAACAAGGCATGTTTCGAGTCCCTCTTATTCAATGGACGGCATAAACAACGCAACACACATATTGTCCTTTGTATGTCGTTTTTTTCTTCTGCCTTTTAATGTTACAAAAAAACTTGTATTGTTTGTTGAAGCAGTCTCCCACATTGACTATACATGGCTGTGGGAAACCCTGCCATTTGTGACCGCTGCTTTATTTAACCGTCACTAATTATTTCTCTAAAGTGTATCGATACAAAATCCTCAAGCTTGTTCAAAACACAATACATGGTCTTGCAACCATAGTTAACCTGTTTCGCAAGGATGTTGCTACAAATATATGGGAATAATCAGCCATGATGTTAATGTTAGAAATAGACATTTCGAACATCAAACAGAAGTCCAACTCATGCGCCTTTCAAAGACGGCGGTTTAAGCAGCATTTAAGCAGCAGGGTAAGGCTCTACCTGCCATATCCCCTACCTATGTCCTTCCAAAGATGGCGGTCTTTGCGGACCAGCAGTCTCTTGGCTTCCACCTCCAACTCCAGCTTCTGGATGGCCTTGACCATGACGTCGGAGGTGAACAGCTGGCAGGCGGAGCGCCGCAGGCGGTTTAACCTTCGGCGGGCGGTATATGTGCTGAAGGACAGCTCTTCTTTAGTAGGCGCTTTGAGGACACTGTACTTGTCGTCACTCCCCATGGCAATGGATAAAGCATTCACTGGAGTATAGGAAAGTGTATACACAAAAAAAAGATGTGTACTTCAATAACCGCATAACCATCACTTTGGGTCGACATTAGCAGAATAGTCTGCCACAATTGTGATGAGAACTCACATAAAGCAGTATAAAATAGCTGTGGTGCTATTCATTTAAACTAAACGTGTTTACCTTTAGTGACTTCCAGGTTGACTTTAAAGTCGTCTGGGGTAAGGATGTAGTTGATCCAGCAAGTGAAGCCGCTTTCCTGCTTCTCGATCCACCTCTCATCATAAAACATGTTCTTGGCTGCAAACGGCATCGGGTGTCTTGGAATGGCTGTCATAGAACATCACATAAACATTAGGCCTGTCAATCGATTCAAATATTTAATTGTGATTAATCGCACATTTTTTCATCTGTTCAAAAAGTACCATTAACATTTTTTTTAAGTTTGTAATATACTCTTATGGGAGTGGACATAATATGCTTACTTTATGCAAATGTATGTATATCTTTTATTGGAAATCAATTAAAGGTCAAGCATTTACCAATATGCTCAAATCACAACTCAATGGCAAACTCAAGCTCAAGAAACAATGCATCTCAAAAAAACGACAAAATAGAAGTATAGCCTAACTGCAATATCCAAGAGTCCTATTTCTGTAATTTTCTTATACTCTTTCCACTGTTTCCTGCTCACTTTATTACCTAATTTGTTTGACGCATTAACGCAGGTACTGGCCTTTTTAGACGGGCGCGATGCACACCCGCTAAAAGGCCAGTACCTGCGTTAATGCGTCCAAAAAATTAGTGCCGTTAAAACGAATTTGCGTTAACACCGTTATTATCGTGCTTACGCCCAGCCATACATTAAAATAATCACTGTAAGGCATCGTAAGGTCATGATGATGAATTTGTGGATCATCTTATTTATAAAATGTTTAAAATTTGATTGTTTAAATCACAAGAAGATAGTGTATGGTATATCAATAGGATATACATATTTAAACCATAAGGAAAGTGTCCTTATGATTATTGTAAATACCTGTTTGAGCTGGTTTAATGAAGGTCAACTTTGCCTGAGCCACAGCAACAACTTTTGCAGTTCTTATGGGTCCTGCGCCAAATGCCTTAAGAGACCGGGCACCTAACAAGAAGGATTGAGAAAATGCATTCACTGGACAGTACAGCATTAAAAAGCACAAGAGAAGTCACAGCTTTGAGGCTAGCGTAACTGACATTAGACAGCACTGGAGATGACATCTCTACCATGACATCCATCCATCTACACTATACACACTATATAGCTATCCACTAAGCCAATGACAGCGCCTTGCTGTGGTGACACAATATTTAAATACATCATAATTTAAACAACCAATCATTCAATTTAGTGAACCTCCCTAATACATATACACGTAAAGGCACAAGCGGTAGACATTATATACCTCGCAAGGTTGACTGATTGGTTGCGGGGGCCACTGATCTTGCGATCTTCATGGACGATGCCGAGGTAGAGCGGACTGAACCTAAAAAACAATACATAAAGATGGAAAAGGAAAAAAAAAAAGGATATTATTTGACTAGCCGAAATCTCACCTCATCTCTAACTGAGATTAGAGATGACATCAGGTGTTCCCGATTGTGTAAGGACCTCTGCCGGTCAGCATATATACATTTTCAATAACCTTGGTGTATATTCAGAAGCACCCAGTCTTTAAGAAGAGGGGCAACAACAGGTTTTGTGACACATTACAACTAGGCCACCACCACCTCACCTGCTGAAGTGTGCTGCCGTTGTGGCTTCTCCACAACACGCTTTTTCTCGCGCACCGACTTAATGCTTTCCCTCGTTGTGGCGGCGGCGACTCTGCTCCTCTTGACACAATCCAGTCTTGTCACATCTTCAACCTTCTCTTCGCTCCTCAAGTACTCGTCGCTCTTCCTCTTCTTGCTCTTTGCCAGGTCCAGCTGGGCCTTGGTGTGCACAGGAAACATCAAGACCTGCTGAGACATAGGTGGCGGTTGCGGTGATGGCAACGATGCCGATGATGCTGCTGCTGGTGATCTGGCTGAGTCAGACACGTCTGGTAACACTTCACTCATTTTGGAGCAAACAGGCGAAAGTGGGAAACCAGCTGGAGGCGATGATTCGTTTAACATCAGGGGGACAGAGACGGGAGAGGGCTGGTGGGGGAAAAACGTAGGTAAAG
This sequence comes from Merluccius polli, assembly GCA_030340625.1. Classification (NCBI taxonomy): domain Eukaryota; kingdom Metazoa; phylum Chordata; class Actinopteri; order Gadiformes; family Merlucciidae; genus Merluccius; species Merluccius polli. The sequence goes on from JAOPHQ010000385.1 coordinate 56,759, forward strand.
CGTGAGGCAGCACAGGCGACGGAGAGGTGGCGGTGAAGCTAAACCTCGGAGGAGTGGGGGCGGGGGACAAGTCTGGCAGGGAGGTGATGGGAAAGATGATGGGGGTAGGGGGGCCATGCGGCGAGCTGGTGGCTGGCGAGTGGCGCGGCCAGGACTCGGCCCCACTGTCCGAATCGATGACGGGGAGGCCCGGCGTGCCCGGCGACGACTCGCGCGGACTGCTGCCCTCCAACAGCTCCAGAGTATTTTCCAGAAGGCGCCGCCTTGACTTTTTTATCCGCCTCCCCCCAGGGCTGCACAAGTTGGGCGCCACATCCACAATGGCCGCTTTGCATTTTGTTACTGTGGCAGAAGTAAAGGAGGTCTTCTTGACTTCTTGGTTTCTGTGAACACTCGCCATGGGGCCTACAACAACATTGCTGGCAGTGGTGTTTTTGCTGACAAAGAAAGTGCATCTCTGCCCATTGCAGTGAGACGGATCGGGGCTATCTGGGATCACGTCGAGGGAAGGTGCAACAGGTCCAGGGCAGGGAGTCCCACTCACAGAATCCAGGGAATCAGAGAAAATGTCAGAGCTGGAGTGGGTGCTGACTGTGTGGAGATCGGAATCGATGAGGGCCAGGGCGTCGCTCACCGTCAGAGCTAGAGCCAATCGCTGCGGATCCGAGTCAACAGGCGGCCCTCTGACATCGTCGTCGTCGGCGCCGGCTGGGAAGGCCTCAATCACAGGGCTGTCCAGTGACTGAATGTGTGGCATGAGCCTTTTAAACCCCTCCGGTGTGCCAACTGGCGAGAGGGTCCTGTTCAGCACCCTGGTTAAACCAGGATGTTCAGGTGTGCCCAGTAAGTCCAGTGGGACAGCTGAACCATTGCTCAGATCTGCAAGTTCAGCAGCTGAAGCAAGCAGCAAGACAGGACTGTTCTCCTGGGCGTGTCCGACGCGAGCCTGGTCGGACCCAGCCAAACCCTTGGGCCTCTGAGCGCCTTTATGAGGCCGCTGGCGCTCTTGCCCGTCTCCAACGGATCTGGGTTTAGAGAGGGACCTCTCTCTAATGCTCCCCCCCCCCTCGTTGAGCTGCATCAGGGGGCTACGCGGCTTTTCCCGCTTGTATTGTGACTTTCGAGGCACCTGGAAGGTCTTGTTGGAAGTGATCTTCAGGGTGGATTCGTTGTTTTTGCACCTGGGTGTCGCCGTTGGATCGGCTGCCCTCTTATTTTTGATGGAGTCCCATAAGCTTTTCTGGAAATGCAGTGAGAAACAAAATATATTTTTATTTTTAAATGGACCTTGACTTTGCATTCTAGCACTTGCAATGATCGTGATGATGACGGCTAAACCAAATGTATAGCCTGTCAAAAACAAAACAACATACCTTTTTTTTCTTTGGTGCTTCGGCTCTGCCAAGGAGGACAGCTTGGTGTTTAAGGACGCCATTTGCATTGAAGACGATCAGCTCTCTGACGCCACCTTCCTCAACTGGGGTCCAGGTGATCGTGAGAGTGAAGGAGCTCTCCGGCTGCAAAAGCAAAAGCACAAATTAGGTATAAAATATAGAAAAATCAAGACATCACTAAACACACCATATGCCATCGCGTATTACACGCTTTATTGACCTTGGGGCTTGTACATAGCGACGTCACACCGCAATGACCGCCGCCATTTTGAAAGCATAGGAGCGTTGTAATGTTATTTACTGTGTGAGTGGAAATGTTTTGGTTTTTTGTTGTTGTCGTCATCGTTTAGTAATTAACCGTGAAATGACTGTATGTCATTATGGGGAAGTGGACAAGGTTGTGTTTGAAACAACGGTTTTCCTTTAGGGTTAGGGTTAGGACCATTCAACACGGACTTACATTCACCATGGACTACATTCACCATGGACTTACTTACATTCACCATGGACTACATTCACCATGGACTACATTCACCATGGACTTACTTACATTCACCATGGACTTACTTACATTCACCATGGACTTATATTCACCATGGACTTATATTCACCATGGACTACATTCACCATGGACTTACTTACATCATGGACTTACTTACATTCACCATGGACTTACATTCACCATGGACTTACTTACATTCACCATGGACTTACTTACATTCACCATGGACTTATATTCACCATGGACTACATTCACCATGAACTTACTTACATTCACCATGGACTTATATTCACCATGGACTTATATTCACCATGGACTTACTTACATTCACCATGGACTTACATTCACCATGGACTTACATTCACCATGGACTTATATTCACCATGGACTACATTCACCATTGACTTACTTACATTCACCATGGACTTATATTCACCATGGACTACATTCACCATGGACTTACATTCACCATGGACTACATTCACCATGGACTACATAATGTAGTCCATGGTGAATGTAAGTCCATGGTGAATGTAGTCTACATTCACCATGGACTTACATTCACCATGGACTACATTTCCCATGGACTACATGTGTTAACGGGACGACGTACAACTAGTAGCCTACGCATTACACAATTTTTCTTTCTTTCTTTTTTTATTTAACGATCTATAAACTGACACTTAGGTTCACAGTTAGGTTAAAAAAAATATATTATTATTATTTTTTAAAGTATATATGTCTACATTACCTGGATAACGAAGCTGCTGCGTTCGGCGGAGAAGCCTTTAGCGGACGGGATGCGGTCAACCGTCACCTCCGCGACCGCGTGCTCCGGCGGGGTTGTGCACGCGCAGCGCCGCGGTCCTGGACGAGCCCAACTTCACGGCCCCGAAGGTGACGAAGGGTGGCTTGCAGAACTGGACCAGGCTCAGCACGGGCGCCTCGTTCTCCTTGTTCGGCCCGGCTCTCTCGGTCGGCGGCCCGAAGTCCGGAACCGGCCGCCGCGACGTCTCGGACGTCATGGTCGGGACGCGAGTGCGGTTCGGTTCATGCGATGGTCGGTTCCGCTGCTGCTTAACGGGCCTAACTGCCGTTTCTCTCTCTCACACACACACACACTCACTCACTCACTCACACACACACACACACGGGCTTCTTCGGTCCCAGTTTCGAATTCGCGGTGCTCTCATCGCTCCGCCAATCGCCGTCCAGTGACGTTACCGTGTGGGCCAATGGGTGAACGGCGAGCCACTGGAACCTCCCATAAACAAACTCCCGGCCAATCGGCTGATCCCTCACGGTTTAAACTGCACCACCGAGCCACGCCCCTAAATATGAACGCTCGTCACAAGCAATACGAAAGGTTATTTTTAATCAGATTTCCATAAACATAAATGCATATTGAATGAAGACTTTATAAACTCTGTAAAACATTTCCGTGTTATGTTCACGTGTGTGCAGGTTTTTGGTCTGCATGACTAATATGTTGTTATTCTGTCTAATTTATTTCAGTAGCAGGTGTTTCCATAAATACTGTTCAATGCCATATTTTTATCTTTTAGTTCATATTTTTATTTTTATGCCGTAGTGTTATATTATTGAAATTATATATCAATCAAAACACAGGCCTAACCATCCAGACTTAGTGAAACTTGCTGTGCCCCAAGACTTCAGCAGGACGAGAGAAAAGTGTGAAAAGAGGAAAGACCTCTTCTTAAGAGTGCAATCAGCATCAACTGGGAAAACATTACAAATTATTAAACTTGTATAATGCATTAAGACCACCTAGGGGTAACAACAGCCCAACATAAAACTAACATAACAAAATAGCCCACTTCCAGCCCTGCTTCGAATAACTTAGAAACACACACAAAGTCAATTGAACATTCATGAATTAACCTATACTAAAGAACACAAAATTAAAAACAGACTTATTAAGTACGATAGGATTCTGAACTTTCTTCTACAAACTTGATAAATCAGGGTCTAGTCTCTCCACACTGGCCTTGATGTAGCCCATGCAATCAACATAACGACACACAACCAATAACCAATTAAAGGTGCCGTAGGTAAGATTTGAGAGATATTGTTGGAGTGTTTGCCATTTCTAAATTTGTTAGAAGTCTGTTTGAGATTGAGAATATCTATTTCCAGTTGCCTGCGCCTGCCTCTGTATGAGCCATCATGTATGAGTCATATCAGGGCATCTCTTCCCTGATTGGTTTGAGGAATCCCTCTTGTCTGTCAACACTTCTCAACGGTGGAGAAAGCGGTGGAGTGAGTTGTGGTGCGTGAGTTGTTGATAGCTGGTTCACATACCTGGCCTGAGTCAGACTGATTGGACTCTGGGTCTGGGTGGGGCTGCACACCTGTGGTGCAGAGCAATCATGGCACCCAGGATAAACCAGCTATCAACACACACTCAGGAGAGAGCGTCACTGTCATGGCAGCATGTAACATCTGCTCGGCGTATTACATCTCGCCATCGCCAATAAATGCATTCTCAACTCAACATCTACCTGTGTCCTATGTTGGAGGGCCCCAGCAAACGCCACTCAGGGTGGTGGCAGAGAGTCCTACACGAGTTTAGCCTGATAAATGTCCCCTGCTGGACTCAAGTCACCCCCTTGGACGCTGTGTCTTAAAGGGTATAGGGCTTTCAAGGGGGCTGACATCAGGGGCTCAAAAGGTGCCTTGGATATCCCACTTAGCAATGTGGGATGGTCCCTGCGTGGTGTAAGCGTGCAAGTACTCGGTTTAACACGCCTCGCTGTCATCGTCACGCCTGAACCCCTGGTGTGACTTGAGGGGGGGCGATGACAAAGATGACCTCCTTGACGGGGGTTCTTTAAAGAATTTAAAGATGTACTGCCGTTTTGTCCAAACTGGCTTTTTAAAACATTTTTCTTAGGAAAATAAAAAGGTGGAGGGGCAGGGTTGTTCCAGGCTGAGGTCTTTCCCCCTTGGCCGTCCGACGCTGCCATTGGTGGCGGCAGTGACCCTGCTTGCCTGTGTGGAGGATGTTTACATTAATTTATACATTTTATATATTGACAAATATCTCGTCCAATAATTGGTCTACAAACTAGGAGTTTTGTGCCATTTGTGTTCTTTTGTTTTTTTTTGCACTATAGCAGATTACTCATCTGGACTAATTACCTGTGCTGCCCCACACAGTAGCATACACAGAACATCACTGGACCTTTTAATAAGCATATAATAATACCTCAACTGTCTTTCATGTTCATTTATTTTGTTTACAGTGCTACTTTTGTTGTTGTCTTCTGTATTGCTATTTTTTTTGTAGTTATATGGTCAAGTAACAGACTAATTATTTTAAAGCAAGTAGGTTCATTTCATGTTGTTTTATTGTTTCAGTCAAAAATCATTGCACAATTGCAATTCATACATTGATTTGGTCAGCGTTGAACCACATTAACATAACAAACCACTGAAAAAACAATGACCACCATGGTGGCCCTGATCCATGCTCTAAAGCCATCCTCTTCCACTGTATCTGACATTTGCATGTCTGTGAATGCCCCCCCCCCCCATGGACCTGTCCTATCCTATCCATCCTCTACCCAGCTGTTGACCCCCTCTGTCCTCTTGGTCTTTCTTCTTCTCTGCGTCCTTGTGTGAAAGCCAATCTGGTGAGGTGTTAACATCCTCTATAGTCCAGTGAATAGGCCCCCTGGTGCTGCAGCACCCACAGCCCCGTCCAGAACCGGCCCACAAGGGAGACAGCTGCCAATCCACGCATATGACGGTGTGGACCAGTTAATGTCCTTTTATTTCGAAAAGATAAATCAATAATAACAATAATAATAACAACAACAACAACAATAATAATATATATTATATTATAAAAATAATAAATCTGCAAAACGATAACGTTTGTCATCACTTTTTTATTTTATTTTTTATTTTTTAAATTAGCCTTGAAATATCACTCGGACGACATGATAACGGTTCGTATATATGTCTATGGTTTTACATGAAATAGGGTTTTTTTTAAAGTCAGGAGTGGATCTGAGGCGTGACGTCACTACGACGTGGTGACGTGTCCGCCCTCTTGCAGTCCTATTGGTCCGCGGTCACGTGACGTCCCCGGCCGCGCCGTCCAATCGTCTGCCGCGGTGTCGCGGCTCGTAATTTTTGAACGGGGGTCGAGGGGAGGGCGGTTGAGTCGCGCGAGCAGCACGCTATATAACATACAACATATAACATACAACATATAACATATCACATATAACATATAACATGTATGCACACCTGGAGCCGTCGAAGCGATAAAACCCGTGCCGCGACTGGGACCTCTAACCGGCGGGTGTGTTGGGGGGGGTTTGAAGCCGAGCCGCAGGGTCCGTCCATGGACCCCCACGTCATCACCCCTGGACCCTACAGAGCCACCAAGCTGGTGAGACCTGCTGACGACCTGGACCCAGAACCCGGACCCGGTCTCTGTAGTGGGCTGTAGCGGTCATTCATGCCGTTTGGTTTGGGTTTTGGGTTCATGTAACGTGGATGGGATGTGATGTATTTCCTGATGGTTGCTAGTTAGGCTAAGCTGGTCCAAGGTGATGGACTGGTTGTTGTTGTTGGACTGGTTGCTGATGGACCTGTTGTTGGTGGACTGGTTGTTGGTGGACTGGTTGTTGTTGTTGATGGTCCATCACCTAGGACACACTTTCATGTCTTTCACGTCTTTCCCCCGTTGCCGTCCATTTGCCTGTCTGTAGGTCAGCCCAGTAGAGATGTGTAAGATGGGTATGGTGATGGCGGTGGTTACAGCGCTGCCCCAGTAGCGTTCAGTCTGGATTATTGAATGGTTTTTCATAATGTTTTTCCCAGTCAATAGGACGTCTCAATCTGTGTGTTCAGACACACTGGGGGGGTCTGAACACAATATTACAGCATGATCCCCCCCCCAGCTGCATCATGCCATGCTGTAATATTGTGTTCAGACCCCCCAGCTGCATCATGGGAGCCATGATGCAGCTGGGGGGTCTGAACACAATATTACAGCATCACCCCCCCCCACAGCTGCATCATGGGAGCCTTTTAGACATTATTAATGGTTACTAAAATCCAACCCTAAGGCAACAAACTGACCAGCTGAGCAACAGTTCACTAATATTATTTATTGCATTTTTGTTTGTACAAAATCCTCTCTCTCTCTCTGTCTCTGTCTCTCTCTCTCTCTCTCTCTCTCTCTCTCTCTCTCTCCGTCTTGTCCACCAGTGGAATGAGGTCACCCGTTTGTTCCGGTCCGGCATGCCCGTCCGCAAACAATGGCAGAACTTGCGGGCCCACGCGGCGTGCTTCGCGGCCACGGCCGCCGTGGACTGGCTGCATCAGCTGCTGCGCAGCAACAGCAACTTCGGGCCGGACGTCACCAGGCAGCAGACGGTGCAGCTGCTCAAGAAGTTCCTGAAGAACCACGTGATCGAGGACGTGAAGGGCCGCTGGGGCTCAGAGGACCTGGAGGACAACGGCACTCTGTACAGGTGAGGCCGCTTCCAGGAACGTTTGAATGCACAGGAAAAGTAAATTGAACGAAGACAACGCGATTAAGACACACAGGAGATTACCGAGATGAACACAGCAGGCATCATTACACCCACATACTCCAACCAATCAAACACACCCAGTTCACTAAATCAATCAACACTGAAACACAAGAACAGTGGCATACAAAGAAACCCCAACAGGGAGAGGGACATTAGCAGCACAACAACTCAACTCAATATGACCCAGGGTCATAAAAAGTGCTGCATCATCAGCCAGCCCAGGCCTGGTGGTGCAGTAGGGTCCTCTTTCAGCCATGTAGCGGTCCTACATGTACATGGAGCTAGACCTACTGGAGACGGAGAGAAGTCCATAGCACCCCGAATGCAGTCCGGGGGGGGGGTAGGGCGCCACAAAGAGGATTAGGCAGTGGTGGTGACCACATGTGATTGTAAAGCAGTGCTGGTCGAAAGGGGCGGGACCGCCAGGATAGCAGTGTAAGGAGGTGTAAAATGGCCCACTGTAACAATGGTTCAAGTGGCACTGCATCTTTTAGTAGTCGTGGGCAAATGCTTAAAAGGAACTATGGTGATGGGAAGTAGGATTGAATGATATGGTAAAAAAAAAAAGATTATATTGCGACTTTTTTTGTCAGATATTGCACATATGATTCACTGTATTAGTGGGAAGGGAATGATCATTTTTGTATCGCAATTTTCAGTCACATCGTGACATTTGTTGGTGTCTGTAGTACCCAACATGTTTTCCTACATCTGGAGAAAAAAAACCGGGGGGCATCCCTTTAGCACTATCAAATAATTGCAGCTCCTGCAATTTGGATATTGCACATGGCCATATTGCGATTTCAATATCATTTCTATATCTAATTATTGCTCGCCATGAAGCTTGTAAAGTTTACTCGCTTGCAAATGCATTGGATGCCTGCTGCAAAAAAACGCTGACAGGACTTAAACAAGATGCTGAAGGAATCTGCATTGAGGAATCATTGGAAATGGTTGAGCAATTGGCAAAGCTAATTGTTTTCATTGCAGCACATGATCAACTGTTTAGCAATGATCTTCAGTTCTCCAAGCAGAAAAACATTGCTTTATGTTTATTAACTAAACTGTTAAAGCATTGACTTTTCATACACCAGATCACAAAGCCATCCCCAATGATGGATCTGAGGCTTATTTGTTCTTTCTGCCCCTCATCCAGGTTTCCCTCCTCCTCCCCACTGAAGCCCATCCCCTCTCCAGCTCCCAAGCAGAGCTCAACGCCAGGCTCTGGCCTTAAGAGGAGCCTGTCCCTCAGAGACAAGGATGGACTGTTCAGGTTCCGCAGCACCAAGAAGCAGAGCAAGGAGACCCAGGTGACTGGCACCACACCATTCGCTGCTTAATTTTCCCCATTTTGGTTCGGTTATTGTAAGAAAGTGTTAATTTCTGAAGGCTTATCTGCACAATTCTGATGTGGGACTTGCATACAACATAACCATACATTTATTTTACAATTTATCACACTTGTCATTTATTTGACCTAAATCCCATTTGGCTTTGTTTGTCTTTTTACAGGAAAATGTGGACCCCGCCCTCCAGGCAAAGGCAGAGGATGAAAATGTACCAATAGGAGAGCAGCAGGCGCACAAACGAGAACTGACTGAGGAGGATGAGCATGAAATCTGGAAGGAAATCACCCTTACCCAGTATGAAAACAGAACACGTTATTTTTTTGTCCTAATGTCCAATTATTCATGTTCATAAAAAGTCTGCATAAAGGGGCCAGTCTGATTTTACATTTCTTTGGCCAGTCTCAATCGGCAAAGAAAAGGCACAAGCTAAACCATTAGTAATTATTAGCAGCTTTAATAACGGGCAAGGTGAGCACGTCTTTAACAGACTGAACGTTTTTTTTAATCAGCCTCCAGAAGATTCTGGGGATCGCTTCTCTGGATGAGGTGATGGATCGGCGCCATGTCAACCCACAGAACATCATCCACAACATGACCAAAGTCAACAAGCACGGCGTGGTCACGCTGGACGATAAGACCAGTAGGTTCCCTGTCCACCACGCGGCCTGCCGTTGTCATTGTGCAATAGTCCAATTTCCTGCAATACATGGTTAAAATGGAACAAGTGCCAAAACTAATGTATTTAAAAATGACTTTCTGAACTCTGACCTGTCGCCCCCCCGCTCCCAGATGACCTACCCCACTGGGTGTTATCTGCCATGAAGAGCCTTGCCAACTGTGAGTAGCAGAAAGCTATGGGAGGGAAAAGTGCTGGTTGTCTATGAAAAATAATCTTGTTTATTAGTGGTATTCCACATTATAAAGTTGCTTCAACACATCATTCTCAAACATTTCACATTTGCTAATGTTAAACAACATTGACGCGTATGTTTTTTTTATTACAAGACGTTTTCACATGTTTGTTTTCTACCCGTTACCTTGATGGTCGTTGAATCTGTAACATAAATGACGGGTCATTGTTTCGGTCAGGGCCTAAGTACGACAGTGGCCAGCCGTCCTATCCAGGCTTTGAGAGGGATGTCTTTAAGACAGTTTCAGATTACTTCTACAGCCTTGCCCAGCCTCTTCTTACCTACCAGCTCTATGAGCTGTTCATCAACGTCTTGGGTAAGTCTGTGTGTGCGTGTGCGCGTGTGTGCGTGTGTGCGTGTGTGCGTGCGCCGGCCTTTATTTAATGAGAGAAAACCACTGAAGGAAGTTACTTTTAAAATAAAAAAAAGCATATGTGTTGTGTATATTGTATCCCATAATTGTGTATTAAGTGTCTTATTAATTTAGTAATTAAGGAATCTGTTGGTCTGATGATCTGCCAGTTTCTAAGTCAGTAGGGAGGGATATATATAATCCCGAATGGGTGAGTCTAAAAATACAACATCGGACATCAGACAAATGTAGCACTAATTAAACTGCCATTTAATCCTTAAATCCAAAACTGAAAAGGTTGCATGGTAACATGGCAATCACTCGTTCTCCTTTGCTCTCTTGTTCTGGATCCTTATGCAGGTGTGGCTAACTGTGTGCCATGTGTGTATCTGTGACTATGAACTTGTGCGGGCCTGTGTCTGTTCTCTAACCTCGTCTGTCTGGCCCATTGCTGGTCCAGCATGTGGTTTGTTTTTTTTCTACTGGATTTGGTTTGCACTGACTAACCCAAACTCCGTCTGTCTTGTCTGTCTTGTCTTTTCTTGTCCGTCCGTCTGTCTGTCTGTCTCTACTGACACGGTTTGCAACCCTGTTTCTCTGTTGTGCTCCACCCCCCCCCCACTCTCTCTTTCTGCTGCTCCGCATCAGTGCTGTGTGGGTATGTCATAGCGGCCCCCAGGCCTCAGCAGGTGAAGCGCAAGATGCCTTTCCCGCCTTGCTTCCCCCCTCCCACCAAGACGTCGTTCCGCTCCACCGAGTGCCTCCTCCTGTCACTGATCAGACAGGGCTCCTGCGACGAGGCCGATTCCCCGATGAAGGAGGTCTTTAGTTCGACGGTCCAGTCGCAGCTGCGCTCGCTGAAGGCAGACGAGGCCCGCCGCCGGGCCAGCGCCCGCGTGATTGGCCAATTAGGGGGGAGTGGCGCAAGCCTCGGCCAGTCGCGTAGTTCCGTCTGCTCGGCCAGGCCACAAACCCGAAGTTGCTCCTTGGAGAACGTCTTGGATGACTCCGCCCCTTTCTCCCAGCAGCTGTTTTTGTCCAATGAGAGCCTGTCGGGGAGGGTCTACGACGGCGACCTCCGTCACGCGCCGCACACCGAGTCGAGCGGTGCCAAGCGGCGCGACGCAGCCGAGCCCGTCGCCGCGGCAACGCTCGCCGCCAGGAAGGAGAAAGCCGAATCCGCCGGCAGAAACAGGCTGTCTTTGGCTTCCCTGCCGGGGCCTGCGGGCGCGCGGACGACGTCCCGCCTGACCCGGCCCTTCAGCACCGGAAGCTGTCTGGACATCGTCATGGAGTCCCGGGAGGAGGTCTCCAAGGACAAGGAGCCCATGGGGCGGAGCCGAGCGGCCAGCTGCCTGGACGTCAGCACGTCGACGCGGCAGACGCGCTCCACCCTGGCGGCGTCCAGCCGTCCGTCCTCCTCTGGCGGGCAGCCCCGCTCCTCTTTGTCTATGTCCGAAGCGGGCACACCGGCGTGACGTGACCACCGCCAGACCCGGGTCCTCCTGCAGTGTCTCCAGTAGCCTCTGGTCGCTCCACGGCGGCGGCGGCGGCGGCGGCGGCGGCGCTGCTAGCTATGGTCCCGCCATTGCACGCCGCTACCACAGCTCGCTGGACCTCTCCGGGCCGTCCCGAGCCCCCAAGCCCACCGCTGAAAACAGTAAGACCCCATCCCCATCCCCTCTCCCCTTCCCTTCCCTTCCCTTCCTCCTCCCACTTTAACGTGGGACTGTTTTGTCTGGCTGACCGTCTGCCTGGCTAGCTGTTTTGTCTTGTTGTTCATGTGACTAACCGCATCTAACATCTTAACCGTTGCCAAACAGTAGAGTCTGCACTTTAACAAATGTGGTGTAGGAATAGCAAGACATTGTTGGGAGATTTGAGAAGGTCTCTTGGAACCACTATTGGAGTGACGGTGAAGAAACCCTCACCGAGGTACAAGCCCAAAGTGTATTCGTATTTCATTGTACTCCACTTGCATGGCGGTAGATGAGAAACAATGAGAAACAATGTTGACTGCCGCTGTCCAGCTCCACCTCATCCTCTGTTCATCTTGTCTCATTGTGTGTTCATCTAGTGAACGCGATGTAGATGATGAATGACTGCGGCAAAAAAGAGTGAATCTGCGACCCGTCACCTGTAGTCCATTAATACAAATGTATATTAAACACAATGTGTTTTTTTTTTGTCTACCATGTACCTTTTGTGTGTGTGTGTGTGTGTGTGTGTGTGTGTGTGTGTGTGTGTGTGTGTGTGTGTGTGTGTGTGTGTGTGTGTGTGTGTGTGTGTGTGTGTGTGTGTGTGTGTGTGTGTGTGTGTGTGTGTGTGTGTGTGTGTGTGTGTGTGCGTGCGTGCGTGTGTGTGTGTGTGCAGGTCTTCTCCAGTCCCACTCTGAGCGCGTGGCCATCGAGGCCCTGCAGTTGTGCACCCTCCTCCTGCCGCCGGCCTCGCGCCGGAGGTTGCAGCTCCTCATGAGGATGATGTCACGCATCAGTCAGAACGTGGACATGCCCCGTCTGCACCACGCCATCGGAACGCGCACCCTGGTGAGCGCCATTTAAAAAAAATAAAAAAAAACGTTACCAACTTTAACAACTACAAACATGTGTTTTGGAGGTGACAGTCCCATCGACCGTGGCACACATTAGGTTCCTTATATCGACGTTGTCATGAACCTTTTCTAGTGAGTTCTGGTCTTAAAGGAAAACCAAACGCCGTGTTTGAGCTTGTCCACGAAATAAAAACAATACCCACTGGCCGACTTCTGGTTGACACTTTATTTTAATTTAGGGGCGGGGCTATATTGCTGTTCAGGCTTTCGCTCTCTTGCACCAGCCACTCCCACTCTCTACAATCAGATTTGGGGGTGCGTGACTTGAATGCAAAACGTGCATTTAGGTCAAGATTTGGACCAGGATTAATCCCATAGCACTACTATGTAGCCCACTACATCTTCATCTGAAATACGTTGTTTTAGTGTTTGGTTTTCCTTTTAATCCTCTTGAACCTTTTGCGCTGTAGATGACGCCTAACTCACACACAAACCTGGTCCGGTGTGTAGTCGCTCTTTAAGGGCCTTAATGCTTCTGCGTGGTTTGTCCGAATCCTACGTGCACACGCCAGGCAACAATTCATACTTCATGACACCAAATGTACACCGGAGGGGGATTGATCAACCGACCATACAACCCAATCTGTGGATAATAGATCGCAAAATAAAAAGTCACTGGTGAACACACATCCTACGTTTTGTACACTATTGGCAGTTGGCAATGTTTACTGGAGTCGAAGCTAAGCTAGGTTAGCTGTAGGCTGCAACCGAGAGGTAATGCTCACGCAGCCCCGCCCGTCAATTCACCAACCATTGGTCCGCAACCTCTAGGTCAGGGGTCGGCAACCCAAAATGTTGAAAGAGCCATATTGGACCAAAAAAACAAAAAACAAATATGTCTGGAGCCGCAAAAAAATGAAAGCCTTATAGAAGCCTTATATTGAAGGCAACACATGCTGTATGTAGGCCTATCTATAGTAGCTATATTAGCCTACTATAGAAATGACTAAGTTAACTACAAATACATAATGAGCCTTCATGATTAAATGTTTATTTTTCCTGCAGTGCATCCTGTAGCAGTGGTTCTCAACCGGTGGGGCGGGGCGCGGGTTCAAAAAGGAGGCGCGTATTTGCGCCGGACTGTCCGGTTTTTCAGCCCTGTCCGGCGTCCGGCGCAGCATCAAGCCGGGCGCGTATTTGTCCTCCTTTTTGAGAGCGCAATAGTAACACACCGCCCCCCCCCCCCCCCCCCCCCCCCCCCCCGCCGGTCGTAGGTCCGCGGTGTGTTACTATTGCGCGCACCACCACCCCCCGCCGTTTAATCGCGCGCGCCCCCCCTCCGTCGGCCGTAGGTCCGCGGTGTGTTACTATTGCCCGGTCCAAGAAACGTTGAATCCTCTGTTCTCCTCAGTTATTCTTCTCTTTTCCCCTTTGGGATCCATGGCCCATCACACAGCCGCCGGTTTGTTTACAACAGCCACCTGCCTGGCATCCGCCTTACTGATAGAAACGTGTGTCGCAGGCTATGACGTAAATCTTCGTTGACAGAAATGTTGAAATTTAATATTTATTCTACACATTTTTACAGCATTGATTACGTTAGTAATGTTTGTGTCATGTTTGTTTTCCTACAGAAACCATATTAAAACAAAAAATATATTTCTCTCCCCCATCTTTTTCCATTTTCAAACATTTTTGAAAAAGCTTCAGGGAGCCACTAGGGCTGCGCTAAAGAGCCGCATGCGGCTCCAGAGCCGCGGGTTGCCGACCCCTGGTCTAGGTGGTGTTGTTGATGTTGCAGACCCCTGGCTGTCCTGCTTACGTGCTGCAGTCGCCCGAGCGAAATACAGGCCTGGCTGGGTGGCTGTCGTCGCTGACCCCCATCCTCCTCCTCTGTTCAGCCTTGACCCGTCCATGCCTGTGTTCCTCCTCCAGATGGTGCACACCTTCTCCGGCTGCGTGCTGGGCAGCGCCGAGGAGTGCGACCTGGACGAGCTGCTGGCCACCAGGCTGGTCTCCTTCCTCATGGACCACCAGCACACCGTCCTCGCCGTGCCGCAGTACCTGCTGACCGCCGTTACGGACCATGTGCAGTACCTGCGCAGTGCCCAGGTACACACACACGCGCGTGCACACACACACACACGTATTGTATACATGTTGTATGAGTGAAAGTGCATGTTTCTTGTTGGTCTTTCTGTGTATGGCTTTTTACAGTCCGTCAGTAATGCTATCCACACATCAGAAGACTTTGAAAAGATTTGGAAAAGACTCTTGGAAAACTATCAGCTCACACCTGCTCACATCTAAAGACAAGTGTTTAGGAGTTTTAAGTCACAGCCGAGTCTGAGATTTTACAAAGACTGTGAATCTTGCAGGGTCACTATTTACAAGACTACAACTAGATTATGTTATTCTTTTTTCCCACCATGCAATTTTTTCCCCATCATGCCCTTAGTAGAAACTGTCAGGTTTCCTGTTTCCGCTTTTGTCAGAGCTCATCTATTGGTTGTTGATTGTGTTACGTCACTGCGACTTGCGATAATATCAAACACCACATTTGATATTATCGCAAGCCCAAGACTAGGAAAAGACTGATCTGAAACAGCGCAGATTACTACCGTAAACTTAACGATCGAGACGACGGGAGCGCGCTGTGACTCCGGTAAAACTCCTAAAAACTTTCAGTTTTTAGTCTGGGACTGTGAGGATCTTTTGGTGTAAGCCCAGCATAAGGGTTGTGCTGAATATTAAAAACAAATGTTTTAGTCCCTGGACTGACTACCAATGGAATCCATGAATCACGAGTCCTCCCATCTGTCTCTCTCTGCCCCTGGCTGAAGCAGCTCGCCCCGGCGTCCCGCGGCCTCCAGGGCGCGGATCTGGCCAGCGCTCCCGTGCTGCTGCACGCCTTCTGCCGGCAGATCAGCAGCGTTGAGTTTGAACAGCAGCGCGTGGCCGCGTCCCAGAAGGCCATGGAGGACCTGCTGGAGATCCTGCTGACGGACCGCAGCATCGCTGACAAGGACCGGCACAAGAGGCTCAAGCAGGCAAGGCGTAGGGGTCGTGTGTGTGTGTGTGTGTGTGTGTGTGTGTGTGCATCTAGGTGTCTGATGAGGGGCTCGAAAGGTTTTGATCTCGTCACATACCTAAACTGTCAGGAGATACGAACCGCTAAGACATTTACAAGTCGGACTCTGGTTTTCTATGCTGTTTGTTCGTGCTGTTAATGAATCTGTGCGCGCGTCTTTTCTCTCTCAGTTCCGGAAGCAGTACCCGGACATCTACAGCCGCCGGGTCCCCGCGTCCGACCGGGACGAGAAGAAACCAAAGATCAAGCCACCGCTCCTCACCACCAGGAAGACCAAAGCCTTCAGCATCCGCAACTGAAAAAAACAAACAAAAACAAATCTTCCGTTTTGCCATTTTTAATAGCGATTTTGTAATACATTTTTTTTACAGCGTCTTTTTGTTTGGGAGCGATCCAAGCCTGTTGTATTGTATTGGTTTACTCATAGACAATAGAAAGATGGTACATGTGTGTATGTAAGAAGTAACCCCCCCCCCCCTATTCTGTGAGTTAATGGTTTTACATGAGCCTGGATAAGTCTTTTGATTTTGTGTGTGTGTGTGTGTGTGTGTGTGTGTGTGTGTGTGTGTGTGTGTGTGTGTGTGTGTGTGTGTGTGTGTGTGTGTGTGTGTGTGTGTGTGTGTGTGTGTGTGTGTGTGTGTGTGTGTGTTAGAAATGGACAACGATTGGGAGGAAAATAGCTAACCAACTGTGATTCTACCTTGGTTGTATATTGTTTTTATTTATATCATAGTTATGTTGAGGTCGTCTCGTCTACAAGCGCTTGCTTGTGCTTTCCACGCTGATTCTTTCATGCCATTTTATTTGACGTGGGTTTTTTAAAAGTATTTTTCTCTTTTGTATTTCTCATTTCTTTCTTTTTATTTAAATTCTGTGTTGAAAATGTGTGTTAGATTTTGTCTCGTCTTTGAGAGGGAGCCTTCGACGTTGCGTCAGGATTTCAGTGTGACTGATGAGCAACATTTATTTTTACGGCCAGTTTTTGTTGTGGATTTTCTGTTTCCTGGTCTACTGGACAGCTCACCTGCATTACATGAAGGTATGGCAATCACAATGGTGCATATTTCATATTGACTATATATGGTTACTGTTATGAGCCCCTCCCCTACACTCCATAAAACGGATTGATTACCATGGAAACCCTTTGAACCTGGGTTTCTAAATAACATTCATGTGGACTTAAAATGTCCATATATACACAGTATTTATGATGTTCAATCTTCTTTATCATCCAATGTATAAATAATATAACTGTATAAGGGTTTCATTCTAATAGATCTGTCTTCTCAGTCCAACTGTTTGAGGCTCCAGTATACTGTGTTTACTATGCAAAGTTCTTATAAAATTAACATTTATTCAATCGTTTTTTTTCCTGTGTTCTCTCATTGCACCAAATGCCCAAAATAAACACCGATATGCTCTCGCATCAACACTGACCTATGAGACCACTGGATGAGGTTGAACCACATCAAGCTTTTTTTTGTGTTCAGCCGTGGTGGAGTACGCTAACAGAGGGCATCGTTCGTCTCCATGACAACCCCCCCCACCGGTATGGTAAGGTCAGTCCCAACCTGCTGATGCGGCAACAAGGCGTGAGTCATTCTGGAGGGCAAAGCTTCTGAAATCAACTGTCCTATACTGGACTGATGGCAGTAGTTATTAATAATCCCCCATGGACACATGCTGACCTTGATGGTTGCTCACGTTGGGGTTGTGTGGTGTCCTGGTCCACGTTGTGGTTGTGTGGTGTCCTGGTCCACGTTGTGGTTGTGTGGTGTCCTGGTCCACGTTGTGGTTGTGTGGTGTCCTGGTCCACGTTGTGGTTGTGTGGTGTCCTGGTCCACGTTGTGGTTGTGTGGTGTCCTGGTCCACGTTGTGGTTGTGTGGTGTCCTGGTCCACGTTGGGGTTGTGTGGTGTCCTGGTCCACGTTGTGGTTGTGTGGTGTCCTGGTCCACGTTGGGGTTGTGTGGTGTCCTGGTCCACGTTGTGGTTGTGTGGTGTCCTGGTCCACGTTGTGGTTGTGTGGTGTCCTGGTCCACGTTGTGGTTGTGTGGTGTCCTGGTCCACGTTGTGGTTGTGTGGTGTCCTGGTCCACGTTGTGGTTGTGTGGTGTCCTGGTGGAGGGAGGACTGGAGGTGAGACCTGGGGACTGCAGGTGAGACCTGGGGACTGGAGGTGAGACCTGGGGACAGGAGGTGAGACCTGGGGACTGGAGGTGAGACCTGGGGACAGGAGGTGAGACCTGGGGACTGGAGGTGAGACCTGGGGACTGGAGGTGAGACCTGGGGACTGGAGGTGAGACCTGGGGACTGGAGGTGAGACCTGGGGACAGGATCACAGCCTCTAGAGGAGGCGGTTGCAAGGTTGGCCAACCGAACGGTGCGGTAAGAGTGAGAAAGTATAAGATTGGAAGGAGAGAACAAGCAAACTAAAATATTGTCTTTTGAGCGGACAGATGTCCCCAAGCCCATTGTGTCTCACTCCCTCACCTCTGTGTCTCCCCCCCAGGTTGCCG
>JAOPHQ010000386.1:0-70782 GCA_030340625.1 Merluccius polli
GCGGCGGCGGCGGCGGCGAGGAGGTGCTAGCAAGGATAAACTCAATACATCAATTAAAACCTTTAGAGAAACGTTCAGGTTTATAAAGCGGGGGGGGAGGGGGGGGGGGGAGGGGGAGGGGGGAGGGGGGGAGGGGGAGGTTTGAAAAGAGATCCTTGTGAATGTCAATTGTGTTCATCGCATTCATTCGGGCGAGTGGTGTGTTTTTGTGTGTTTTGCGTTACACACACACACACACACACACACTCGCACACACACACACACACTCACACACACACACTCACACATACACACATACACACATACACGCTCACACACACACACACACTCATACACTCATACACTCATACACACACACTCATACACTCACACACACACACACACACACTCACACACACACATACACACACACACACTCACTCACTCACACACACACACACACACACACACTCATACACTCACACACACACACTCACACACACACACACACACTCATACACTCATACACACACACACTCACACACACACACACACACACTCACTCTCATACACTCACACACACACACACTCACTCACACACACTCACACACACACACTCACACACACACACACACACACACACACTCACATGGCTTTGAGTTGTGGAGAAGCCTTTCCCCTGGAGTGCGGTTCGGTGTCTGGTATGTGGAGCGTTACCGTCTCCGAGACCTTGAGGAGATAAAACCGCCATCTTGTCTCTGTCCCGCCCGCGAGGCCACGCCCCCCCGGCGTCCTATTGGTTGGTTCAAGGACGTGAGATGAAGAACCGCCATAAAGACAGACAAGTTTTCCCGAGTCTATAGACCCTATAGGCTTACATGACGTATCCATCTCTCTGTGTATATATAATAATAATAATAATAATAATAATAATAATAATAATAATAATAATAATAATAATAATAATAATAACAACAATAATAACAATAATAATATAGTAGTTTAGTGGTTAATTATTTAATTAATCATTCTCGCTATCTATGAGACCACCAGAGAACATCTGTGTGTGTATGTGTGTGTGTGTGTGTGTGTGTGGTGAGTGTGTGTGTGTGTGTGAGTGTGTGTGACTGAGTGTGTGTGTGTGTGTGTGTGTGTGTGTGTGTGACTGAGTGTGTGTGTGTGTGTGTGGTGAGTGTGTGTGTGTGTGTGTGTGTGAGTGTGTGTGACTGAGTGTGTGTGTGTGTGTGTGTGTGTGTGCGCATGTGAGTGTGCGTGTGGTGAGTGTGTGTGTGTGGTGAGTGTGTGTGCGTGTGTGTGTGTGTGTCTGTGTGTGGTGAGTGTGTGTGTGTGTGTGTGTGGTGAGTGTGTGTGTGTGTGTGTGGTGAGTATGTGTGTGTGTGGTGAGTGAGTGTGTGTGTGTGTGTGTGTCTGTGTGTGTGTGTTTGGTGAGTGTGTGTGTCTGTGTGTGTGTGTGTTTGGTGAGTGTGTGTGTGTGGTGAGTGTGTGTTTGGTGAGTGTGTGTGTGTGTGTGTGTGAGATCCATGATGAATAATGTAGGTGTAATATCCAAAATGGCCTCCAGTTAACGGGCGCCGCTGGGGATCCGAGGGGGCGGGGCTTCTTCCTCCTGCACCAAGCTCAGATCAATAACAACAATAAACCTTAGAGTGAATTATTAATCAACAGTATGCGCTCTATCTCTCTCTCTCCCTCCCTGTCTCTCTCTCTCTCTGTGTCTCTCTCTCTGTCTCTCTCTCTCTTTCACTGTCTCTCTCTCTCCCTCCCTGTCTCTCTCTCTCTCTCTGTGTCTCTCTCTCTGTCTCTCTCTCTCTTTCACTGTCTCTCTCTCTCTTTCACTGTATCTCTGTCTGTCTCTCTTTTTCTCTGTCTCTCTCTGTCTCTCTCTCTCTTTCTCTCTCTCGCTCTCTCTCACTGTGTCTCTCTCTGTCTGTCTGTCTGTCTGTCTGTCTGTCTGTCTGTCTGTCTGTCTCTCTCTTTTTCTCTGTCTCTGTCTCTCTCTCTCTCTCTCGCTCACTGTGTCTTTCTGTCTGTCAGTCTGTCTGTGTCTCTCTCTTTTTCTCTTTCTGTATCTCTCTCTGTCTCTCACTGTGTCTCTCTTTGTCTCTTTCTGTCTGTCTGTCTGTCTGTCTGTCTGTCTGTCTCTCCCTCCCTCCCTCTCTCTCTCCTCTCCCCCACCACAGAGTCCCAAGCTCGCTCTCCCCTGCTGCATTAGTGGGTATTATAGTCCTGCTGGCTCCCCCACTAAGTCTCTCTGTACCACAGAGCTTAATGAACATCAATCGGGATTTTTTTTTTTTTAGAAAATATGCAAATACGTCGTCAGCAGGAAACACAGCGGATCAAACACGCCGCCGCCGCCGCCGCCGCCGCGCACGCAGACGTCCGTCTCTGATGCTGGCGGCGTGTTGAAGTCCACTGTACTGGTTCTGTCAGCGCTCCTCAAACGCTGCGTTTTTAGAGTTGCACTTTGTGACTGGCGCTACAAACCGCTATGCATCATGGGACGTAAGTGCGGAAATAAGTGTACACTGTACACTGGTGCATTATGGGTTATCTTACAGTAAGTAGTGCACTGTACCGGGAACCGGGTCGGTACGCTCAGATTTCAGACAGCACTGTTTGTTCATTCATTAGTTTATTTCATGATTTGAGGGACAGTTCAGTTCAGTTCAGATCAGTTCAGATCAGTTCAGTTCAGATCAGTTCAGATCAGTTCAGTTCAGATCAGTTCAGTTCAGATCAGTTCAGATCAGTTCAGATCAGTTCATATCAGTTCAGTTCAGATCAGTTCAGATCAGTTCAGTTCAGTTCAGTTCAGATCTTGGTTGTCCCTGGAGGGTGAATGTGATTTGCAGTAGAGACACAGAGAGGACATGAGACAGAGCACATCAGTGAACATCAGTAAAACATACAAGACGTAAACATGTCAGAGTTTAGCATTAAAACATGCTAAAGTACATCCCTGGACAGGAAACAACATCAGACACATTACAAATACAATACACAAATACAAAACGGTGACTATATAGGGAACTATAAAGGAGTGGAGCATCATGGACACATCCTCTCTCAGGAGTGGATGGATATATACAGTATATGTGTATATATATAAATATATATATACACATATATATACTGTATATATATATATATTTCTCTGCCTTGTGTTTTGGTGGGTTTGACGCTGAGTTGGTTTTACTGGGATGGAGTATATTACATCGTTAAAGTCGGTGATGCCGCCACATAGTACACAGCCAGGGTGACTGCAGTGAGTGAGTGAGGTAATCGGTGAGTGAGTGAGAGGGTGGGTGTGTGTGAGTGAGTAAGTGAGTGAGATAATGAGTGAGTGGGAGGGTGAATGTGAGTGAGAGGGTGAGTGTGTGTGTGAGCAGGTGAGTGAGAGTGAGAGGGTTAGTGTGTGAGTGAATGAGAGAGAAAGAGAGAGGGATAGAGAGAGTGTGAGTGAGTGATTCTCACCCTTATTATCTTCTTTAAAATCGTGTGTTTCTCCCCAAAGTCCTGGTTGGAGGTAATATATCTCTAGTTTAATAAAATAATATTTACTCTAGATACAATACTCCAGTTAGTATTGGTATCACTCAGTATCTAGGTTCCTTGTCCTAGGTTCGGTTCCTTGTCCTAGGTTCGGTTCCTTGCCCTAGGATCGGTTCCTTGTCCTAGGTTCGGTTCCTTGTCCTAGGTTCGGTTCCTTGCCCTAGGTTTGGTTCCTTGCCTTGGTTGGGTTCCTTGCCCTAGGTTGGGTTCCTTGCCCTAGGATCGGTTCCTTGTCCTAGGTTCGGTTCCTTGCCCTAGGTTTGGTTCCTTGCCCTAGGTTGGGTTCCTTGCCCTAGGTTGGGTTCCTTGCCCTAGGTTCGGTTCCTTGCCCTAGGTTCAATTCCTTGCCCTAGGTTCGGTTCCTTGCCCTAGGATCGGTTCCTTGCCCTAGGTTCGGTTCCTTGCCCTAGGTTCGGTTCCTTGTCCTAGGTTCGGTTCCTTGCCCTAGGTTCGGTTCCTTGCCCTAGGTTCGGTTCCTTGCCCTAGGTTGGGTTCCTTGCCCTAGGTTCGGTTCCTTGCCCTAGGTTCAATTCCTTGCCCTAGGATCGGTTCCTTGTCCTAGGTTCGGTTCCTTGCCCTAGGTTGGGTTCCTTGCCCTAGGTTGGGTTCCTTGCCCTAGGTTCGGTTCCTTGCCCTAGGTTCAATTCCTTGCCCTAGGATCGGTTCCTTGTCCTAGGTTCGGTTCCTTGCCCTAGGTTCGGTTCCTTGCCCTAGGATCGGTTCCTTGCCCTAGGTTCGGTTCCTTGCCCTAGGTTCGGTTCCTTGTCCTAGGTTCGGTTCCTTGCCCTAGGTTTGGTTCCTTGCCCTAGGTTGGGTTCCTTGCCCTAGGTTGGGTTCCTTGCCCTAGGTTCGGTTCCTTGCCCTAGGTTCAATTCCTTGCCCTAGGATCGGTTCCTTGTCCTAGGTTCGGTTCCTTGCCCTAGGTTTGGTTCCTTGCCCTAGGTTTGGTTCCTTGTCCTAGGTTTGGTTCCTTGCCCTAGGTTCGGTTCCTTGCCCTAGGTTTGGTTCCTTGCCCTAGGATCAGTTCCTTGTCCTAGGTTCGGTTCCATGTCCTAGGTTCGGTTCCTTGCCCTAGGTTTGGTTCCTTGCCCTAGGATCGGTTCCTTGTCCTAGGTTCGGTTCCATGTCCTAGGTTCGGTTCCTTGCCCCTCTGGTCTCACATGTGAATACACAACAGAAAGTAGGGAACAGAAAGCGCTGCCAGAAGCAGAACAAAGGGAACCGGTGTTTGAGGGCCGCTGGGCTATTTTTACCGCTAGCATGGCGTGATTGCTAATAATTAGCGGAGCGCAGCAAAGGGTTGAGTGAATAAAAGTGTTCTCTCTTGTGACTGGATGGAGGCGCCGGCCGCGGCTCACTGGCGCGGCTCACCAGGATAATTACAGTTCTGAGTGGTGGGAGCAGGAGGAGATGCTCCTCTTAACTCTTTTAATTAGCCTGCTCCTCTTAACTCCTTTAATTAGCCTGCTCCTCTTAACTCCTTTAATTAGCCTGCTCCTCTTAACTCTTTTAATCAGCCTGCTCCTCTTAACTCCTTTAATTAGCCTGCTCCTCTTAACTCTTTTAATTAGCCTGCTCCTCTTAACTCCTTTAATTAGCCTGCTCCTCTTAACTCTTTTAATTAGCCTGCTCCTCTTAACTCCTTTAATTAGCCTGCTCCTCTTAACTCCTTTAATTAGCCTGCTCCTCTTAACTCCTTTAATTAGCCTGCTCCTCTTAACTCCTTTAATTAGCCTGCTCCTCTTAACTCTTTTAATCAGCCTGCTCCTCTTAACTCCTTTAATTAGCCTGCTCCTCTTAACTCTTTTAATTAGCCTGCTCCTCTTAACTCCTTTAATTAGCCTGCTCCTCTTAACTCCTTTAATTAGCCTGCTCCTCTTAACTCTTTTAATTAGCCGTCCCGCCGCGCCGCCGCCGCCGCTGCTGCAGGTTCCTGTAGTGTTTCCTTCGCTTTCTTTCTTCGGGTCGTTCTGTCATTCCTTCTTTCTTTTTCTTTCTTTCTTTCTTTCATTTGTTGTTTTGTACACAATTAAACAATAAAACAATAAAAAAACGTAATCCTAAAAGCAGAAACCATTGTCGGTGCCTCTTTTAATCAGGTTATTCTAATTTAATAACAAGCTTCTCTGTTGTAGTAGCAGAGCTGGATAAGTGGCTTATTCCAGTTATTGGTTGAAGTATAGTATGAATAAATATAAAGTATAAAACAAGTATGAATAAATATTAAATATGGCCCCGGTTGACAGAATGTGTTGTTTTTTTCTTTCAAGGTCAGAAAAGTGCTAAACTATATGGATAGCACACATTCATATTGAGATGTGAATCTGTTTTTTTTATATATAATAGTTTCCTCAACTGAAAGAACAACAAATGTAAATCCTGGATGAAAGTGCGGATGAGTTATGAACCTTAAATAACGTCTTTACACTCAATAAGCACCCGGCGCCGCTGCCCACAGCTCCTGAACTAGATCTAAATATGTGCTGGATATAAATTGGCTCGGCGCTCCCGATGCCGTCGGGAAACTCGCTTATTATTTGTCAGGCGCTTCGTTACGGCCGGCGCTGGCGGCGCTGGCGGCGGCGCGATGTTTTCCCATAACCGGATTATCTCTGGCAGGTCGACGCTCAGCGCCGCTCCCCTCGCAGGACTCCAACTCCCAGCATCCACCTACGGACCGCCGCGCTCCGGGGCCGCTTTGAAGTCTCCGTCGTCATGGTGATGCTTTTAAAAGTTTTCCTCTCGGGAGCAAACGCTGATTTGAACGTCTGCGTTTCGTGCCTTTGAAATAAAGCGCTGGCGGCGGGATTCATCGGAAGTGGATCAGATCAAATGTTTTGTTTTTTTGTTACTTGCTGTTGAATTTTTTCGTAATTACTCCCAGTGCAGACGCAAAGCAAACACCCGAACACAGAACTCATCTAGACATATATATATATATATATATATATATATATGTGTGTAGCACCCTTCAGACGCAGGCCATGCGTTCCTCATTAAAGGACAATCGTTTAAAGAGCAGGAAGTAATGACACCAACTTCAAACTTAACAGTTTGTTCACAGCGGTGCCATCCTGAATGATTATTTATTGATTGACTAAATGTAAGCGTGTGTATGTGCTGCGGTAATCAGCGGTGTGTGTGTGTGTGTGTGTGTGCGTGTGTGTGTGTGTGCAGGCTGAAGTGTGGGACCTGAAGGTTGATGGAGGGTCATGCAGCTCCAACAGCAGGCGCTGCTGAGACAGAAGCTCCTGGTCCTGGGGAGCCTCGCCATCGGCAGCCTCCTGTACCTCGTGGCCCGCGTCGGCTCCCTGGATAGGTAGGCATGATGAGGAACATGGAGAACACGCTAAGCATACCATGCAGTACACGCTAAGCATACCATGCAGTACACGCTAAGCATACCATGCAGTACACGCTAAGCATACCATGCAGTACACGCTCAACATACCATGCAGTACACGCTCAACATACCATGCAGTACACGCTAAACATACCATGCAGTACACGCTAAACATACCATGCAGTACACGCTCAACATACCATGCAGTACACGCTAAGCATACCATGCAGTACACGCTAAACATACCATGCAGTACACGCTTAACATACCATGCAGTACACGCTAAACATACCATGCAGTACACGCTAAACATACCATGCAGTACACGCTAAACATACCATGCAGTACACGCTAAACATACCATGCAGTACACGCTTAACATACCATGCAGTACACGCTAAGCATACCATGCAGTACACGCTAAACATACCATGCAGTACACGCTAAACATACCATGCAGTACACGCTAAACATGCCATGCAGTACACGCTAAACATACCATGCAGTACACGCTCAACATACCATGCAGTATATGCTCAACATACCATGCAGTACACGCTCAACATACCATGCAGTACACGCTAAACATACCATGAAGTACACGCTAAACATACCATGCAGTACACGCTAAACATACCATGCAGTACACGCTCAACATACCATGCAGTACACGCTAAACATACCATGCAGTACACGCTCAACATACCATGCAGTACACGCTAAACATACCATGCAGTACACGCTCAACATACCATGCAGTACACGCTCAACATACCATGCAGTACACGCTAAACATACCATGCAGTACACGCTCAACATACCATGCAGTACACGCTCAACATACCATGCAGTACACGCTCAACATACCATGCAGTACACGCTAAACATACCATGCAGTACACGCTAAACATACCATGCAGTACACGCTCAACATACCATGCAGTACACGCTAAACATACCATGCAGTACACGCTAAACATACCATGCAGTACACGCTCAACATACCATGCAGTACACGCTAAACATACCATGCAGTACACGCTAAACATACCATGCAGTACACGCTCAACATACCATGCAGTACACGCTAAACATACCATGCAGTACACGCTAAACATACCATGCAGTACACGCTAAACATACCATGCAGTACACGCTCAACATACCATGCAGTACACGCTCAACATACCATGCAGTACACGCTAAACATACCATGCAGTACACGCTAAACATACCATGCAGTACACGCTTAACATACCATACAGTACACGCTAAACATACCATGCAGTACACGCTCAACATACCATGCAGTACACGCTAAACATACCATGCAGTACACGCTTAACATACCATGCAGTACACGCTTAACATACCATACAGTACACGCTCAACAT
The DNA here is from genome assembly GCA_030340625.1 of Merluccius polli. Lineage (NCBI taxonomy): Eukaryota > Metazoa > Chordata > Actinopteri > Gadiformes > Merlucciidae > Merluccius > Merluccius polli. The sequence goes on from JAOPHQ010000386.1 coordinate 8,293, forward strand.
ACCATGCAGTACACGCTAAACATACCATGCAGTACATGCTAAACATACCATGCAGTACACGCTCAACATACCATGCAGTACACGCTAAACATACCATGCAGTACACGCTAAACATACCATGCAGTACACGCTCAACATACCATGCAGTACACGCTAAACATACCATGCAGTACACGCTCAACATACCATGCAGTACACGCTCAACATACCATGCAGTACACGCTCAACATACCATGCAGTACACGCTCAACATACCATGCAGTACACGCTAAACATACCATGCAGTACACGCTAAACATACCATGCAGTACACGCTCAACATACCATGCAGTACACGCTAAACATACCATGCAGTACACGCTAAACATACCATGCAGTACACGCTCAACATACCATGCAGTACACGCTAAACATACCATGCAGTACACGCTAAACATACCATGCAGTACACGCTCAACATACCATGCAGTACACGCTAAACATACCATGCAGTACACGCTAAACATACCATGCAGTACACGCTAAACATACCATGCAGTACACGCTCAACATACCATGCAGTACACGCTCAACATACCATGCAGTACACGCTAAACATACCATGCAGTACACGCTAAACATACCATGCAGTACACGCTTAACATACCATACAGTACACGCTAAACATACCATGCAGTACACGCTAAACATACCATGCAGTACATGCTAAACATACCATGCAGTACACGCTCAACATACCATGCAGTACACGCTAAACATACCATGCAGTACACGCTAAACATACCATGCAGAACACGCTAAACATACCATGCAGTACACGCTAAACATACCATGCAGTACACGCTCAACATACCATGCAGTACACGCTTAACATACCATACAGTACACGCTCAACATACCATGCAGTACACGCTAAACATACCATGCAGTACATGCTAAACATACCATGCAGTACACGCTCAACATACCATGCAGTACACGCTAAACATACCATGCAGTACACGCTAAACATACCATGCAGAACACGCTAAACATACCATGCAGTACACGCTAAACATATCATCATAAACAGTATATGCTCAACATACCATGCAGTACACGCTAAACATACCATGCAGTACACGCTAAACATACCATGCAGTACACGCTAAACATACCATGCAGTACACGCTAAACATACCATGCAGTACACGCTAAACATACCATGCAGTACACGCTAAACATACCATGCAGTACACGCTAAACATACCATGCAGTACACGCTAAACATTCCATGCAGTACACGCTAAACATTCCATGCAGTACACACTAAACATACCATGCAGTACACGCTAAACATACCATGCAGTACACGCTAAACATACCATGCAGAACACGCTAAACATACCATGCAGTACACGCTCAACATATCATCATAAACAGTATATGCTCAACATACCATGCAGTACATGCTAAACATACCATGCAGTACACGCTAAACATACCATGCAGTACACGCTAAACATACCATGCAGTACACGCTAAACATACCATGCAGTACACGCTAAACATTCCATGCAGTACACGCTAAACATTCCATGCAGTACACACTAAACATACCATGCAGTACACGCTAAACATACCATGCAGTACACGCTAAACATACCATGCAGTACACGCTTAACATACCATGCAGTACACGCTAAACATACCATGCAGTACACGCTAAACATACCATGCAGTACACGCTAAACATACCATGCAGTACACGCTAAACATACCATGCAGTACACGCTTAACATACCATGCAGTACACGCTAAGCATACCATGCAGTACACGCTAAACATACCATGCAGTACACGCTAAACATACCATGCAGTACACGCTAAACATGCCATGCAGTACACGCTAAACATACCATGCAGTACACGCTCAACATACCATGCAGTATATGCTCAACATACCATGCAGTACACGCTCAACATACCATGCAGTACACGCTAAACATACCATGAAGTACACGCTAAACATACCATGCAGTACACGCTAAACATACCATGCAGTACACGCTCAACATACCATGCAGTACACGCTAAACATACCATGCAGTACACGCTCAACATACCATGCAGTACACGCTCAACATACCATGCAGTACACGCTCAACATACCATGCAGTACACGCTCAACATACCATGCAGTACACGCTAAACATACCATGCAGTACACGCTAAACATACCATGCAGTACACGCTCAACATACCATGCAGTACACGCTAAACATACCATGCAGTACACGCTAAACATACCATGCAGTACACGCTCAACATACCATGCAGTACACGCTAAACATACCATGCAGTACACGCTAAACATACCATGCAGTACACGCTCAACATACCATGCAGTACACGCTAAACATACCATGCAGTACACGCTAAACATACCATGCAGTACACGCTAAACATACCATGCAGTACACGCTCAACATACCATGCAGTACACGCTCAACATACCATGCAGTACACGCTAAACATACCATGCAGTACACGCTAAACATACCATGCAGTACACGCTTAACATACCATACAGTACACGCTAAACATACCATGCAGTACACGCTCAACATACCATGCAGTACACGCTAAACATACCATGCAGTACACGCTTAACATACCATGCAGTACACGCTTAACATACCATACAGTACACGCTCAACATACCATGCAGTACACGCTAAACATACCATGCAGTACATGCTAAACATACCATGCAGTACACGCTCAACATACCATGCAGTACACGCTAAACATACCATGCAGTACACGCTAAACATACCATGCAGTACACGCTCAACATACCATGCAGTACACGCTAAACATACCATGCAGTACACGCTCAACATACCATGCAGTACACGCTCAACATACCATGCAGTACACGCTCAACATACCATGCAGTACACGCTCAACATACCATGCAGTACACGCTAAACATACCATGCAGTACACGCTAAACATACCATGCAGTACACGCTCAACATACCATGCAGTACACGCTAAACATACCATGCAGTACACGCTAAACATACCATGCAGTACACGCTCAACATACCATGCAGTACACGCTAAACATACCATGCAGTACACGCTAAACATACCATGCAGTACACGCTCAACATACCATGCAGTACACGCTAAACATACCATGCAGTACACGCTAAACATACCATGCAGTACACGCTAAACATACCATGCAGTACACGCTCAACATACCATGCAGTACACGCTCAACATACCATGCAGTACACGCTAAACATACCATGCAGTACACGCTAAACATACCATGCAGTACACGCTTAACATACCATACAGTACACGCTAAACATACCATGCAGTACACGCTCAACATACCATGCAGTACACGCTTAACATACCATACAGTACACGCTCAACATACCATGCAGTACACGCTAAACATACCATGCAGTACATGCTAAACATACCATGCAGTACACGCTCAACATACCATGCAGTACACGCTAAACATACCATGCAGTACACGCTAAACATACCATGCAGAACACGCTAAACATACCATGCAGTACACGCTAAACATATCATCATAAACAGTATATGCTCAACATACCATGCAGTACACGCTAAACATACCATGCAGTACACGCTAAACATACCATGCAGTACACGCTAAACATACCATGCAGTACACGCTAAACATACCATGCAGTACACGCTAAACATACCATGCAGTACACGCTAAACATACCATGCAGTACACGCTAAACATACCATGCAGTACACGCTAAACATTCCATGCAGTACACGCTAAACATTCCATGCAGTACACACTAAACATACCATGCAGTACACGCTAAACATACCATGCAGTACACGCTAAACATACCATGCAGAACACGCTAAACATACCATGCAGTACACGCTCAACATATCATCATAAACAGTATATGCTCAACATACCATGCAGTACATGCTAAACATACCATGCAGTACACGCTAAACATACCATGCAGTACACGCTAAACATACCATGCAGTACACGCTAAACATACCATGCAGTACACGCTAAACATTCCATGCAGTACACGCTAAACATTCCATGCAGTACACACTAAACATACCATGCAGTACACGCTAAACATACCATGCAGTACACGCTAAACATACCATGCAGTACACGCTAAACATACCATGCAGAACACGCTAAACATACCATGCAGTACACGCTAAACATATCATCATAAACAGTATATGCTCAACATACCATGCAGTACATGCTAAACATACCATGCAGTACACGCTAAACATACGCTGGATGATGTGTTGCGGTACCTGAGTCCTATGTCCCCCCCCTCCTCCCCCCCCCCCCCCTCCAGGCTCCAGCCCACTTGCCCCCTGGATGGCGGCCTGCGCCCCCCCGACGCGGGGCAGATCCCGCTGCGCTCGCTGCAGTTCAAGCGGGGCCTCCTGCTGCACGAGCTGCGCAAGGGCAACGCCACGCCGGAGCACGTCCGCCTGCAGCAGCGCCTGGTGCAGCAGCTCCCGCGCGCCATCATCATCGGCGTGCGCAAGGGGGGAACGCGCGCCCTGCTGGAGATGCTCAACCTGCACCCCGCCGTGGTCAAGGCGTCGCAGGAGATCCACTTCTTCGACAACGACCAGAACTACGCGCGCGGCATCGACTGGTACCGCGGCAAGATGCCCTTCTCCTTCCCCCACCAGATCACCATCGAGAAGAGCCCCGCCTACTTCATCACCGAGGAGGTGGGTCTTCACGCCTGAGGTCTTCACGCCTGAGGTCTTCACTTCGCTTCTTTAGGTCTTCGCTTCTTTAGGTCTTCGCTTCTTTAGGTCATCACTTCTTTAGGTCTTCACTTTCTTTAGGTCCTCACTTCTTTAGGTCTTCACTTCTTTAGGTCCTCACTTCTTTAGGTCTTCACTTCTTTAGGTCTTCACTTCTTTAGGTCTTCATGCCTGAGGTCTTCACGCCTTAGGTCCTCACTTCTTTAGGTCCTCACTTCTTTAGGTCTTCACTTCTTTAGGTCCTCACTTCTTAGGTCTTCACTTCTTTAGGTCTTCACTTTTTTAGGTCTTCAGTTCTTTACGTCTTCACTTCTTTAGGTCTTCACTTCTTTAGGTCTTCACTTTCTTTAGATCTTCACTTCTTTAGGTCCTCACTTCTTTAGGTCTTCACTTCTTTAGGTCTTCACTTCTTTAGGTCTTCACTTTCTTTAGATCTTCACTTCTTTAGGTCCTCACTTCTTTAGGTCTTCACTTCTTTAGGTCTTCACTTCTTTAGGTCCTCACTTCTTAGGTCTTCACTTCTTTAGGTCTTCACTTTTTTAGGTCTTCAGTTCTTTACGTCTTCACTTCTTTAGGTCTTCACTCCTTAGGTCTTCACTTCGCTTCATTAGGTCCTCACTTTAGCTCCTCACTTCTTTAGGTCTTCACGTCTTTAGTTCCTCACTTCTTTAGGTCTTCGCTTCTTTAGGTATTCACTTCTTTAGGTCTTCGCTTCTTTAGGTCTTCACTTCACTTCTTTAGGTCCTCACTTCTTTAGCTCCTCACTTCTTTAGGTCCTCACTTCTTTAGCTCCTCAATGTTGACGTTATGTCTCCTCCTATCTCAGGTTCCCGAGCGTATCTTCAAGATGAACTCGTCCATCAAGCTGCTGGTGATCGTGCGCGAGCCCACCACGCGCGCCGTCTCCGACTACACGCAGGTGCTGGAGGGCAAGGAGCGCAAGAACAAGACCTACCACAAGTTCGAGGAGCTGGCGGTGGACGGCGCCACGTGCGAGGTGAACACCAAGTACAAGGCGGTGCGCACCAGCATCTACACCAAGCACCTGGAGCGCTGGCTCAACTTCTTCCCCGCCGAGCAGTTCCACGTGGTGGACGGCGACCGGCTGATCGCCGACCCGCTGCCGGAGCTGCAGCTGGTGGAGCGCTTCCTGGACCTGCCGGCGCGCATCAGCCAGTACAACCTGTACTTCAACGCCACGCGCGGCTTCTACTGCCTGCGCTTCAACGTCGTGTTCAACAAGTGCCTGGCGGGCAGCAAGGGGCGGACGCACCCGGACGTGGACGCCGCGGTGGTGGACAAGCTGCAGAGGTTCTTCCACCCGTTCAACCGCAAGTTCTACCAGATCACAGGGCGGACCTTCAACTGGCCCTGACCGGATCTGGGAACGCCCGTTATCGACGCGATGCTCCGGCGCTTTCAGAGGAAAGATATACGGTTTAAGCACTTTGACTGGATTTTGTGACAGGAGTGACCAAATATTAAATCACTTTGTGCGGCTTTTGGGTTGTTTTTGTTTGCGTTCGGTGAAGGATGGAGAGAAGAGGACAAAGTTTGACGGCTGAACTTGAATTTAGTTCTGGTCTGCGTCTTTGTCCGCTGTTGGGGGGGAAAGTGTTGAATGGGTCCGCCGGCTGAAAGAGATTCTGACCTTAGCGGCGCCGACTGCTTTCTAAAAAATAAGCAATTACTGACAGTCATGTTATGATGAACAGCTTTAAAAATGTCACTCCTGAGAAGTCGCAATGTTTCAGCGAGGGGAAATGTAAGCGGTACATCGGAAAAAAAACGTTATTTTATCATCATCATCTTTTTTTTCTTTTTTTTTGTTCTTGTTTTCCACGATTCCATTTTGCATGCACAACCGTTACCATGGCTACGGTGAGTTTGACCCCCGTCCTTTGTTTCACTCCACTTATTCCCCATCAGACTCTCCGGTCTTTTCTTTCTGCTGTTAATGTCCCGTTGGTATCCGTCGGTCAGACAATTAAATTAAATGGAGAAAAAAAAAAAAAAAGAGTCAAACTTTTGGAAACCGAAATGAAATCTCTGATCTGAAGGTTTTTTTATTCTTTCAGCTTTTGAGGACTCACAGCGCTTGTGTCGTATCGTAACTTTGTCGCTTCCTACTTGACCCTTGACCCTCGGCTTTTGGCGGCGGAGGTGAAGCGTCGCCGGGTCACGGTGGGATTATGTCTGTTTATGTGCAAATATTCACTCTGTATCATACGTGTTGTTAGACAAAATGTTTTAATAAAAGAACATTTAAACTGCTGTGTGCTAAACTGTGAATGGCTGTTTTTCATTAAAACACACGACGAGAGACAGATCTGGTGGGTCGACATCATATATTATATATAGATATTAGTACATAATATAGTATATATATTAGTATATAATATAGTACATATATATACAGTATTAGTACATAATATAGTATATATATATTAGTATATAATATAGTATATATATATAATAGTACATAATATAGTATATATATTAGTATATAGTATATATATATATATATATTAGTACATAATATAGTATATATATTAGTATATAATATAGTACATATATATATTAGTACATAATATAGTATATATATATTAGTATATAATATAGTATATATATATAATAGTACATAATATAGTATATATATTAGTATATAGTATATATATATATATATTAGTACATAATATAGTATATATATTAGTATATAATATAGTATATATATATATATATATATATATATTAGTACATAATATAGTATATATATATTAGTATATAATATAGTATATATATATATATATATATATATATATTAGTACATAATATAGTATATATATTAGTATATAATATAGTATATATATGTATATATATATATATATATATATATATATATATTAGTACATAATATAGTATATATATATATATATATATATATATATATATATATATATATATATATATATATATATATATATATATATATATATATATTAGTATATCATATAGGCCTGCAGGCAATTTCAAAAATCACTGGATAATAATGAATGTTGTAGCAGCAGGTTTGATATTTAGACTCAAAGTAAATCCGTCGCAGGGCGGTGTCTATAATCTGTCTGCTGCTGCATGCAGCGGTTATGCGGGCGGATGCTGACATCTAGTGCTGATTTAAACCTCATTTTATTTTTATTTTTATTTCTGAACCATTTGAACCCTAGACTACAGACTAGGACTGAACCATTTGAACATGGACTGACTGGGACTGAACCATTTGAACCTGGACTGTACAGATTAGGACTGAACCATTTGAACCCTAAACTACAGACTAGGACTGAACCATTTGAACCCTGGACTACAGACTAGGACTGAACCATTTGAACCTGGACTGACTAGGACTGAACCATTTGAACCTGGACTGTACAGACTGGGACTGAACCATTTGAACCTGGACTGTACAGACTAGGACTGAACCATTTGAACCCTAGACTACAGACTAGGACTGAACCATTTGAACCCTGGACTGTACAGACTAGGACTGAACCATTTGAACCTGGACTGTACAGACTAGGACTGAACCATTTGAACCCTAGACCAGGGGTTCCCAAACTTTTCCATGCCAAGGCCCCCCAAACAGCATTAGCTTCTGGCCGGGGACCCCCAAACCCACCGACAATGCTACAAAATATGTAAATAAACATCAACTTTTAGAATGTATTTTCTTACTTTTATTTACTATTCAATAATTATTACATTTGTTTAGCATAAGAAAATTATTAACGAACATCTTTTCAGCATATACAGAATACAGAATATACGGTATATTCTCAATTTTTGCAGCAGAGTCGGGCCCCCCACTTTGAAAACCACTGGTCTAGGGCAGTGGTTTTCAAAGTGGGGGCCGCGGCCCCCTGGGGGGCCGCCAGGGGACGCTAGGGGGGCCTCAGAAAATTGGAGGGAAGATGAGAAAAAAAATGCAAAAAAAAAAAAAAAAAATGTTTTAATATAAAAAAATAAAAATAATAACAAAAATAAAATCAATAATAAAAAAATAAAAAAATAAATAATTTGTCCTGAACCGTACAACACGTAAACTGCCGTAATCGTCGGATTTCAGCTGCAAGTTCGGCATGACGACGTCATAATCTGTGTAGACCTGGCCGTTGTTATCAAGCTGCTCTGCTCCTCAAGCTAGCGCAAAATGGACAGGTTTTTGACAACAAATAGACCGAAGGAGAAGACCAACAGCCCTGCTGTGGAGGACTCTGCTGCAAAAATTGAGAATATACCGTATATTCTGTATTCTGTATATGCTGAAAAGATGTTCGTTAATAATTTTCTTATGCTAAACAAATGTAATAATTATTGAATAGTAAATAAAAGTAAGAAAATACATTCTAAAAGTTGATGTTTATTTACATATTTTGTAGCATTGTCGGTGGGTTTGGGGGTCCCCGGCCAGAAGCTAATGCTGTTTGGGGGGCCTTGGCATGGAAAAGTTTGGGAACCCCTGCCCTAGACTACAGACTAGGACTGAACCATTTGAACCTGGACTACTAGGACTGAACCATTTGAACCCTAGACTACAGACTAGGACTGAACCATTTGAACCTGGACTGTACAGACTAGGACTGAACCATTTGAACCACAGACCGGAAGCCACCATCGGTTTGAACCCCGGGCCTCCACGTTGTGACGTCACTCTTCGCCCCGCCCACTCCCCTGCGTAGCTCCTCCCGCTCCCGGCGTAGCCCCGCCCCCTCGCCTCATAGCTCCGCCCCCTCTCCCTCCTCATCTTCGCCGTCAGTCCGCTGGTTCAGTGGAGCAGCTGCGGTAAAGATGGCGTACAGCACCGCGGGGGGGACCAAGAAGAAGGTGTGCTACTACTATGACGGTAGGAGAGGTTTCTGGGGACGTTAGCCGTGGGGCTAGCCGCTAGCTGTTAGCCGTGGGGCTAGCTGTGGGTGTTAGCCGTGGGGCTAGCGGCGCTTAGCTTCCGAGCTAACGGGCGTCCGCTCTGCTTGATCACGTGACCGTTCGTTCTGTGTGTGTGTGTGTGTGTGTGTGTGTTATATGTGTGTGTGTGTGTGTGTGTGTGGGTGTTATATATATATATATATATATATATATATATATATATATATATATATATATATATATGGGTGTGTTATATGTGTTATATATATGTGGGTGTGTTATATATATATATATATGTATGTGTGTGTGTGTGTGTGTGTTATATACGTGTGTGTGTGTGTGTGTGTGTGTTATATATGTGTATGTGTGTGTGTGTGTGTGCGTGTGTTATATATATATATATATATATATGTGTGTGTGTGTGTGTGTGTGTGTGTGTGTGTGTGTGTGTGTTATATACGTGTGTGTGTGTGTGTGTGTGTGTGTGTGTGTTATATACATGTGTGTGTGTGTGTGTTTATATGTGTGTGTGTGTGTGTGTTTATATATATGTGTGTGTGTGTGTGTGTGTGTGTGTGTGTGTGTGTGTACCAGGATAAGACATTATAATGTTAATTAGCGGCCTGATGGGGGGGGGGGGGGGGGGGTGTAGAACATATTTGAATGCGGTTAGTCGGTAAACTTTGCCTGCAGACACGGGTCCCGGTCCTGGTCCTGGTCTTGGACCTGGACCTGGTCCTGGTCCGACCGGGCCTTGGGTCTGGTGAAGGTGTGGTTCTGACGCGGGTCCGGTGTTGCAGGCGACATCGGGAACTACTACTACGGCCAGGGCCACCCCATGAAACCGCACCGCATCCGCATGACCCACAACCTGCTGCTCAACTACGGCCTCTACAGGAAGATGGAGATCTACGTGAGTACGGTTCCGGGTTCGATCCCCGATGTCCGCGGGTTTACCTGTAGGGTGTCCTCCTAGAGCAAGATGACCCCTGACCCCTGCCTGCTCCCGAAAGACATGGATCTGCTTTCACTCATGAGTTGCTGAAGATGAGGAAAGTAAGGAGGAGCAAATAGGACATGGAGACTGTAAATGGAGGAGTCTCTGTATGTATGTCCGTCTGTCCTTCGATTTCCTCCACAACCGTTCATCTGATCCGCTTCCCGCCGGTCGGGCGCGTCGCCGAGGACCCGAGGAAGCGTCGGGTCGAGGGTGAAGTGGTTCGGATGAGCGGTTCCTCGAGGAAAGCGCCAGCGGCGGCGGCGGCGGCGGCGGCGGCGGGGGGGGGGGGGGGGGGCCAAGCGGCGGTATGAATCATTGTCCCCGTTTGTGTGCTTTTCCCGATTCAGCGTCCGCACAAAGCGACGGCGGAGGAGATGACCAAGTACCACAGCGACGACTACATCAAGTTCCTCCGCTCCATCCGGCCGGACAACATGTCGGAGTACAGCAAGCAGATGCAGCGCTGTGAGCTAACGCACGCTAACTTTATTAGTATTGTTGTTATTGACAAAAAAACAAACAAAAAAAAACTGCTATGCTAACTAACAGCAGCAGTAAAAACCCACACACGCATGCATGCGTGGTCCACCAGCGACCCGTTACCCAACATGCTCATTAGCAACATTAGCTTAGCCCCTGGAGCTAAGCTAAGCTACTACAGCAGCCATATTCAGTACACGCATTAACAAATAGCACGCTCACTTTTCTTTATAGTGCGTCACATGGCAGTGACCGCCGCCATTTTGGAAGCATAGCAGCATTGTAATGTTAGTTATTGTGTGGGTCGTCATGGTTACTTGGTCGTTGTTTAGTCATTCGCGGTGAAATGATTTGTCACTATGAGGAGACGTTGTTGTGTTTTGCAACCGCCGCAGCGTTTCTCATGCGAGACGCGGCAGAACAACATTTTCAGTAACCGTGGTTACGGTATATTTGCGTTGATTATACAGAACTACAACTCTCTGGAGTCCTCTCAATATGGCGGAGTATCGCCAGCGAAGACTCCCATGATGCATTCTGATGTACAAGCCCTATTTTATTAGCCATGGTGTCTTGATTCCTACTTAATAAAATGTCGTCCACAGTTAACGTGGGAGAGGACTGTCCGGTGTTCGACGGCCTGTTTGAGTTCTGCCAGCTGTCGGCGGGCGGCTCGGCTGGTGAGTAGCGGTCCGTCCAGCGGTTCGGGTTTATCTGATACACGATAGGACGATAAATGAAGGAGACTCGGTACGTCTGTCCTTCCATTTTTTTAAAAACATTTTTTCCCTGACAACCGTTCATCCGATGGACGTCACACTTGGCGGTGTATCACTGAGGGACGTATTTATGAGTAGTGTAACCCTATTCCCTATTCGCTGCCTTACTTGTTGCCTAAATAGTGTACTGTATAGTGTTCACTACAGAGCGGTGCAGGGATGACGTATGTCTGTAGGCCAACCCGGAGGTTAGCGTCGCCCCGGGTTACCATGACAACAAGCCAATGGGTTTTTTTTCCATTGGATTTTGCGTTATTGCAGAAAATAAGCTCTGTGGCAAAAACACAAGTTTATGATACTCACGTTTTGTTAAGCGAGATAATCTTCACCAATGAACACTGAATACTTTTATGACTTTTGAAGCGTAAATGCAATCGCCAGAAGTTTTTTAAGACGCGTAAAAGCTTTAAAATTCACGAGTGGGGTATTTACCGACGTATCTTATGTCGTAAAACAAAACGTGTAAATCTCTTAAGCTGGTGTTAAAACCACAGACCTTATTTCAGACATCTCACCCAAAACCCATTCAGAAAAACCCGTTGACTTCCAGACGAGGGAACCGGAAGTGCTAACATGCTAACGGGTTTCCGGGTTTTAGGACTCATTCCTGCACCAGACTATAGGGATTAGGGAATGACGGAACAAGTGAACCAATTCGAACATACTGCTAAAGCAGTATGTGGATGTTTTAGTCTGTGGAAGTTTTAACACCAGTGTTTTTAAAAAGTGTTTTGTTGGTCTTGTCCCTCAGCCGGCTCGGTGAAGCTGAACCGCCAGCAGACGGACATCGCCATCAACTGGGCCGGCGGTCTCCACCACGCCAAGAAGTCCGAGGCCTCGGGGTTCTGCTACGTCAACGACATCGTGTTGGCCATCCTGGAGCTGCTCAAGTGAGTCCTGCTATAAATGTCGGACCGTTTCACGATAATGAAGTAAACGAAGACCATAAAGCAGGTAGTAAATCTACCAACATAATAACTGACGTCACAATGCTCCGCTGTACCGCCGTAGCGCCACTTTGAGCCCAGACGACTGTAGCCTGCGTCCAGAGGTGCTAGCGTACCGTCGCTAGGCGTATCATCTTGAAGTTTACATTTTTGTAAAGCATTATTTACTTACACGTATGGACAGTAATGAGCGAGGTTTTGAACGTTTGTTTCACACATATTGTTGAAAATGTAACCTTGCTATCACTTGACGCCAAATGGTACAATACCCATCGTGGGGGGGGGCTGCATAGCCTAATGGTTCGGGAGTTTGATTCAACCAGCCTGAATGTTCTGGGTTCTAACCCCAACGCGGAGTAAACAACAATGCCTTCATGTACTGTTAAAAACAGAACAAATAGCTGCAACCATTGGGGCTAAACTCAATGAAACGGTTTGAAACATGAATCAACATTAAAACATGAGTTCCTTCATGGGCTTCTTCCTGAAGATGAAGGATTGGCGTCTGCCCTGCAACCCACCAGCTGAGAACCACTAACTAATATGGTACTACCAGAAATAAATCATTTTCCTGTGCGCTACCTGCAGGTACCACCAGAGGGTGCTGTACATCGACATAGACATCCACCATGGGGACGGCGTGGAGGAGGCCTTCTACACCACCGACCGGGTCATGACCGTCTCCTTCCACAAGTATGGGGAGTACTTCCCCGGCACCGGGGACCTCCGGGTCAGTCTCTCCCTTCTGCTTTACAAAACATAATGCCCCCCCCCCCCCCTCTGTCCAACACTTTAATTCACTTGAATCTTTGTTTATATTCAATTATTTGTATATGTTATTCTTTGAAGTACTCTGATAAGATCGTTCTATGGTACCGTTTATTGAATCTTTGTTTATATTCAATTATTTGTATATGTTATTCTTTGAAGTACTCTGATAAGATCGTTCTATGGTACCGTTTATCGTTGCGGATTGGCTGGTTGATTCACGTGGTCCCGCCCCCTCTTGCAGGACATTGGAGCAGGAAAGGGGAAGTACTACGCCGTCAACTTCCCCCTGCGGGACGGCATCGATGACTCATCATACGAGCAGATCTTCAAACCCGTGAGTAGGACCTTGTGGTCTGGTCTGGTCCGGGTCCGGGTCTGGGTCCATTCTACAGGCTACGCCCAGACTTGATGTCCACCATCTGCCCTGCCTACATTTGCCCTCTTGATAGGTTTTTTTTGTCTTGGCTCCACTGACACATAAATCCTTAGAGATCATGTTTATGTGCTGCATCAACTGCAAGTTACCGTGAAATGCAAAATAAGAGGCTTGCATTTAGAACAACGTGATGGTGACGATGATGTCATCAAAACATGAGATCATCATCATCATCTGTCCCCAAATGTGCAATTGATTTCCAAATATGGGCGTGGCCTTACAGTGTTGAAAAAACTCCAGTAGTAGTAGTTAACATATTGTAGTTAGCATGTTGTAGTTGTTGACATGCTGTTGCAGTTAACATGTTGTTGTGGTTAACATGTTGTTGTTGTTAACATGTTGTGGTTGTTGTGGTTTGCAGGTGATGGCGAAGGTGATGGAGATGTACCAGCCCAGTGCGGTGGTCCTGCAGTGTGGAGCCGACTCTCTCTCTGGAGACCGTCTGGGTTGCTTCAACCTCTCCATCCGCGGTACGGAGAGCACTAAGCCTCACTTACTCACCCTCCCTCACCCTCCCTCATCACACGTCTCGGTCGACACCCCCACTTGTGATGTCACTAGCGGGTCTAGTCTGACTGGCTTGTAAGGCTGGGAGGTTCCTTAGGTCTCTGTAAAGCATCCTTAATATATAACAAAGTTCTTCTTATGAGCCATGTTGTCTGAGGTGCGTTGGTTCCTCCTCCCAGGCCATGCCAAGTGTGTGGAGTACATGAAGTCCTTCAACCTGCCCATGCTGATGCTGGGTGGGGGGGGCTACACCATCAGGAACGTAGCGCGCTGCTGGACCTACGAGACCGCCGTCGCCCTGGATACCGAGATCCCCGACGGTCAGTCTGGTCAACGTCTACATCCCATGATAAACGGAAGCATCCGTTGTTATTTTGAGTTGATATCTATGACTTGTTAGAGTGTAAGTGAACTTCCGGTTTCAGATCGAATTCGAACGCTAAATTTTTGGGCCCAGAGTTGTATGAAGGAGGGGGACGTGTTATCCCCATGGTTACGCCAACTTTGTGATATTGACACTTCGACGTCGCGAAAAGAACGCCACTTGAGGTCGGAGCGCAGGACAACGTTCACAAACCGGTCGGCGGAGACTGGAGTTTATTACCTGTTTATTACGGTCTTATTTTAGTAACGGTGACTAAATGGCAGATTACTGTGTTGAAGATCATATAAGACATAAAACAACGATTTTGGGGTCACTGACACTTTAAAGGTGAACCGCCCCACTCCGCTGTTTTCTAGTATGAGCGGTGCCTTCTGCTCCATACCAGTGTTGCGTAGAAACTCACCAGTTCTTGTTTCCGAAAATCCCGGAAAAGTTGGACGCGTGACGTCCTATCCCGATCCCGTTATTTTTGTTTGTTTGGGTTTGTATTTTTCCCCCCCGGTTGTGCTCATGCCACTCTGCGTTTCTGTCTCCAGAACTCCCTTACAACGATTACTTCGAGTACTTCGGACCGGACTTCAAGCTGCACATCAGCCCGTCCAACATGACCAACCAGAACACACAGGAGTACATGGACAAGATCAAGTATGACTTCCTCTGTTCTATACTTTTTCCTTTTATTTTATCATCATAGTTTAATACTGAGCCGTTGTACAGTTATTCTTTTTTATGTTCAAAAAAATAAAAATGTACATATGAACAAATGTTCACGTACAAAAGGGTTGGACAGATTTGTCGCGAGTGTTTTGGTTGGCTGAGCGTCTTGTGTTTTGAACCGAGTGTTGTGATTGGCTCCCACAGACGGAGGTTGTGATCCGAGTGTTGTGATTGGCTCCTACAGACAGAGGTTGTGATCCGAGTGTTGTGATTGGCTCCTACAGACAGAGGTTGTGATCCGAGTGTTGTGATTGGCTCCTACAGACAGAGGTTGTCATCCGAGTGTTGTGATTGGCTCCTACAGACAGAGGTTGTCATCCGAGTGTTGTGATTGGCTCCCACAGACAGAGGTTGTGATCCGAGTGTTGTGATTGGCTCCTACAGACAGAGGTTGTGATCCGAGTGTTGTGATTGGCTCCTACAGACAGAGGTTGTGATCCGAGTGTTGTGATTGGCTCCTACAGACAGAGGTTGTCATCCGAGTGTTGTGATTGGCTCCTACAGACAGAGGTTGTCATCCGAGTGTTGTGATTGGCTCCCACAGACAGAGGTTGTGATCCGAGTGTTGTGATTGGCTCCTACAGACAGAGGTTGTGAACCGAGTGTTGTGATTGGCTCCTACAGACAGAGGTTGTGAACCGAGTGTTGTGATTGGCTCCTACAGACAGAGGTTGTTTGAGAACCTGAGGATGCTGCCTCACGCTCCGGGCGTCCAGATGCAGGCGGTTCCCGAGGACGCCATCCCTCATGACATCATCGACGAGGACGCTGAGGACCCCGACAAACGCATCTCCAGTGAGTGTTTTTAACGCCTGACCCTCCGCCACTCTTTCTGCCCCTTAATGCTTTTTAAATGTTTTAATGGGACTTTTTGTTTCTTGTTTTATTTGATGCAAGCTAGACGTGGTTTGTACATTGTGCACAGTTTCAGTGAAATAGTAATAGTAGGCTGATTACCAGCCTGTTGTTGTTATCGCTCGCTTTTTGATATATTTTGCCGTCGTCTTCTCAACGTTGAAATAAATCCCCTCCCCTTTGCGTTGTGTGAGTGGTGAGAGGCGCCTGCACCACCATGTAAAACATCTTAAGGGGAACCATGCAGTGTATTCTAGTAGATAGTATAACACGGTTATTCGTTTTATGAATTGTATTAAATGTGCAGTATAACATTCTGCCTTTTGATAGTGGTATGACCATGAGGCGAGCGTTATCTTCGTGTACAAATGCACCGTAGTGAGTAAATAAAAAGTTGCAAAGGAATGTCCAGTTGTAAAAAAGCACAAAGTTCTAATCATGGGATTTATTATATTGTCTCATTTGTGATTTGTGATTTCAGATTAGTGAATATCTAATCTGTAATTCCAATCCCAGTCTAAACTGATTGTTTTAATATCTATCTTTAACATCTGTATCTGTAATATCTCTCCATCTTTAATATCTGTATCTGTAATATCTCTTATCTTAAATATATATCTGTAATATCTCTATCTGGAATATCTGTGTCTTTAATATCGCTCCGCATCTGTAATATCTGTCTGTATTATCTCTATCTGTATCTGTAATATCTCTATCTCTATCTGGAATATCTCTATCTGGAATAGCTGTCTGTATCTGTAATATCTGTATCTGTAATATCTCTATCTGTATCTGTAATATCTCTATCTGTATTTGTAATATCTGTATCTGTAACATCTCTATCTGTATCTGTAATATCTCTAGCTGTATCTGTAATATCTCTAGCTGTATCTGTAATATCTCTAGCTGTATCTGTAATATCTCCATCTGTAATATCTGTGTAGTCCGTGCTTCAGACAAGAGGATTGCGTGTGATGAGGAGTTTTCGGACTCTGAGGACGAGGGGGAGGGCGGAGCCAGGAGGAACGCAGCCAATCACAAGAAGGGAGCCAAGCGACCCCGAGTGGAGGAGGAGAAGAAACCCGGTCAGTCCAACGTCCAATCACAGCTCTCCGAGAGGGATGGGCGGGGCTTAGAGCAGAGGGATAGCCATGATGTTAATAATGTTATGATGGAGGAGGTTGATCAGAGCACAAGTGATGAAATGTTTTCCTCGTCTTCCTTCCAGACATCAAGGAAGAGGAGAACACTAAAGAAGCCAGCGCTGAGAAGATAGAAACCAAGAGGTGAACACAACCACCTTCACCCTGTCACACGCACCTTCACCCTGTCACACGCACCTTCACCCTGTCACACGCACCTTCACCCTGTCACACGCACCTTCACCCTGTCACACGCACCTTCACCCTGTCACACGCACCTTCACCCTTTCACTACCACCTTCAGCCTGCCAAAACCATCTTCACCCTCTCACGCAGCTAGACCACCACATTCACATTAACCTCATTCACCTCAACACATTCACGTTAAGTAAATATTTACACTTGTGGAAGTGTGAACTAATTTAGTGAATCACTGAATTAGTAGTTTTGCACCCTGAAGACAACCTGTTGAATGGATCTCATTCATTCAGTAATTCATATCATGTAACGGATATTGGGTTTGAAATGGTGACCACTACAATGTACTCATTCTGTCTGTCTGTCTGTCTGTCTGTGTCCCCCCCCCAGTGTGAAGACTGAGCCCACCAGCACTGCCTGATCTGTCAAGACTTTTATTTTGATATTTCCTCAACACAACAAACTGGTGCTGTCCAAGTTTCCTCCAACTCCAAATCTCCAGCATTATATTTATTACTTGAAGTAAATCGTTTCACTGTCTGGCATCCATTTCTCAGGATTTAAACAAACATTTTCTCAACCTTTTGTGGAAAACATTTTTTTTTGTTTTGTTTTTAGAATAAAATGATCACGTAGACAGGATCTTAAATTGCCCTGTGGTTACATATGTAGGTTGATATTTTGCATTTAATAATAAAATATTTGATACTATCTTGTATGTTGGTATTTGTGTAGTGAAAAGCATCCGCCACAGGGTGGAGCAGTTACGCACAGAAACACTGCTTGGTAATTCCCAACTTGAGTTGTAATGTTTCTAATATAAACTAAAGGAACTGGAGTTATTCAAACATGACTATTTATGAACAACAGTAGAAAACGGGGTTATCTACAAGTTAGGACAAGCACAGCTCACAAATACATCTCCATGATAAGATGTCATCCATAGGTCCCATCATCATTACTCCTGTACGTATGTCGTGTTTGAGAACATGTTTCAGGTACATGTTGGCTTCCGCCCAAAGGAAAACAAAACCCACCAAGTAGAAACAAGTAAGCTCGCTGAATGAGGAAGTGGTGAACAGAGCAAGTGGTGAACACATGAGCCTCTCCCCTCAGTCTGCTCCTCACCTCTGCTGAGAAGCAGTGCTCTGCTACCAGCATGGCTGTGGTGCTGCTTCTCATCTTCCTCACTGGCCTTGTGTTGTCTGAAGAACCTCCTGGTAAGTCTTCATTAGGCTACTAGTAATATTACATTTTAACACGCTAACGTTTAACTTTTATGGTCGATACTGATAGTCTCAAGTGAAGTCCACTCATGCTCTCACTTCCCCAGTCTGTTGCTGACGTTCATTAGCGTCTATCGGTCTGCTGCGTCATGCCTACTGTTGCGGATTGTGATATTATAAAAGATATTATCATGTCACTTTTGAATCCAATAGGGGAACTCACACGTTAAGAAACTACATAATAATCCTGTTTCCATTCATTCACTCTTGTCTGTCAGATGTGGACTGTTGGGTGGTGAACCTAGACTATGTTCACTGCCAGTGGAAACCGTCTGCTAGCCCAGATGTCCACTACACTTTCTATAGCAGGTGAGAGCCAGAAGTACATTGAGCTCCTTGAAGGTTTTGACCCACAGCGCGATGAAAAGGACGACACTTGTCCTCCTTATACGCCTACTGCAGCAGCATTGATCATCGTCTGACATCTTTTGCATTGTGTTTACGACCGTGTCCATTGTTGAATATGGGATGGGCCCTCAGATTTGATGAGGGCTATGATGAGGACTATGATGAGTACCCTGATGAGTCCCCTGATGAGGACGTCACTGAGGTCTTCAGTGAGTGCGCCAGGTACGTCCAGAACGCCACCCACCTGGGCTGTGACCATCCCTATGAGGATCTCTGGATGAAAAGGTTCTCCCCCTACGTCACCAAACTGGTGCTGGGGAACCAAAGCTTTCCAGAGCAGACACACCACCTCAAGGCAAAAGGTATGCCCCCCCCCCCCCCCCCCCCCCATCTTTATATCTTTTTAATGTGTCTGGGCAACCTGTTGAACAGCAAAACAACCTAATAGACCGATTCCCAGGTCCCAGAAACAACACTTTTGTGTGTGTGTGTGTGCGCCACTGTGAGGGTGCTTTACATTGTCTCTATAAAAACTAAATTTTACTGGTAATTGAATGAAAACACGGCCAGATTTGATGCCAAATGTTACAACAAACAACAAAATAAACAACCTAACAGCTAAACCATATATTCTGTATATTCTGTGTCATCACCAGTCAGGCTGAATGCCCCCTTCAATTTGACTGTGAAAATTGGCCCTGACTCAAAGCTGTGGTGGTACTGGAATCAAACCCACGAACACGGCTGTATAGAGAGCGAAGTTCGCCATAGGATCAATGGAAATAAGTGGGAGGTATAAGCAAATACTTTTTAATTAATTCATGCAGACATTGTTTACTCACGCGTGTTCTTTAATGAAGCGATAGAAGAAGTTGTTTAGCTTTAAGAAATAATCAGTTTTATTGTTAACACCAGTAGAATGGTTTTACAGATATCTGGGTCCCACTACGTTTCCCTGACAGAACAACAAAGTGTGTGTCAGTTCACAAAGTCTGAGCCCCACCTATCCCTGACCCAGGAAGTTTATATACACAAACAGTGAAAACGTCATAACGGGCTGTCTTCTTCTTCTCCTCCGGCTGGTGCCGTCTTCCCCTCTCGTCCTCATGGTGTCTGGCCCCAGCGCCAGACTGTCGCCTCCGGGTATTCTCTAACAGATTATTTACCCGTACAGCGACAATCCTGCCTGTTTTTCGCCATCATCCGACCTCACTATCTACTCCACATATGTAACCAACAACGCACTCATTCCGATCCTGAGGAGCTGCCCCCATGCTCACATGCCTCTGCTCATACCTCATGACTCTGTCCTTCATCTGCAGACAGGCACAGAGGCCAGTGTGACCCACAAATATTGGTCATATGATAGATATAAACTATAACCATACCTTCAGGTATGATACTAACCTTAACCCTAACCTTGGGGTCCAGCACTGCGCACGACCAGCTAATAATGAAACGCATCTTTGTTTTAATACAATGACTGCTTTCATGACCATCGGTCCAACAACGAGCAGTTGAGAAGTATTGTTAGAATGAGAAGGTTTTGGTGCACCAGAGACTTGCGTCATTAGGTCAAAGGCATCTTGTTTTGTTTAAATAATCAGATATCACCAGGTAATTCATATTTGTATCTCCCTGCTCCAAACATGTCTTCATTCTTATTCCTTTCTTGTTCTTCTTCGCCTGGTTGTTTGTCGTTCCTCGACCAGTTCACCCAGCTTACCAATAAGAGTTACTGCATCGACCTGCCTCGTAGGAAACGCTACGAGCTGCAGGTGAAGATAAGAGTAAAAGATGCTTGTGTTAAGTCTGACTGGAGTGACTGGTGTCCACCGGTCTTCTGGGGGCCCACGGAGGAAACCAACCGCACAGGTAAAAAACCAACAACTTATGTTCCTCGGACGCTCTCTCCTGTCCACAGATACCGATTTCTCAGCTTGCCTCAACCTATCCTCTCCCCTCTCAGAGTTGGAGTATGCCAGTTGTCCCTACTTACTTGATAGTTATTTATCCGATACAAGCAAGAATATACGTGACCTCCACATAGGATTAATCAGTTTACCTTCTTTAATTATATTATAAATAAAGAAGGGGGGGCATACTTTTTGTCTCGAGGCTGTGGTTCTGCTCTGGAAAGCTTTGGTTCCAGAATTACATTCAGGTAGAAATGCATAAAGAAATAAACTATCCGAATCTCCCATCATCGAGCCAGAAACCCAAGTCCAGAGTGGTTTCTTGGTCTGAAAAACCCGTAAAATTCAAGTATTTTACCTAGAAGCGTGGTGAGCGCTTATCTATACAGAAGTGGCTACAACAAGCGCCTCTGCAGGGATCATTTATACAACAGGATATACAGGGGAAGTACAGGCTATGTGTTGTTTCCATGACGCACAACTTTATTATCTACAAAACTCCCCCATGAAGATGCTCTCATTTCCAAGATGAACATTCAGATCAATTTCCTGTATAAACCTCATGAAGATATTGCAGTCATGAGAAACCTATGAGTTCAAGAGAAATAAAATCATGCAAAACGGAGACTTATGAAGCTTGCCAACTCAAAACACCTAACTCAAAGGTAACCTTATTAACGCACATTACATTAGCGTAGCTTAACAGTTGGTTAGCAGTACATTAACAGGAATGATCTGATATGAGAGAAACGTGGTGACTCCAGGTCAGCTCGGTATAGTTGTCATCGCAGCTTCCTTCTCTCGGACCCGACAGTCTCCTTGGTCCCCGTTCGTCGTCGATCCACACCTCGATGGGCATGTTGGACCGACAACCTCCAGTTCCAGCCGTGTGACTGGGTCTGGTTGTCCCGGGCCCCGGATCACAACAACGGGCGCGGTAGAAAAGTGACATAGTGCAGGTTTCATCTTTTCAAATGTTTGTCTACCTGTCAGGCACAAATGGGCCGAGTAGCTCCATGGGCGTGTGGACCCCAGTGTTGTGTGCTCTGGGGGCCTTCATCTTCAGTCTATTGGTCATCATCTTGTTGCAACTCGAAAGGTGCGTTGATGTCTCTTAACATTTAATATTAGTCACAGTGAGCAACCAATTGATCGTGGTTCCATCTTATTTTATCACTTGTTATGACATAGTAAAAGATTGAAATACTGTGTTTGACCCGTTTAATAAAGTTGAATCCGATCGATCTACATAAAGAAAGAACATTAGAAATAGTGAAAGCCTGTCTCTATATTTTCCAAAGATGATAAAACGTGTTTCTGTCTCCTGTGTAGGATCAAAATCATTCTGATCCCCATCATCCCAAATCCAGATCAAAACATGAAACTGACTCACATCCTGGCTGATGGCAACTTAGAGGTTAGTAACACCAAAGACCTCCTATCTATAATGTAAGATGTAGAGGTTAGTAACACTAAAGACCTCCTATCTAAAAGGGCATATTGCTATATACATGAATTGATTGAAAAAAGCCAAATTTTAGTATTGTGTATATAGTTTAATAAAATATGTAAAATAAGTAATTACTAGGGCTGCCACCTAATATTCGAATAGTCAGCTTAATCGAATACGTTTTCATTAGTCGCGCAAAAAGTAAAACAGAAAAAAAAACAAGGCATGAGCATCGCAAACCGAATACATCCGTGGTCACAACAAGCAGTGATTTAACTCATCAATGCAGAAATACTGAACAATACAGCTGGGCAGGCAGACACCTGGGTAGGCAGACACCTAGGTAGGTAGACACCTGGGTAGGTAGACACCTGGGCGGGTAGCAGGCCTGGGGTGGGTAATCGGGAGAGTTCCCGGTGGGCCGCTTCACTTTTGGGCCGGTCGATTATTTTTTTTAATTTATTTATTTTTTGACATTTTTCAAGTTAGTCCATCTTCTCTTAAAGAACGCTACACACGTTCTGCATTCTGACACCGCAGCCTCAGCATGGGTTGTACCATGAGAGGGAGGTCTCCCCTCTCAAATAAAGTTGGTTGGGTCCATAGCCGTCTTTCCAAAACGTTTTCTCAGGTAGGCTACTGATAGCTGGGCCAGCCCTCAACTTTACACATCGGGGAGGATGGATGGGAGGAAGAGGCCAGGAGGGGCTGAAAAAGCCAGATTGAAGAAAAGAAAGGCATTGGAGGAGGATGCTGCCAAATGTGCCAAGCTTACAGATATATTTTCGAGAGGACAAACACAAGTGGCAACTGGTAAAGAGAGACATAGGCTTAATGCAACGTAACTGTTCGGCTAACGTAATGACAAATGACACAAAAACGTAATGAAATTATTCTCAATTTTGGCATGGCAATCATTTATCTTACTTGTAACCTTACTGACATTGACTATTACTATGGATCATATCGTTTTAATATCGTTGACTTTTGTGCTGTAGTTTTAACATTATCAACGTAACAAGATAGCAATTCAGGTAGTCTGATAGAGCACTAGCACCAGATTGTTACCAGCACCATAGTAACGCCAACTTACGGCGATTCATGGACTTTGCAAATATTATGCAAATATTGATAACAAAACTCAAACTTGATCTGTGTAGGCTATGCAGTGAAATTATTTTATTGAAGAGTTAGATATGTTTCAAATGCTTTATTTATTTTCTGCTTTTGTTAATTTATCAACCTACTGTATCCTTGTGGAATAGTGAAATATTTTTTGTTAAATTCTCAGCTTAAGTGGATTATTTTTTATTATTATATTTATTTTTTATTTTTTATTATTTAACCTTTATATTATCTGTTGAACCATTTTATTAATAAAAAAAAAAAACTACAGGATAGTAAGAGCTGAACTGTTGCTTCATTTATCCAATTTCCACTACCATGGAAAAAGTGGGCCGGTCTTGGGCCTGAAATTCCCGGGCTGAAAAGTGGCCCCACTCCGGCTGGCGGGTAGACACCTGGGCAGACAGACACCTGGGCGGGTAGACACCGCTAGACATGCAGGACTAATACCGGTCTTAATCGCGGCTTTAGGTCACCGTGTCTGATCGCTGTAATTCGGAGCGTGAATATCTGTTGAATATCTAATATCTTTCCAACTTTAAAAAACACTTTTGTATTTTTTAAGACAAGACGACAGTCGTACATCCCTCGTAACTACGCCGTGAAGGTGAACCCTCCCGGACTCCGCTATTAACATGAACCGCTCCCCCGGAGGAGCCGCACATCCACAAGCACCGGACACCAAAATACGATTTTTTTTTTCCCCATTTGCTTGCTTTTAAATAAAGTTGTGTGCAGTTATACGGTTAAATACGGTTATTAAAAGTGTTCATGTCTCCTTCCTGGTTGTTCTGACAACCTTCAGAACCGCTTGGTCCATGCCGTTAATAGGCGGCCGGCTTTGTGTGTGTGCTTGTACAAATTATATTTTAAAGGCTGATTATTACGGTGTTGTATTATCTGTAAAGTAGCACAAGGTTAACAGTGTTTCTGTTATAACACTCTCGCCCTGGAACTCAAAACACTTTCTGATGCCCCAAAAAATAAATCGAAATAATTACATTAAAAGTGCGACGATTAGTCGACTATCGACTTGAAATGGCGACTAAGAGGGGGGCAGCCCTAATTACATCACTGGACCACCCCCAATAATATCACGATTTAAGAACAAGAGGCAGAGGGGAAAAGTTCTAGTTTCCAACACGTAATCAGGAAATAAGCATATGAGGATATTTAAGGTATTATTTGTTTTTCAATTGTGGAGGATTGGCTGCCCATCTCCAAGGGCATCAAGGAGGGGCTCAAGGTGAACTACAGTGAGTCCGCCTGCTGTGTTCGCGAGTACAGCCTTATTCCAGCGTCCGCCAGTGAGACCGCTGACCCTTCAGTCGCCACCGATGAAAGCGACCGCTCGGTCTCCGTCCCGGTGAAGGAACCTGCAGGACCTGCTTCCTGTTCCAGGACCGCCGCCACTATTCCCATTTAATCTGATGAGACCCAGGAGGCTGGTTAGGAGAGTGGTTGGATTGGGCCAATTTTTGAGGTTTCGTTTTTAGTTTTTTTGGTTAAATGTCTTTTGGTCAAATGGTAAATCCATTCATGTGGAAGTGTAAAAACCTCAGTGCAGTGTTCAGTATGAGGTCAAGGCAAATGTAGCAAAAGCAAGTTGAGGTATATAATAAATATGAAATATGAGGAGTATGAAGTTTGTAAAATGTGTTGAGTCCTTAACATGAATCGGTAATCCCAGTTAATGTGTTTTTACTTTGTAAAAGGAGGTGACGATGTTTTGACAAAGAATAGTTTTCCATCTGTGTCTTCATTTAGAAAAACACATGGCTTCATAACTGTGCTTCAATTTTGTGTCCATTTTAATTCCTTTGCTGATCTCATGTGAATATCTTAATGTCGTATTCACACGAGATCAGGATTTAAACTTTATGCAATTTACTATATAATATAATTTATTTTGTCTTTACATCAGCAGCGAGAGTGTTAAAGTGTTAATAAAGTGTTTGAGTGATGTTCAACTGGATGCTCTGTGTTTATTTTCTTATGAATCCCAGTTAGGTGAACCCAGGAACCGCCGGTCACACTATCGTCTCTTATCTCATATCGTATCGTCTCGTATCGTATCGTAATGGCCGTCCATAGCAATGCAGACAAGCAGCACTAATGTGTTGTACCAGTCGTGTTTGGATGCCCATGTCGGCTCGTAAAGCCAGGAGCAACATCTGTAAAGAGACGTGTCGTCCGCCGTTGTTGTGCTTGAGGTTGGCAGTAGGGTTTCTGGGAAAGCGGAGACGTATACAGTGACGTCATGACGTGGCTCTCTGGCCTGTGGAAAAGCAAACCGGTTCTGAGAAGTTCCACATACTGGTCGCCTACTGTAGATAACACCGTTTTCTACAAGTTAGGACAAGCACAGCTCACAAATACATCTCCATGATAAGATATCATCCATAGGTCCCATCATCATTACTCCTGTAAGTATGTCGTGTTTGAGAACATGTTTCAGGTACATGTTGGCTTCGCCCACAGGAAAACAAAACCCAGCAAGTATGAACAGAGGAAGTGGTGAACAGAGGAAGTGAACACATGAGCCTCTCCTCTCAGTCTGCTCCTCACCTCTGCTGAGAAACAGTGCTCTGCTACCAGCATGGCTGTAGTGCTGCTTCTCATCTTCCTCACTGGCCTTGTGTTGTCTGAAGAACCTCCTGGTAAGTCTTCATTAGGCTACTAGTAATATTACATTTTAACACACTAACATTTAACTTTGATGATGTTTTACAGGTCATGATATTTTGATCGATGCTATATTTGATCATGATACATGATAAGTTAAGTCAAGTACATGTTGTAACCATTGTAACCATTTCTATTTCAGCTTATGCTGAATTTCAAGTGAAGTCCACTCATGCTCTCACTTCCCCAGTCTGTTGCTGACGTTCATTAGCGTCTATCGGTCTGCTGCGTCATGCCTACTGTTGCGGATTGTGATATTATAAAAGATACAGTGGAAACCGCGGGATTGGGGGGCCCCCTGGTGGCGGCGGGGCCCTATGCAGCCGCATAGTCCGCATATGCCTAGAAACGGCTCTGATTTCAAACACAGTCGTTTCAAATGCTCCTTTCGAGAAGCACCATGCAAGTTTAATTACTGTGCTGCGCAGTGCGCAGACTTAACTCAAATACGTCGTCGGCTCTATGTGCTGTGCCGCCAGTGCATTTTTTCACGTCTGAAAATAAAGTTTGAAACAAACTGTTTCATAGAACAACAACATATAAAATAACAACTGCATCAAGAACATTTAAGCTACAGTCCTACTGTACCTCCGTTTTGTGTTGCGGCTCTGCTGCGCCGCATTAAGAAGTCAGTTCACAGATGGATATATAGATGGATATCAGTGGCGGCTTGTGGTCAAAATTTTTGGTTTAGCAAACCCCGTCGGCCGACGCACCGAAACGAGCGCACACCTAACCCCCACCTAACCCCACCCCTGGGTAACATAAGTGGAAAGGAAAGACATCCAGCCTACCTTTTCTTTCCCTAAACTGTTCACCTCCAATTCCTGCTGTACTGCATTCTGATGTCCTCCCTCTCCTGGGGCCTCATTTATAAAACTCTGCGTGAAACCCTCCGTAGAACATTGCGTACGCCCAAACCTCAGAATGTGCGTACGCACAAAAACATTCCGATTTATAAAACCTTGCTGCGCACACCTGTACGCACTCTTCTCGTTATAAATACCAACGTGCGTCTAATTTGGCGTGCGTGCACGAGCGCTCTGCTCCTCCCAAGTCCATCCCTTAATAGTCCTTAAAAGGTCAATGCTAATTAAACACTTAATATTTATAAGTAGGAAGGAGCCTTTTCTGACCAATCATTAGACGGAAAAATTGATGCACCTTTTAAAAAGAGAGCGCGTTTTTCGGAGATCGAAGTGCTTCTAAATGAAGTAGAAGTCTATTTTGTGGCTTATTTATCAAGCTCATTATAAATGTTTAAGTGATACAGTTGGTCTGGCCGAGGATTGTGATTTGAAAGGGCTGTAGTGTGTTGAACATCATTTTGCTTTAATTCATATTTCATAATGGGTACTTTTCATAAAATAAATATATAAATGAATAAATAACTCATGTGGGGCGCAATGTGCGTTGGGTCCGCAATGAGCTCCGGGGGTTACAGCAACTTCTTCTTCTTTTGGCGTTATTGGCGGTTTGCAAACACATATAGTGCATTACCGCCACCTTCTTCCTGTGGTCGTCTCCGGAGTTCACTGTTTGAAAAACTTTGCGGGAGCTTTACTCCAGGGTGAAAGGATGCGTAGAACTGCGCACTCTTTTCCGCAAGGTTTTTTTTCTATAAATCACGACGTTGGCGGTGAAAGATGCGTACGCACATTTCATCCCTGTTTCCGCAACATTTCCGTGCGCAGAGACCTTTATAAATGAGGCCCCAGGGCTGGAGTAGGAACACAATTCGGCGCGATTGTCGACGGGGGGGGGGGGCGCGATTGTCAACGGGAGCACCGGACCCGCCAGCCGCGGACCCAGCACCGGACCCGCGGACCCGGCCGCGGACTCAGCCGCAGACCCGAGTCCACACACAGCCGGTGTGCATGCTGTGAGGATGTCATCGTGCGCGCCTATCGCATGATTTAGACTTGACGGTTTCGGTTGACAACACGTTCTCATCCCAACTCTGCCCACCTACTCTCACAAGAAAAAAAAAAAAAAAAATTATATAATTTTTTTTAAATATATATATATATACAGTATATAGCCTATATATATATTTCAAAAAAATCTCCCCAGAAAGTACTGTACAATAATAAGTTTGGCGCTTTTAGTTCATTTTTAGTCGACCCTAGCTTGCTTCTTCAGACTGAGTTCGTCTGGAGGGGCGGGAAGTGGCTCTTGCCCCACCAGCCCAATGGTAGTGTGTATTGGACTTGAAAGATTGAAATGCGCATGCTCAGAATGTTCTCCGTTGAAGTGGACGGAGAATTTTTTTTTCTTCTGGTAGGGCAATCCCACCGGGACTGCTATGGACATATATGGTTCGTTCCGCTACAGCGTAATTTCATTGTTCGCAGCTATTGGCTGTAGTGTGCGGCGCGCGTGATGAGTCATGACTCGAGTGACTTCGTCCTCACGTGCGCCGCCGCGCCGCCGCGTGAGAAGTTGCTAACAAGCATGTCGGAGGTACGCAAACGAAAACAGGTATGTACTCGGTCGGATCATCACTTGTATTAAACTGTGTGTTATATGTCCCCACTCCTGGCCTGCACCTTGTCGTGGTGAGTGGGCTTTAAACCAAGACAGGCCATTCTGAATCTTTTCTTTCACAGCTATTATCTTTGGTTTCTCCTCCAGGACACTGCCTAGGCCTATGGGAGGTCTCCATGGTAACATGATATTGGGTTCTTATAGTGGCTCTTACAGCTGTTTGCACTAGTGTCATTTTAGGACGCGGAAGCTTAGTTTAAAGTTTAAAAACCTTTTAAAAACTATACTTTCATTATTGCAATGTTTTGATGTCGGCAATAAAAGATTAAAAGCTGCACTAATGTACTTTATTAATTACATATATATGATACATGGATAACAGTCACAAACCAAAAGCCCAGCATACTGAATAGTGTTAAAGTATATTTTATTTGTAATGGTTGAGCCCCAGGACCTGCCTGCTGTCCTGGTTATCTTTCCACAGTTCCTTGTGGTGGAGCTGAGGGCTGAATAGAGAGTGGGACACACCAAGCCAGGGCTACAAACAGCATGGTGGGACACTGACACGTTAGACCAATGAAGAAAGCTCAATCTCTATTTTGAAATACTTTTGCTTTTTTATGAAAATTACCAATTTTATTTGTAATATATTAGGGCTGTAACTTTTTCCAAAAATGAATTTCAAACAAATTTAAAATGCCCCGTAATTTGTTTGAATATATTCTAATACCCCCTCCACATTATCTTGGTTTACTGATAGGTTTAGACGCCGTTTAGCGTATTACTGCCTTCCACAGGTCAGATGTTGAACTAGATTTTTACATACAGTCCTGTGTTGTGCAGGATAGCCGGGAGCAGGTGGAGTCAACCTCTACAAAGATCACCACGACTGTGAAAACAAACGGGTGACGTCACGGACACTGGTACGTCATTTTAAAAAAAAAATAATTAGCCTAGCCTCACCTGTTTTTTACATGTAGAAACGCCACTGTTTACGAGGTACTGTATTGTCTACTTCAATTAATACATTGTTGTGGGTCACAGAGCTGTATTGTTTTGTCCCTTTATTAACTTAACATTATAAAGCTTAAGTGAAGTAACCACCTTGCTAGGCCACAAGAAAACATGTCTGACCTGTCTCTCACCTTGTAGTTCAATTCTGCCCTCCTGGCGAAGTGGACAATAACTGTCAACGTTAACGCAACGTCAACGTCTTTCCTAGACGTTAACGTAACGTCAACGTCTAGGAAAGACGTTGACGCTATGAAGACGCTATGGCCGCGTTGCTTGGCAACGCCTGCATACGGGAGATATTAAATAGTCCGCTCGAATTAAAAAAAACTCGAGTTTAACTCTAAAACACATTAAAGTATTATTAATTGATTAGATATTATATGAATGGGCTTCGTGTATCTTATTAAATGAATGTTCAACAAATGATGTATGTGTTCGTCAGTCGTCACTGTCAAAGTCAGTTGACGATAGCTGCCTAATGAAGGCGGTGACTGGCCAGAGTGTTGTGTCAATCAAATTCTACCCTATCGGTCACTGCTTCAGGGGCGGGACTTATCTGCCATAAGGATCAATTGAAACGGAAAAACCCCACGAGCCGGCTGGGTTTCACTCCACACGGCGGGTGGCGCTGTTGTCACTCACAGAATTGATTTCAGGAAAACAGCTCGTCTTACTGACTGTATTTCTGTTTCAAAGCACTGAAAATGGGATTATTGTAAGATGTTTTTATTTATTTTTTAAAACTTTTTTTTTGGTGAAGCACTGCTTCACCTGTAGTCTTATAGAAGCCTCCACTGATGGATATATATAGATGGATATATATATAGATGGATATATAGATGGAGGTCCCCTGAAGAATGGCCCCCTTACCGGTGGAGGTCCTGGAGCTGTGTTGTCTGCTAGGGTCTCCATCTGAGGAAAGAAATCAGGTTCCCTCTCCAACTCTTTTTTTCTGGACTACATAGTATAGTAAAGTACATAAAGTATATGTAAATAGTAAAGTACATAAAGTATATGTAAATAGTATAGTAAAGTAGTAGTATAGTATGCAGTGTGAATGGCCCCCCGTTCATTGCCAGGTCCTACAAAGGCTACAGCGGGGTGCGAGGCGGGAGCCCAGAGCGGCCCCATAGCCACCCCCTGCTGCCCATTTGGGCTTGAGGTTAAGGTGAGATGCAGGCCAGTGGTTAGGGAGAGGTATGGGTGGGAATGGTGAGGGTTGGGGTGGGAGAATCAACTTAGCCTATGTAGGCTTACTAAGTGGGATCTGAGAGGTCCCAGATCCCTTGTTTCAAAAAATAGTACAATCCCGTTGATCGGAAACCAAAGTGCTGTATTGCTATGGTTTACATTGGTGGTGTGAGCTCATGCTAAATGCTCTGAGGCAGAATCGATACAGCGTAAAATAATGTTGAATTAATAATATTGGTAATGGATTAGTGGAGCCAGGAGGGACGCGACGATGGTTTAACCACCCAGACCGCTATGGACCTTTTAAAATACAAATTAAAATAAACCAGTTGGTCCAATCGCCATCAGAACGATCCAAAAGTATGTAGTATTGTATATTTACAAAAGTAGGAAAAGTCCCCCGGGACCTGTAAGTCCCCCCAGACCTGGATGGTCCCATGTGACATATGTAGTACTGTGCTTCGTATCATAAAGTAGTTCCTCCAGTTGTATAAGGAACCCCATAATAACACATGGTACAACCTAAAAACACTACAAGGTGCAATAAATAAAAGGGCAACTATAAATGCTGCTGAAGATAGTGCAATAATAAGATAGTGCATTAAGTATAGGGCAATAATAAGACAGTGCATTAAGTATAGGGCAATCACATTTGCTCATAGGAAAAGTACGATAATGTAAAGTAATATAGAAAAAGATAATTCATAAAAACATCCTTAATGTCCCATGTCTTAGTGGTTTTCTGGACACCGATGAATCAACCTTACTTGACAACACACACGCGCGCTTCATATCTTACTTATCGTTATTACCTGGAACATGCGAATGCAACACAGCAAACCGCAACGCAAATGATAAAATGATGATGAGACGATAAATAAAGCCGCTGGGTGTGAGGAAACATCCTGTGAGATCCACACGATACACATGAAGTACAAGAGTCTGAACCAAGCTGCTACTGACAGGAAACACTTGAAACCCTCTTGCTGCAGATCTGAAATTCATAGTTTGTGTTCGTCTCTCACTCTGTTGGTCTAGAGAGATATTTAAACATAAAAAAGAAATGAAGAGCACATAAAGGGAGAAGTCAGTTTGTGAAATCCACCATAATGTCCATGGTGTTGCAGCTGAGACATGTCTATGTAGTCTTTATGTGTAACCCTGAGAAGCTGGTAATGATAACGTTAGCAGAACAATAATGTTCATGACATGACACTGACGATGACACTCACATCACTGAGGAGCTTTGTGTGTAGTTCAGGTGGAGGCAGTG
This sequence comes from Merluccius polli, assembly GCA_030340625.1. Classification (NCBI taxonomy): domain Eukaryota; kingdom Metazoa; phylum Chordata; class Actinopteri; order Gadiformes; family Merlucciidae; genus Merluccius; species Merluccius polli. Next base: position 41,026 of record JAOPHQ010000386.1, read on the forward strand.
TGTGTGAGGTCTTCTTACCAATATGCTCTTCTGTGCAGGACGTCGTAGCGTCGCCTGACCGGGTGGGATTAACAGCAGGGCTGGCAGACAGCGCTAAGAGGAGTGGAGACCCAGCCTGTCCACAGTCAGAGGGAGAGAGAGCTGGGTGCTGGTCTGGTTCACAAGGTCCTCTCCTTCATACCAGGAGAGAGTCGCTCCACTCAGTTTGTCCACAACACACAGCAGGGTGCAGCCCTCGCTGCTCACATCTCCGGAAACGTTGGAGCCAATTTCCAAACAGCCGTCATTTAGATAAACTGACCCCACATTGGAAATCTACAGGGTGAAACAGTATTAAAACTCAATAAAGTGACATATAAACAGTCAAATTCAAACAACTGTCAGCCTCCTTTCAAATCTCCGCTGTCGCTGTCAGAAATGCATTCTGATAATGGCATACTTACTGGTTCATTTAGTAGGCAGTATGCAGTACATACTCATTGAGTATGTAGTAGGCAGTAGTTAGTATGTAGTAGGCAGTATGCAGTACATACTCATTGAGTATGTAGTAGGCAGTAGTTAGTATGTAGTAGGCAGTATGCAGTACTCATTGAGTATGTAGTAGGCAGTAGTTAGTATGTAGTAGGCAGTATGCAGTACATACTCACTGAGTATGTAGTAGGCAGTAGTTAATATGTAGTAGGCAGTATGCAGTACTCATTGAGTATGTAGTAGACAGTATGCAGTACATACTCATTGAGTATGTAGTAGGCAGTAGTATGTAGTAGGCAGTATGCAGTATGTACTCATTGAGTGTGTAGTAGGCAGTAGTTAGTATGTAGTAGGCAGTATGCAGTACATACTCATTGAGTATGTAGTAGGCAGTATGCAGTACTCATTGAGTATGTAGTAGGCAGTAGTTAGTATGTAGTAGGCAGTAGTTAGTATGTAGTAGGCAGTAGTTAGTATGTAGTAGGCAGTAGTTAGTATGTAGTAGGCAGTAGGTATTATGTAGTAGGCAGTAGTTAGTATGTAGTAGGCAGTAGTTAGTATGTAGTAGGCAGTAGTTAGTATGTAGTAGGCAGTAGTTAGTATGTAGTAGGCAGGAGTTATTGTAGTCTTGTTTCATAAGATATCCATGGGTCCTGACAGCTCCTTGACAAATTATGTGATATATGTTGTATCTTTATATGATATATGTTGTATCTTTATGTGATATATGTTGTATCTTTATGTGATATATGTTGTATCTTTATATGATATATGTTGTATCTTTATATGATATATGTTGTATCTTTATATGATATATGTTGTATCTTTATATGATATATGTTGTATCTTTATATGATATATGTTGTATCTTTATGTGACATATGTTGTATCTTTATATGATATATGTTGCATCATGATATGATGTGATATATGTTCTATATAAATCACATATCTTCTATATCTTTATATGATATGGAAAATAATGTGATGTGTGTGCGTGCGTGCGTGCGTGTGTGTGTGTGTGTGTTTGTTTGTGGTGTGTGTGTGTGTGTGTAAAATGATGGCCTCTGATAAGAGTAGAAAACTGTTTGCTGACAGTGATGGTTCAGAATGGAAGCGGATGATTGGTCAGAATGAAACCATGTGATGTGTTTTCCAGCTCATATAGCAGAGCTGAAGCATGAAAGCAGGGGAAGCGGTCCAGAGAGGAACCATGGCCTCCATCTATGAACTGGACTCTGAACTCCCTGTCCAGAGAGGAACCATGGCCTCCATCTATGAACTGGACCCTGGACTCCCTGTCCAGAGAGGAACCATGGCCTCCATCCATGAACTGGACTCTGGACTCCCTGTCCAGAGAGGAACCATGGCCTCCATCCATGAACTGGACCCTGGACTCCCTGAAGAATATGAGAACTTGTCTTTGGACGCGAGGGTGACCAGGAAGAGAAGATCTGGTAAGACCCTTTTAGAGGATTTAAATACAGAAACAATCAGTAATAAAATATGTTTTCAATGACATAAATCTCAAGATTTAGTCTCCTAAATAACATGTGTACGTTCAAGGCAAACGACATACAGTAACGTTTCCAGACCAGACGACCTGTGATTATGTCCATGAGTTACGTACTATTACTAGGCAACGCAGTAGTTGTGTATTTCGTTATATATGTTCGTTGAAATACCAAAATGAGTTTGTCTGAAAACGTACATTTATGTCATCAGTCAGTATTGATTAGCTACAAAACATGCCAAAGTGCAGAGTAGTTTTAGGAAGCAGAACTCGGGTTTAGTATTTTCATTGTTAATTATTAGTGGCAGTGTAACGTTACATTAGAGACAGTACATCTCAATAAAGTGTGCTCTAAATTCAACACAAGAGCTACAGTCAGGGTTGTAGGGGTTTACAAATAAGTGAGGTCACATTTAGTTTTTACTGCATTTCTAGACAACAAACACAATATTGGCTGCTCACACATCAATTAAATATCAGTGTCCCAATTACTAGCTGTCTGAAATAACATGAATCACACCCCTAGTAGCGAGCGGTGTAGGCCGTTTCTCCGGAGCTCCTTTGTTCCGACCTCTCAATAATCCGAAAAATCCCCTTTAGTCCTACAGCCCACCAGCCTGATGTCCCTATATTTATAAAAAATTAAACCCTCTGCTCCGACAGCTCGGTGTCCCGACAATAATTGTGGATCACCTCTATTACTAATCTAAAATCAGAATCAACATTTAACAAACCAAATTATTTTTTCGAGGCCTACACATTTAGGCCAAATCATTTTTATCTTTGAAAAATTCTGAAATGAATATGTAAGTCCAAAGTTCAACTGGGTAAAGTTAGTTTTGTGTTGGATATATTATTTACAGGCCCGCAAATTGAGTTCATTTTCAATTATGCATGATTTACTTTTTATTAAATTCGTGTGGGAATGCCTTGCGGCAACAGTTGTGTTTAAATGTACAGCTACTGCTTCAGCCGCTAGCGAGCTTATGGGGGCGGCAGACCACTGTAGCTTAGCGACATTTTGGAGAGCCATAGTGTAGAATAACGACTTTTCGTTGGCAACAAAACCAAACAACAATATAAAATATTAAGACTTCGCCGGGATGTACTATTATTCATATTTATTATTTAGCATTTTATACTTGGTGCTCGGATGTTTTTTTATTGTTTCATGTTTTAAATTTCTATGGGCCTAATTGACCGTAAGATTAGTTTTTAAAATGCACATTTGAGGACAAATCATTGATCTGATGTGAAAGTTTGATCAACATTTACAGATTACAGAGTTTAATTTGAGCCGCCCCTCCGCTTGACCAGCCTCCTCTCTTTGCTGTGTTAACTAGTGTGTTAGCATGTTAGCTAGCTAGCACTCAAGCTAGTCTTGACTGAGTGACTCCTAAACTCTACCATGGAAGAGCTGCCATGGGTGGGATCCTGTTTTGTGGTGAAGGAGATAATAATGAGTTACCTCGGCATTACCTGGGTGTTGTTGTGATCCTGGCATAATGTTGGGAGTTGTCTTGTATTCCTATATGAACGAATGATGATCCGTTTCACCTCGCTGCTGCATTTCCACCCTAGTGTGGACGCAGCCAGTTGCTTCATGTTATTGCCAGAAGTGCTGTAAGAATAGAGCCAGGTCACGTCAATGACTGATTACTGATGACTGCGTTAACGGGTGGACTGAACCAAGTTGGTTATGACGAGATAACCAGTTCATTATTCCAGGACAAAACCACGTTGGTCATGTGGACAACATACTGTCCACGCAGGATGAATAAGTGTGTGTGTGTGTGTGTGTGTGTGTCCTACCCTGAACAGTTATAAACCCGTGCTGCTATGTGGCTCTGACCGTCGGACTGCTGTGTATTCTACAAGCAACTCTCAACGTCTGCCTGCGCCTCTGTGAGTCATATCACCCTAAACTACCACTACAATAACAGTAGTAAGAATAATAACAATTATTATTACTATTATTATAATACTTCTTCTTCTTCTTCTTCTTCTTCTTCTTCTTCTACTAAACTCCTCGTGTCCTGTCCTAAACTCCTCGTGTCCTGTCCTCGACTCCTCTGTCCTGTCCTCGACTCCTCGTGTCCTGTCCTCGACTCCTCTGTCCTGTCCTCGACTCCTCGTGTCCTGTCCTCGACTCCTCGTATCCTGTCCTAGACTCCTCGTGTCCTGTCCTAGACTCCTCACATCCTGTCCTCGACTCGTCACATCCTGTCCTCGACTCAGTGACAGTTTGCACGGAGGAGAGACAGCGCTTAATGGATGCACTTGGTGAGTGTTTAAAAAGTTATTCAATCTTGTTAAATCTTTATGAAAGTACGATTTGTCACGCCCCTAGACGTCTGATACTGACGCAAAAGGTACCCTCCCGCATCTGTGTGAAACGATCTGGGTTCTCATAAACCCGTTCGCGGTGGTAAGAGACGAGCAGAGTCTACAGCGTCCGCTCGCAGAGCAGAGTCTACAGCGTCCGCAGTCTACTGTGAAACAATTCACTCCTAAAAGGGTTAGGGTTATGGTTAGGGTTAGGGTTATGGTTAGGGTTAGGGTTATGGTTAGGGTTAGGGTTAGGGTTAGGGTTAGGGTTAGGGTTAGCGTAGTCTATCACCGTTATTATTGGAGTGAATGGACGCTGTAGACTCTGCTCGTCTCTTACCACCGCGAACGGGTTTATGAGAACCCCCAGATCGTTTCACACAGCCCCCCCCCCCCAACAACAATCGCGCACCTCTCCCCCTCCGGTCAACAATCGCGCAGCCTTATTTTTAGTCATTATTTAGGTAGCACACGCATATTATGAATGCCTTCGACAGAATTCAAATGAGCCATTTTAATCTAGATTAATCTAGATTAATTCCAAGATTGTTCAGTGTGTTCATGGGAAACAAGCTGTCCTTCAGTCTATTGGTCCATGCACTGAGGGCCCTGCAGCGCCTGCCAGAGGCCAACAGGCCAAACAAGTGGTGAGATGAGTCCCACTGCTGTGGTGTCATCTGCAAATGTGGTGATGGTGTTGGTGGTATGGATCGGTAGTTAGTTAGTTATAGCAGTCAATAATTAACTATAACATCAACTAAATAATGACTCTGTGTGTATGTCATTCATATCCTGTGGTGTGACAGACGGCCCCACAACATGATATCAGTGTCACACCATATCTGGCCTTCTAGTTAATAGCATACAATGAGCACATTGCAACATGGTTAAATATATATTGTAATGTTTAAGGACAAATGATTCCTTTCATATGTTTTAAAAAGCGTCACATGTCTGGACTTTGAACAGAGTAGACTCTGAAGTAGACTCTGTGTTGGCATAATACACTTTGTGCAGGAGAGTTTATTTTCTTAGTTGTATTCAAGATTAAACGTTAAAAAAGCGTCAGTCACACCATATGAGCTTTATCATGTTTGGTTTAAAATTCAGAAAACATAATTAATGAATTGATTTAATAATATGTATGTTCACATAAAGCAGCATCTTCTTAACAATATAAGAGTGCTTCTTGACAAATGAAGTCATTATTTAGATGTCACCTCAACCGCCCTTGATTCCACCTTCAGTGCACTCATTTTATTCTCATGTCTGGCCGTCCAAAACCAAACCCTCAGCACACGCCCACTCCCTGCTCCACCAATCAGATATCAGCTGAACCTCCGCAGAGACGTACACAAGGTCAGGTCTCTATTGTGGTCTACTACATAAGGTCAGGTCTCTATTGTGGTCTACTACACAAGGTCAGGTCTCTATTGTGGTCTACTACACAAGGTCAGGTCTCTATTGTGGTCTACTACACAAGGTCAGGTCTCTATTGTGGTCTACTACACAAGGTCAGGTCTCTATTGTGGTCTACTACACAAGGTCAGGTCTCTATTGTGGTCTACTACACAAGGTCAGGTCTCTATTGTGGTCTACTACACAAGGTCAGGTCTCTATTGTGGTCTACTACACAAGGTCAGGTCTCTATTGTGGTCTACTACACAAGGTCAGGTCTCTATTGAGGTCTACTACACAAGGTCAGGTCTCTATTGTGGTCCACTACACAAGGTCAGGTCTCTATTGTGGTCTACTACACAAGGTCAGGTCTCTATTGTGGTCTACTACACAAGGTCAGGTCTCTATTGTGGTCTACTACACAAGGGCAGGTCTCTATTGTGGTCTACTACACAAGGTCAGGTCTCTATTGAGGTCTACTACACAAGGTGAGGTCTCTATTGTGGTCTACTACACAAGGTCAGGTCTCTATTGTGGTCTACTACACAAGGTCAGGTCTCTATTGTGGTCTACTACACAAGGTCAGGTCTCTATTGTGGTCTACTACACAAGGTGAGGTTTTAAAAACAGTAAGATAAACAGTATTCCTTTCCATTACAGGTGATTTGACTCGACTAGGTTGGATGTATTACAACCACAGTCTCTACTTTATTTCTACTGCTGAGAAGAACTGGACGGCCAGTAGAGATTACTGTCTGGAGAGAGATGCAGACCTGATAGTTATCAACAGCAGAGAAGAACAGGTAACAGAGTGTGTGTGTATGTGTGTGTGTGTGTGTGTGTGTGGGGGGGGGGGTCAGTCAGCTGTGTTGTCATGACAACAGATACCATTACTATTTGAAACAGGAGTTTGTTGGCAGACTGAGGGGTGATTACTGGATTGGACTGAGTGACGGAGACCCAGAGGGGACCTGGAAGTGGGTGGATGGTACCATCATGACTTCAAGGTAAGGCTGGTGACTCTATTCAGCAGCATCTCTTCTCTGAGAGTGGCAGAGTGGCATCACCTCAACACTGTGCTGCACTTTCTATTCTTTCTGCTCGTCAGTTCCTGGGGACCTCGTCAACCAGACGATAACCATGGAGGAGAAGACTGTGTGGCAACACTGGAGGGAAGAGGACCAGTGACAGGAGACCTGGGGGGAAGCTGGCATGATGTACCGTGTGCTGAACTACTCCTCTGGATCTGTGAGAAGGTCCTGGTCCTGGATCATCTGGAATCTGATCTGAACAAAGAGGGTCTGTAGACTTTGTTTGAGTTCATGTGTTGAGAAGTGTTAATCCTTTCTGTGTACAGTATATATATATATATATATATATATATATATATATATATACTCTTAATGAATGGAAAGCAAACCACCAGCTTATCTTACGGTGTCCTCTCTATAGTACTGGACCCTCTCCACAGGGGGTCAGTAGCAGGGTGAAGTCACTTCCTGTTCCTGTCGGTTCAACATTAGGTCGGTTTTATTAATGTCTGTCGCAGCACCAGCACAGTTAATGTATATTGACTGGACTGTACAGACCGTGTCTGTACTGGTGCACTGCTGTCCAGTCCTGTCCCTGGACCGGACCCATAGTTCATGTGATGAGCTACACCTAAATGGACCGGACCCATAGTTCATGTGATGAGCTACACCTAAATGGACCGGACCCATAGTTCATGTGATGAGCTACACCTAAATGGACCGGACCCATAGTTCATGTGATGAGCTACACCTAAATGGACCGGACCCATAGTTCATGTGATGAGCTACACCTAAATGGACTGGACCCATAGTTCATGTGATGAGCTACACCTAAATGGACCGGACCCATAGTTCATGTGATGAGCTACACCTAAATGGACCGGACCCATAGTTCATGTGATGAGCTACACCTAAATGGACTGGACCCATAGTTCATGTGATGAGCTACACCTAAATGGACTGGACCCATAGTTCATGTGATGAGCTACACCTAAATGGACCGGACCCATGGTTCATGTGATGCTACTGTGTCTAAATGTATCCATGGATCCCTGGATCAGACTTTTGTCTAACACCAAGTTCACTTCTTTTTCAAAACGATATAAAAGGTCAAAGTTTTTAAAACCAACATGCAGGAGACCAGTCTTTAAAATGCGAACTGCATTCCTCATTTCGCGCGATTGCTGCGCGAATCATGGGAGTAAAAAATAAAATACATGTAGTTTTAAAATAGTTTTTGCACATGTTTTCATTCATAAAATGCCCAAAAATGAACACTATAAGCGGATTTCTTGATCACTATAAACAAATTATTTAAACAGCATTTGTATAGAAATGATTCTGTCCCAAGCCTTTTGATCCATATAAGCGGTTAATTACTATATCCGTGATCACTATAAGCGGTTTCCACTTGTATTATCATGTCACTTTTGAATCCAATAGGGGAACTCACACGTTAAGAAACTACATAATAATCCTGTTTCCATTCATTCACTCTTGTCTGTCAGATGTGGACTGTTGGGTGGTGAACGTAGACTATGTTCACTGCCAGTGGAAACCGTCTGCTAGCCCAGATGTCAACTACACTTTCTATAGCAGGTGAGAGCCAGAAGTACATTGAGCTCCTTGAAGGTTTTGACCCACAGCGCGATGAAAAGGACAACGCTTGTCCTCCTTATACGCCTACTGCAGCAGTATTGATCATCGTCTGACATCTTTTGCATTGTGTTTACGACCGTGTCCATTGTTGAATATGGGATGGGCCCTCAGATTTGATGAGGGCTATGATGAGGACTATGATGAGGACGTCAGTGAGGTCTTCAGTGAGTGCGCCAGATATGTCCAGAACGCCACCCACCTGGGCTGTGACCATCCCTATGAGGATCTCTGGATGAAAAGGTTCTCCCCCTACGTCACCAAACTGATGCTGGGGAACCAAAGCTTTCCAGAGCAGACACACAACCTCAAGGCAAAAGGTATGCCCCCCCCCCATCTTTATATCTTTTTAATGTGTCTGGGCAACCTGTTGAACAGCAAAACAACCTAATAGACCGATTCCCAGGTCCCAGAAACGACACGTGTGTGTGTGTGTGTGTGTGCCACTGTGAGGGTGCTTTACATTGTCTCTATAAAAACTACATTTTACTGGTAATTGAATGAAAACACGGCCAGATTTGATGCCAAATGCTACAACAAACAACAAATAAACAACCTAACAGCTAAACCATATATTCTTTATATTCTGTGTCATCACCAGTCAGGCTGAATGCCCCCTTCAATTTGACTGTGAAAATTGGCCCTGACTCAAACCTGTGGTGGTACTGGAATCAAACCCACGAACACGGCTGTATAGAGAGCGAAGTTCGCCATAGGACCAATGGAAAGAATTGGGAGGTATAAGCAAATACTTTAATTAATTCATGCAGACGTTGTGATTATGATACTAACCTTAACCCTAACCTTGGGGTCCAGCACTGCGCACGACCATCTAATAATGAAATGCATCCTTATTTTAATACAATGACTGCTTTCATGACCATCGGTCCAACAACGAGCAGTTGAGAAGTATTGTTAGAATGAGAAGGTTTTGGTGCACCAGAGACTTGCGTCATTAGGTCAAAGGCATCTTGTTTTGTTTAAATCATCAGATATCACCAGGTAATTCATATTTGTATCTCCCTGCTCCAAACATATCTTAATTCTTATTCCTTTCTTGTTCTTCTTTGCCTGGTTGTTTGTCGTTCCTCGGCCAGACCAACGAGCTTACCACAACAAGTTACTGCATCAACCTGCCTCGTAGCAAACGCTACGAGCTGCAGGTGAGGATAAGAGTAAAAGATGCTTGTGTTGAGTCTGACTGGAGTGACTGGTGTCCACCGGTCTTCTGGGGGCCCACGGAGGAAACCAACGGCACAGGTAAAAAAAAAACAACAACTTATGTTCCTCGGACGCTCTCTCCTGTCCACAGATACCGATATCTCAGCTTGCCTCAACGTATCCTCTCCCCTCTCAGAGTTGGAGTATGCCAGTTGTCCCTACTTACTTGATAGTTATTTCTCCGATACAAGCAAGAATATACGTGACCTCCACATAGGATTAATCAGTTTACCTTCTTTATTTATATTATAAAGATTACAAGGGTATATATTGGCAAAGCATTTATAAATCTCTAAGCAGATAAGTCATTATTACCTGAAAGAAGTTCAAGGTCGCCTGCTTGTTAGACCAGAGGGGCACTCAAATTACCCAAACTCAGCATTTTATTGACATTTGCAGTTAAAACGCACATGGTGCAATTATACAGGTATTGGCAATAGGCAGTTTAAAATAAAAGACTAAAGGCTATATAGACATCGTCCGCGTTGCCTCGAGGTTGGTTGAGGTCCCTCAGGTTCGTGCCCACGTTGTTCGATGTGTGAATCCAGGATTTTGTGTAAAATACATTTCTAATCTCTCGGGCTGCCCCCGACTAAAGATTATCTTAGTTGACTCTTAGTCGCCATTTCAAGCTGATATCGTCGCACTTTTAATGTAATTATTTCGATTTATTTTTTGGGGCATCAGAAAGTGTTTTGAGTTCCAGGGCGAGAGTGTTATAACAGAAACACTGTTAACCTTGTGCTACTTTACAGATAATACAACACCGTAATAATCAGCCTTTAAAATATAATTTGTACAAGCACACACACGAAGCCGGCCGCCTATTAACGGCATGGACCAAGCGGTTCTGAAGGTTGTCAGAACAACCAGAAAGGAGACATGAACACTTTCAATAATCGTATTTAACCGTATAACTGCACACAACTTTATTTAAAAGCAAGCAAATGGAAAAAAAAATCGTATTTTGGTGTCCGGTGCGTGTGGATGTGCGGCTCCTCCGGCGGAGCGGTTCATGTTAATAGCGGAGTCCGGGAGGGTTCACCTTCACGGCGTAGTTACGAGGGATGTGCGACTATCGTCTTGTCTTATACAAAAAATAAATACAAAAGTGTGTTTTTAAAGTTAGAAAGATATTAGATATTCAACCGATATTCACGCTCGGAATTACAGCGATCAGACACGGGGAACTAAAGCCACGATCACCGGTATGAGTCCCGTGTGTCTAGCGGTGTCTACCTGCCCAGGTGTCTACCTGCCCAGGTGTCTTACCTACCCAGGTGTCTACCTGCCCAGCTGTATTGTTCAGTATTTCTGCAGCGATGAGTTAAATCAGGGCTTGTTGCGACCACGGATGTATTCGGTTTGCGATGCTCATGCCTTGTTATTTTTATGTTTATGTAACCTGCCTGGTTAAAAGGCTTAATATTATTTATTTATGTTGAAGCATTATTTTATTTTACATTTTATCTATTGTAAGTTTTATTTTGAAAACCAGAAGTTTATTTTGACGAAACACCGGAAGTAGTATGCTGACGCAAATAGCGTTACTTCGCTCATTGACGCACAGAGCACTGCTTCTATCCGCACGTGTTGGTTTGAAAGACTAAAAAAAAGGTATGAAAATGGAAACGGAACGTATTGACAAATATAAATGTTTAAGTCAATGCTCTAATACGATGAAAACTCCTGTTTAGAGGTGGGAGTACCATTGAAGAAAGTACTTTCTTTACTTTACTTAGTTTCAGTTAAATCTTGGTAAGCTAGCACGCACATGTTCCCATCTACTCGTGTTAACTAAGGCGTCCTTTTTGTAGCCATGCTAGCATATCATTTCGATTATTTTCCACATTTTTATTTCATTTTGAGATTTGAGATTTTGAGATATTAAGTTACAGAGAACGTTTATTCATTTACTTGAGTAGAAAATTCATGGTGACACACACTGTCATTAAAATAAGTGTAATGTGGATATATTACACTGTGGTAAACTAGTCACATTCACTGAATGTGACTGTGGGTCAAAGTTATAAGCAAATTAAAGATAAATCTTATCATTTTAAGTTACTTACAAAGGGTAAAAGCAGAAAGCTGTTATTTTTGTTATTTAAAACAATGTAAGTAATTTATTTTATTTACAGTCTAAAATCCTGTTAAAAGGGATTACAAAATGAGACGATATGCACAAGAAAACATGGTTTATATACTGTACAAGTTAGTGTGTTTTTCTTAAATAAGTTAATCCATTGGTCAAATGTGATTTTAGTTTTACATTTCATAGAAATTCTTATGGTTAAAATGATATATTTTGACAATATAAGACTTTTATTTTCATGTAACTGTAGTTACTACAGTTACTGTGTCCGACATTGTTTTGGCGTATCTACACACCGACTCCACATTAATTTTAGTGACCTCCGATTGGCGTAATCGGGTGTCATTACCGCCGACGTGAATAACAATCTTATGATATTTACGTTTGTCTTTAGCCAGCAGTTTTAAATAGGATTCAACATCGCCCGCTCTGGTCCCAGGGATACATTTGACTATGGCCGCTGGCTTCGCTAACTTCACGTTTCTGACTATAGAAGAGCCAATAACCAGAGTCTGCTCCTCAGCGGGTGCGTCGCTGAGTGGGAAAACGTATTAGAAACGTGAATGGGCTGGTGGTGAGCCGTGGGTCCAGTGGTTTGAATGGGCTGGTGGTGAGCCGTGGGCGTCAGTAGTTTGCCGCTACCAGTGGCGTTTCTACATGTAAAATACAGGTGGGGCTAGGCTAATTTTTTTTTTTTTTAAATGACGTACCAGTGTCCGTGACGTCACCCGTTTGTTTTCACAGTCGTGGTGATCTTTGTAGAGGTTGACTCCGCCTGCTCCCGGCTATCCTGCACAACACAGGACTGTATGTAAAATCTAGTTCAACATCTGACCTGTGGAAGGCAGTAATACGCTAAACAGCGTCTAAACCTATCAGTAAACCAAGATAATGTGGAGGGGGTATTAGAATATATTCAAACAAATTACGGGGCATTTTAAATTTGTTTGAAATTCATTTTTGGAAAAAGTTACAGCCCTAAAATATTACAAATAAAATTGGTAATTTTCAAAAAAGCTAAAGTATTTGAAAATAGAGATCGAGCTTTCTTCATTGGTCTAACGTGTCAGTGTCCCACCATGCTGTTTGTAGCCCTGGCTTGGTGTGTCCCATTCTCTATTCAGCCCTCAGCTCCACCACAAGGAACTGTGGAAAGATAACCAGGACAGCAGGCAGGTCCTGGGTCACAACCATTACAAATAAAATATACTTTAACACTATTCAGTATGCTGGGCTTTTGGTTTTTGAACTAAGTGACTGTTATCCATGTATCATATATATTTAATTAATAAAGTACATTGGTGCAGCTTTTAATGTTTTATTGCTGACATCAAAACATTGCAATAATGAAAGTATAGTTTTTAAACTTTAAACTAAGCTTCCGCAAATCTAAAATGACACTAGTGCAAACAGCTGTAAGAGCTACTATAAGAACCCAATATCATGTTACCATGGAGACCTCCCATAGGCCTAGGCAGTGTCCTAGAGGAGAAACCAAAGATAACAGCTGTGAAAGAAAAGATTCAGAATGGCCTGTCTTGGTTTAAAGCCCACTCACCACGACAAGGTGCAGACCAGGAGTGGGGACATATAAGACGGGACAAACATAAACAGACACAACATTGACAAGAACAACGCTTAACTGTCACTGTGTTATGGCAGAAGGTATCGCAGCACAACCACCATCTGTGATTTACAGGAGACATCCGTTGTCTCGTCGGCCTGTACAGCAACACATGATGTCTCGTCTCACAGTTCGGCTGTCCCTGTCCACTTCATACATGCAGTCTAATAGTTGGTCCTGTGTGGTGATGTCCCTTTGAATACGGGCTGAGCGTCATAGCGCCGCTGAAGCCGAGCATCGCCCTCACACATCGTCTCAAGTATCCCCGGATTCAGACCGCCGACTCGTCGTGACCCCGCAGTGCTGTCTCACATTTCCCACACAGTTTAATACAAGTGATGATCCGACCGAGTACATACCTGTTTTCGTTTGCGTACCTCCGACATGCTTGTTAGCAACTTCTCACACGGCGCACACGTGAGGACGAAGTCACTCGAGTCATGACTCATCACGCTGCGCCGCACACTACAGCCAATAGCTGCGAACAATGAATTGACGCTGTAGCGGAACGAACCATATATGTCCATACAGTGCCGGTGGGGATAGCCCTACCATAGGAAAAATATTTTTCTCCGTCCACTTCAACGGAGAACATGCTGAGCATGCGCAGTTCAATTTTTCAAGTCCCAATACACACTACCATTAGACTGGTGGGGCTAGCGCCATTTTTAGCCCCACCTAGCCCCACCAGCCCCCCTCAGGCTGAAGAAGCAAGCTAGGGTCGACTAAAAATGAACTAAAAGCGCCAAACTTATTATTTTACAGTACTTTATGGGGAGATTTTTTTGAAATATATATATTTAAAAAAAAATTATATATATTTTTTTATTTTTTTATTTTTTTTATTTTTTTTATTTTCTTGTGAGAGTAGGTGGGGCTCTGCCCCACCTGCCCCTAATGACCAGTCGCCACTGGCCGCTACGCTTCCCCCGGACAGTCACCCACTCTCCGTGGCTTCCCGGCTGCTCGGGGTCTACCGGGGGACGGCTAACTAGAGCTACCGCCGGCCGGCCCGCACAGACTACCGGAGACGGTGTGGTGCGGTACCGGGCCTCTAGTCACTAATCCTCACCTCCAGCGCAGTAAATAAACTACATTTAATACAGGTACCATTATCACTAAAAGAGGTGGAGGAATAACTGAACATGTGGCACACTGAGCAGGACAGAGGAGCAGAGGAAGAGGGAGAAGCCATCGCTAACTGCTAATGCTTAATGTAACTAGCGTGTGAAAACTTTAAAATAGCGAAAAGTCGCTAAAAGAAAGAAGCAGCTCCGAGTGATCAGGTAGAACTAGCCTATGTTTAAATGTTTAAGCGGGTAAATAACCGCTGTAACGAGTAAAACAAATTTATATTTAGCGTTCAGCGACAGAACTACAACACCAAACAGTGTACACAGAGCAGGAAGTAGACCGGAAAGGATACATTTATGTTGTAGAATAGAATATTTTGTTGAATAGTATTGCAATTGCATGAGAAGTTGTATAAGAATCTGGACTATAAAACCTGTTTTGCAAATACAGGTTAGGTCTTTTGTCTGGACGTGAAAAAGTAGAGTTCCAGCCTCGGTGTACAACGAGGTGATGAACGGATAAATTGATGGCGAGCCTCCCAGTCGAATTGTGATCCTCTACCATCATTCCAACGGACCCGGTGGTAGGATTGTGTCAGTCCCCCTGATCGACACCAACGAACGCCTTCCCTGAACACATTCCCTGACTTGACTATTCCCCTGACAAATTGACTTGGACACAGATTGAAGTTGCAAAGCAACAAAGAACAATTTTCAAACAAGAGACATTTTATTTTATTAATGTTTTTTGGGCCCATAGGTTGCAATTGTATAGTATGTGCACAATGTTCATTTTCCAATTAAAAATTCACATTTAACTACAACTACCTGTGTGCTCTGGTTATTGCTATACTCCCAGCTCCTCAGAACCTAGAGGTCCAGACGTGTACATACCTTAAAGTGGGTTACATTTATGTATCTTTTTGCTCGACTAATGAAAACTTATTCGACTATTAGGGGACAGCCCTACTAATCTCCCGTCATGACTTCCATAGTTTGTTAGGCCATAAGGCTAAAGCCCCGGGATTAAGACCGCAGCTCGCCTATGATCTCAGACAAATTCCAGAATTACATTCAGGTAGAAATGTATAATGAAATAAACTATCATAATCTCCCATCATGGAGCGAGAAACACGAGTCCAGAGTGGTTTCTTGGTCTGAAAACCCCCATAAAATTCAAGTATTTTATCTAGAAGCGTGGTGAGCGTTTATCTATACAAAAGTGGCTACAAAAAGCGCCTCTGCAGGGATCATTTATACAACAGGATATTCAGGTTTTACAGGCTATGTGTTACCAACTTTATTATCTACAAAACTCCCCCATGAAGATGTTCTCGTTTCCAAGATGAACATTCGGCGAAGGAACCTGCAGGACCTGCTCCCTGTTCCAGGACCGTCGCAACTATTCCCGTTTAATCTGATGAGACCCAGGAGGCTGGTTAGGAGAGCGGTTGGATTGGGTCAATTTTTGAGGTTTTGTTTTTAGTTTTTTTGGTCAAATGGTAAATCCATTCATGTGGAAGTGTAAAAACCTCAGTGCAGTGTTCAGTATGAGGTCAAGGAAAATGTAGCAAAAGCAAGTTCAGGTATATAATAAATATGAAATATGAGGAGTATGAAGTTTGTAAAATGTTTTAAGTCCTTAACATGAATCGGTAATCCCAGTTAATGTGTTTTTATTTTGTAAAAGGAGGTAACGATGTTTTGACAAAGAATAGTTTTCCATCTGTGTCTTCATTTAGAAAAACACATGGCTTCATAACTGTGCTTCAATTTTCTGTCCATTTTAATTCCTTTGCTGATCTCATGTGAATATCTTAATGTTATATTCACACGAGATCAGGATTTAAACTTTATGCAATTTACTATATAATATAATTCATTTTGTCTTTACATCAGCAGCGAGAGTGTTAAAGTGTTAATAAAGTGTTTGGATGCTCTGTGTTTATTTTCTTATGAATCCCAATTAGGTGAACCCAGGAACCGCCGGTCACACTATCGTATCTTATTGTAACCTGCGTTGTGTATTTCTTGTGTAGTATTCACTTGGACACTCAGCATGGGATGCAGCGCGTTTTATTGCCTGTACAATGGGTCAGCAAACAGGTATAGACATTAACTGGTCCGCCTGCAGCAGATATAGTCTTTTCTGCTCTACTAATTATTATGTGTTATGTAAACAAATAAACACAAATAATTAATATATATAATTACTATTACAATACATACAAATGATAACACAACATCCATTTTAAATGATAATCGCGCTGAACGCTCATAACCAGGTGCGCACTCCGCTCGTGTGGCGACCAATGGTATTACATGTAAGACACAATAATGGCGGCGACACACACGAGGGAGATTCAAATACCTACACAAGACATAGAACTAAAACAACTTATTAGTTACCTGTACAATGGGTCAGCAAACAGGTATAGACATTAACTGGTCCGCCTAGACAAAATAAAAACAATAAGACAACTTGCACCACAGCCATGTAAATGTGCAACCGAAAAAACGAAATGAAATAAAAGAAACAATACCATGCTCATATCTCAATAAAATGAGTTAAATGATGACATATAAGCCAAACATGAACATCAATGTTAAACATGACCATCAATAATCATTTTAGGCGGACAGGTTTCTCACTCAACCTACCTGCAGCAGATATAGTCTTTTCTGCTGCAGGATACCCAGAATGCAACACTATACGTATACGTAAGTATCAAAATAAAAGTCTCGACCCAATGACACAGGATTTAACCACTATTTTAATTATTTAATTGACTCCGTTACATACACCCCCCTTAAATCCTGCTAAATTGGGGACATACCGGTAAAACACCCACCAAAAAAACGGATGATCCTAGTCCACAAAACCGAAGAAGAGAGAAAGAAGGAGAGAAAAAAAAAATATATATATATATATACATAGGCACTAAAAAGTCAGTAAAACTAAATATCACTAGCTGTCGATTACGGAATCCTCCAACTAAGGAGTACTTAAAGAATGGGATGGCGCCATTCCCAAGACCAAAAGTAGACCCTTGAGATGCCTGTTACACCTCAAATACTGCTAGAACTGATACTTATCTCCAACTGTGTCTTACTGACTGACTATACTGACATCTAGTACCTACATATGGAATCTCAAAACAAACTTTTAACTAAATAAATGAAAGAGTTCACTGTAGACTCTGGAATGTCAAGGACTTGCTCATTCATTTCACAAATGAGCCTCTCTGGGGGGTTGACAGCTCTGCCCCGTCTGGTTCTAACTACTGTGTCCCCAAAACCCAGAGGTTGAGCGCATACTGTTAGCGCATCTGTGGCTACCTCTTCATGTACAATGACTACGGGTTGGAGCTCAGCACTGTGTCGGCCATTGATTACAGGGGGAACACCACTGTCCTCCAACCTCCGATCACTGCCGATGACACTTGCTGAGTCAAATGGCCCAGACATACAATCAGACACATCATGGGTTTCAGAGAGACCAGTCTGCCGATCCTCCATCTCAGAATCATCAAGGCTGGCCAGCACCCAGTGTACAGTCCGGTCAACACTGCCATCAATCTCCCCTGGGAGATTGACTTCGGGAACCATCTCCTCACTGACATCCATCTCAACTGGAGAGTTGAATACAGCTACCACTTCGTCACTGCCACTGATGTGGGTCTCTATTCCATCGTCAATCGGTAAGAAGTTCACCGGAAGCAGTAGATTACGGTGAACTACCTTCAGTTTGTCAGAATTGACGTCTTTGATCTTGTAGACATTAATATCAGGATTCGCAGCCACAATTTCGTACATTGTCGATTCCCATTTGTCA
The DNA here is from genome assembly GCA_030340625.1 of Merluccius polli. Lineage (NCBI taxonomy): Eukaryota > Metazoa > Chordata > Actinopteri > Gadiformes > Merlucciidae > Merluccius > Merluccius polli. Next base: position 59,271 of record JAOPHQ010000386.1, read on the forward strand.
GCCACTTTCCTTCTTCCCCTTTCACCTCTGTTCGCAACGAGTACTCTGTCACCAATGGTGAGAGGTGACCCCTTGACCTTCCTGTTATAGAGCCTTGCGTGTCGAGTCTGCTCTTTCTGACTGTGTCGTCGTGCAATTTGCACCGCTTCACGCAGGTCTTTCTTCAGGCGGGATACAAACTCATTGTGGTCCACCACTACATTGTCGGAAACCACAGTTTGAAACAGGACGTCGACTGGGAGACGAGGGACTCTACCGAACATCAGATAGAAAGGTGCAAAACCCGTCGTCTCGTGCTCTGTACAATTGTAGCAGAAGGTGAGTAACTGTAACATCTGCGGCCACTTGGCTTTGGACTTAGGAGGCAACGTTCTGATCATGGATCCAAGGGTCCTGTTGAACCTCTCAACCACGCCATTGCCCATGGGGTGGTATGGCGTTGTGTGCGACTTCTCGACGCCTGAAAGAACCAACAGCTCCCTGATCAACTTGCTCTCAAAGTTCGCTCCCTGATCAGAATGAATCCTCCTAGGGAAACCGTATATGAGAAAGAAATCATCCCATAGCTTCCGAGCCACTTGCTTGGCGGACTGATTTTTACATGAAAATGCATGAGCCATTTTGGAAAAATGGTCAGTCACAACAAGCACATCCATGGACTTTCCGTCACTGACCTCTGCAGACCAAAAGTCGATACAGACCAGCTCCATCGGCTCTGATGTGCGGATGCTTTCGAGTGGAGCGCAAGCATCGGGCTCTGGTGTCTTCCCAACAACACAGCGATGACAGTTTCTCACATGGTTATCAATGTCTCTTTTCATGCCAACCCAGAAGAATCTCTGCCTAGCCAGAGACAGCGTTCGGCTCTTCCCTTGGTGACCAGCGGAATCATGAATTCCATTCAATACTTGCGCTTTAAGGGAGTCAGGCACGACAAAGAGAAAAAGTTGTCTGTTCATGCCTTGATCTTTTCTCACCTTGCACAGAAAGCCATCATGGATTACCAGCCTGTCCCAATACTTCAGGAGCTGTCTCACACTGGAGAGCTCATCTGTTCTTTCCGTTTTCGATGGTTTCCGCCGTCTCTCGATATAGTATAGGACTCGGCTGATGGTACTATCCTGCCCTTGTAGATTCACAAGACTGCTGTGAGGAATAGGGGAGTCAATCTGCTGCAATTGAGGAACAGCTGGACTCATACCCATGACTTCACCCAGACCACCACTGGAGTGAGCTTCCAGAACAGCTAAAACATCTGGAGCTCCAACCGAACCAGTGTCTGAAGCTTCGTTAACGGATGTGTTGTCTAGATTTTTTCCTGATCTCAGGACCATCTGATGGTTGTTGGAGTACCTGAAAGCATTTTGGACTGTGTCATCCACAACACCACTGACATTTCTCAAGAGTGACATGTACGGCTCAGTAACTATGCGGTGGCTTACGCATGACTGGACGAAAGGTTCTCTGCTTAAAGCATCTGCCACAACGTTTCTAGGGCCCGGGACATACTTTATGTCAAAGCTGTATGATGCAAGTTTAGCCACCCATCGCTGTTCACAGGCATCCAGTCTGGGCTTTGTCAAAATGTAGGTTAAGGGGTTGTTGTCAGTCCAGGCTGTGAAATGTCTTCCCTTTAACCAATGGCTGAACTTATCACAAACAGCCCACTTTAGTGCAAAGAACTCAAGTCTGTGAGCAGGGTAGTTCATCTGTGAACGAGACAACGTTCTGCTGGCAAAGGCTACTGGTCTTGCTATCTCCTCACCAGGAGGGATTTGAGAAAGAACTGCTCCAACTCCGTCAAAAGACGCGTCAACAGCCAGAATGAAAGGCTGGTCGAACATTGGGTGAGCTAGGGTCACACTTTGTAGTAGATCAGACTTCAATACTTCAAAGGCCCGCTGACAGGCAGGTGTCCAGTCAGCAGGTGTGAGTTTCGTGACGTTCGGCCTGTTCTTTGGCTTTTTTTTCAACTTCCCCCGAGTCTGCTTACCGGACCCTGCTGTTAACTTGAAGAGTGGTTTGGCCTTCGCAGAACATCCCTCGATAAAGTGTTGATAATACAACACCATACCAAGGAACGATCTGATCTTCTTGAAACATGGTGTCTGCCCGTCAGCCTCCATCAGATCAACTCTCTGGATTTTGCTGATGGCCTCGACTTTGTCCCGATCCGTCTCAATACCTTTCTCACAGATTACGTGGCCAAGGAATTTAACAGAACGTCTTAAGAAAAAACATTTCTTTGGAGCCAGCTTCAGATTGTGATTCGACAGACGTGAGAAGATCATTTCAAGACGTTGAAGGGCCACAGACTCGGAAGGAGCGAACACCATGAGATCGTCCAAATAGCACAGGACACTGCTGAAGTTCTCATCGCCAAAGATTGACATCATCATTCTCATGAACGTGGCTGGACTGTTGGAGAGACCCTGAGGCAGCCTGTTGTACTCGTGCAGACCGAAAGGAGAAGAAAAGGCTGTATATTTCTTATGCTCTTCCTGCAAAGGCACATTGTAATAGCCTGACGTCAAATCCATGGTGGAGAAGAAGGCGTTCCCGCCAAGAGCAGCCAAAACATCAGACTGGTGAGGCAGCGGGTAGGCGTCTCTGACAGTCCGAGCATTCAGCCACCTGAAATCTGTACAGATCCTTAATTCGCCATTCTTCTTCCAGACAAGCACGAGAGGAGATGCATAATCGCTGTGTGACTTGCGAATGATCCCCTTTTCCTCCATATCATTCAGAGTTGTCCTCAGTTTAGCATACTGGCTTGGTGGTATACGCCTGTACGGCAACCGAAAGGGTCGGTCATCAGTCAGGTGAATGCGGTGGACAAAGCCATTGGCTTCTCCGCAGTCCATTTTGTCTCTTGAGAATATTGATTCATATCTCTCAATGGTCTGAAGCAGCTGATCTTTCCAGTGTGCTGACACCTCACAAGACTCCAGATCGATATCAGGAAGGTCTAAACTGCACAGGGCACGTTTCATCTCCTCATCTGACCGTGGAGTTGAGGAGGGGCTGCTGTCCGTACACTGCACATTTGACTTGATCTGTTCTGGCTGTGGCAGGTCTTCCACAGCAATACATGGTGACACATCGGCTATCTTAGCATTTTTCCTCAGCACTACTCTGTGGTTGGTTGGGTTTATAACTTTCACCGGTATGGAGCCATCACCCCAAAGCGGTGTGATCACTCTGCCAACCATTATCTGCTTAGGTCTTGATCTTGACTTTGTCGGTTCAACGATGACTGTGCTACCCACAGACAGGGCTGAAGACACGGGTAGCTTACCCCAAACCAGGTGCTCTGTTTGTGGCTCTAGCGTCACACTTCTCATGAGCTTTACAGTGCCCACTCTGTCTGGCACAGACTCACCTCTCCACCGCTCAGTGTTGGAGAAAAGGGACAAAAACTGAGAGCATTCATCACTCTGGTTGTTGCTGGGCATGGACATGAGCTTCCAATAGCCACTTGTCTCTCTCAGACACGTCAAAAGTCTTTTGATGACGTTAGTGCCCAGAATCATCTCCTCGGATTGACCTGGGACGACTAAAGTGGGAACAGTCATTGAACAGCCGTACACACTGACTTGGAGGTCATAGATTGCTGTTGGAGTGACACGATGGCCTCCACAGCCAACAATCACAATATCGTGAGCTGACTGCATTGAAATGCCTGGAATGCATTGCAACATGGCTTCAGCAGACTCACTAAGAGTACACGCCATGGATCCACTATCAATAAGCGCTTTGAAAGAGAGTCCATTCACTAATGAAACTGATGTGTAAAATAAACTATCAGACCTGGGAACTGTCTGCAAATTCTGAAAAATAACTGTTTTCTCTGACGAACAATCACTACTGTACAACTGACTAAGAGATTCATAGTCAGAAAAAGCCTCAAAGCTAGATACGGGGAGCACACTCTCACAATCTCCGTGGTTCTCCCCTACACGCAGATCTGTTAGTTTGACACCTGGCCACCGGGTGCTGCACTCTGTCCTCTATGCGGACATCTGTCCCTTGTGTGGTCAGGAGAGAAACACTGGAAACAGAGTCTGTTATCTTTACAGTGTGACAAAGCAGAATGAGAGGGGTCTTTGCAAACTAAGCACGGTGTGTCCTTAAGTCCTTGAATACGGGGTAGACCACTTGTCCTTCTACTCGCTGGTCTGGACTGAGCATTATTCATAAGAACTTTCTCCAGCATACCAATCATCCTCTCCAGGGCAGAGTGATCAGCTGATGCGGACTGTGGTGTTGACTGAGTGCTACACAGAGGAGCTGGGTTACTGCTCACCTCCATCCTGTTCACAGCCACTTCCTTCTCCACAACAGCTCTATCTTTCCCCATCCCTGCTGCTCTGATGACCTTCTCTGAGTGGTACTCGTTCAAAACCTCTTGCACTTCTGCAGCCGACCACTTGTCGATGGTCTTAGAACGAAAAGTGAGTGATAGACCTGAATCTGGGCAGTTCCTAATGAACATACGCGTGACCTCAATAGACAGGCTGTCTTGCTGTTTACCCTGTTCCATGAGACACTCAGTAGCAATATCAGCAGCACAGTTAAGGCGAAGCCAGTAGCCATAGGGGTCTTCCCGTGGCTCGGGGAAGGTTGTGTAGAAGTCTTGCAGAGGCAGAGGTGAAAACTGCTTGCAACTGTAATGCTTCCTTAAAAGGCTATATATAGAGTCTGGGCTACGTCTGATGTCAACACCACTTGATTTAATACCCACTTTGACTACATCCTTGGCCTTGCCCCTTAAGTGAATGAGAATCTCTTCACCCTGCTCCTCAGTAGATAGACCTCCCTTCTTTATGAAAGATCGCATTAGCTCAATCCACTCTTCAAGAGTAACTGAGTCTGAATTCTCACCTCTAAAAGTAGGGGGATCTCTCACCTTCCTCTGACTCACTACCTGAACCTGAGATGAGGATACAAAGTCCTGAGCTGGAGTGTAGCTATCACTGCGTACACTTGGAGTAGATAAAGCTGCTGTTGGACTAGACCTATTCAAGTGTGCGAGAATGCTGTCTGCTAACTGTTGACCGATTTGTTGCACGATGCCACTCATCTGGCCTACAAGATCTCCCGTAGTTAAAGGAGTGGAAGTGCAGGGGCCCCGGTGTGTGAGGAAGTCATCTTGCTCTGTGCGGGCAGCGTGCGGTGTGTCACTAGCTACAGGACGCGGAGTCCTCGCTGCCATCCCTACAGTAGTACCCACAGACGCACTAAGCTGTGGGAAAGGTATAGGCAACCCCAACACACCTCTACCTCGACCCACACTAACAGGAGCCAGAAAGCCCTGAACTCCAGTAAACTGTGAGCCATCCATCACAATGGTAAAGATGTAGAGAACAATAAAATAATAAAAATAAATAAAATACTTTAGAATGAAATAGCAATACAAAATGTCTATGTGTACTAAAACGGTCACATCAATATCCACTCATAACAGTTTCTATATTCTACAGCTCCCCACATATAACACAGTACCCATAAGTGTTCTCAGCTGGTCTTGAGCTGGAGAATGGTGAAGGGGCCTCCGGTCCGAGGGGTTGTTGGTCAGCGACCAATTTGTAGAAAACGGGATCACGGCACCACTGTAACCTGCGTTGTGTATTTCTTGTGTAGTATTCACTTGGACACTCAGCATGGGATGCAGCGCGTTTTATTGCCTGTACAATGGGTCAGCAAACAGGTATAGACATTAACTGGTCCGCCTGCAGCAGATATAGTCTTTTCTGCTCTACTAATTATTATGTGTTATGTAAACAAATAAACACAAATAATTAATATATATAATTACTATTACAATACATACAAATGATAACACAACATCCATTTTAAATGATAATCGCGCTGAACGCTCATAACCAGGTGCGCACTCCGCTCGTGTGGCGACCAATGGTATTACATGTAAGACACAATAATGGCGGCGACACACACGAGGGAGATTCAAATACCTACACAAGACATAGAACTAAAACAACTTATTAGTTACCTGTACAATGGGTCAGCAAACAGGTATAGACATTAACTGGTCCGCCTAGACAAAATAAAAACAATAAGACAACTTGCACCACAGCCATGTAAATGTGCAACCGAAAAAACGAAATGAAATAAAAGAAACAATACCATGCTCATATCTCAATAAAATGAGTTAAATGATGACATATAAGCCAAACATGAACATCAATGTTAAACATGACCATCAATAATCATTTTAGGCGGACAGGTTTCTCACTCAACCTACCTGCAGCAGATATAGTCTTTTCTGCTGCAGGATACCCAGAATGCAACACTATACGTATACGTAAGTATCAAAATAAAAGTCTCGACCCAATGACACAGGATTTAACCACTATTTTAATTATTTAATTGACTCCGTTACATTATCATCTCATATCGTATCGTCTCGTCTCGTATCGTAATGGCCGTCCATAGCAATGCAGACAAGCAGCACTAATGTGTTGTACCAGTCGTGTTTGGATGCCCATGTCGGCTCGTAAAGCCAGGAGCAACATCTGTAAAGAGACGTGTCGTCCGCCGTTGTTGTGCTTGAGGTTGGCAGTAGGGTTTCTGGGAAAGCGGAGACGTATACAGTGACGTCATGACGTGGCTCTCTGGCCTGTGGAAAAGCAAACCGGTTCTGAGAAGTTCCACATACTGGTCGCCTACTGTAGATAACACCGTTTTCTACAAGTTAGGACAAGCACAGCTCACAAATACATCTCCATGATAAGATATCATCCATAGGTCCCATCATCATTACTCCTGTACGTATGTCGTGTTTGAGAACATGTTTCAGGTACATGGTGGCTTCGCCCACAGGAAAACAAAACCCACCAAGTAGGAACAAGTAAACTCGCTGAATGAGGAAGTGGTGAACAGAGCAAGTGGTGAACACATGAGCCTCTCCTCTGTCTGCTCCTCACCTCTGCTGAGAAACAGTGCTCTGCTACCAGCATGGCTGTGGTGCTGCTTCTCATCTTCCTCACTGGCCTTGTGTTGTCTGAAGAACCTCCTGGTAAGTCTTCATTAGGCTACTAGTAATATTACATTTTAACACACTTAACGTTTAACTTTTATGGTCGATACTGATAGTCTCAAGTGAAGTCCACCCATGCTCTCACTTCCCCAGTCTGTTGCTGACGTTCATTAGCGTCTATCGGTCTGCTGCGTCAGCCTACTGTTGCGGATTGTGATATTATAAAAGATATTATCATGTCACTTTTGAATCCAATAGGGGAACTCACACGTTAAGAAACTACATAATAATCCTGTTTCCATTCATTCACTCTTGTCTGTCAGATGTGGACTGTTGGGTGGTGAACCTAGACTATGTTCACTGCCAGTGGAAACCGTCTGCTAGCCCAGATGTCCACTACACTTTCTATAGCAGGTGAGAGCCAGAAGTACATTGAGCTCCTTGAAGGTTTTGACCCACAGCGCGATGAAAAGGACGACACTTGTCCTCCTTATACGCCTACTGCAGCAGCATTGATCATCGTCTGACATCTTTTGCATTGTGTTTACGACCGTGTCCATTGTTGAATATGGGATGGGCCCTCAGATTTGATGAGGGCTATGATGAGGACTATGATGAGTACGCTGATGAGGACGTCACTGAGGTCTTCAGTGAGTGCGCCAGATATGTCCAGAACGCCACCCACCTGGGCTGTGACCATCCCTATGAGGATCTCTGGAATACAACGTTCTCCCCCTACGTCACCAAACTGGTGCTGGGGAACCAAAGCTTTCCAGAGAAGAAACACAACCTCAAGGCAAATGGTATGCCCCCCCCCCCCCCCCCCCCCCATCTTTATATCTTTTTAATGTGTCTGGGCAACCTGTTGAACAGCAAAACAACCTAATAGACCGATTCCCAGGTCCCAGAAACAACACTTTTGTGTGTGTGTGTGTGTGTGTGTGTGTGTGTGTCACTTTGAGGGTACTTTACATTGTCTCTATAAAAACTATACATTTTACTGGTAATTGAATGAAAACACGGCCAGATTTGATGCCAAATGTTACAACAAACAACAAATAAACAACCTAACAGCTAAACCATATATTCTGTATATTCTGTCTTATCACCAGTCAGGCTGAATGCCCCCTTCAATTTGACTGTGAAAATTGGCCCTGACTCAAAGCTGTGGTGGTACTGGAATCAAACCCACGAACACGGCTGTATAGAGAGCGAAGTTCGCCATAGGATCAATGGAAAAAATTGGGAGGTATAAGTAAATACTTTTTAATTAATTCATGTAGAGATTGTGATTATGGTATGATACTAACCTCAACCCTAACCTTGGGGTCCAGCACTGCGCACGACCATCTAATAATGAAACGCATCTTTGTTTTAATACAATGACTGCTTTCATGACCATCGGTCCAACGAGCAGTTGAGAAGTATTGTTAGCAGGGCCGGCTCTAGGCATAGGGGACATAGGCGGTCGCCTAGGGCGCCATCTGCTGGAGGGGCGCCCGTAGGTCGTAGGTCCGACGGTCCCCAGAGACTTGCGTCATTCGGTCAAAGGCATCTTGTTTTGTTTAAATCATCAGATATCACCAGGTAATTCATATTTGTATCTCCCTGCTCCAAACATGTCTTCATTCTTATTCCTTTCTTGTTCTTCTTCGCCTGGTTGTTTGTCGTTCCTCGGCCAGACCAACGAGCCTACCAATAAGAGTTACTGCATCGACCTGCCTCGTAGGAAACGCTACGAGCTGCAGGTGAAGATAAGAGTAAAAGATGCTTGTGTTAAGTCTGACTGGAGTGACTGGTGTCCACCGGTCTTCTGGGGGCCCACGGAGGAAACCAACGGCACAGGTAAAAAACCAACAACTTATGTTCCTCGGACGCTCTCTCCTGTCCACAGATACCGATTTCTCAGCTTGCCTCAACGTATCCTCTCCCCTCTCAGAGTTGGAGTATGCCAGTTGTCCCTACTTACTTGATAGTTATTTCTCCAATACAAGCAAGAATATACGTGACCTCCACATAGGATTAATCAGTTTACCTTCTTTAATTATATTATATATAAATAAAGAAGGGGGGGGCATACTTTTTGTCTCGAGGCTGTGGTTCTGCTCTGGAAAGCTTTGGTTCCAGAATTACATTCAGGTAGAAATGTATAAAGAAATAAACTATCCTAATCTCCCATCATCGAGCCAGAAACCCAAGTCCAGAGTGGTTTCTTGGTCTGAAAAACCCGTAAAATTCAAGTATTTTACCTAGAAGCGTGGTGAGCGCTTATCTATACAGAAGTGGCTACAACAAGCGCCTCTGCAGGGATCATTTATACAACAGGATATTCAGGGGAAGTACAGGCTATGTGTTGTTTCCATGACGCACAACTTTATTATCTACAAAACTCCCCCATGAAGATGCTCTCATTTCCAAGATGAACATTCAGATCAATTTCCTGTATAAACCTCATGAAGATATTGCAGTCATGAGAAACCTATGAGTTTAAGAGAAACAAAATCATGCAAAATGGAGACTTATGAAGCTTGCCAACTCAAAACACCTAACTCAAAGATAACCTTATTAACGCACATTACATTAGCGTAGCTTAACAGTTGGTTAGCAGTACATTAACAGGAATTATCTGATATGAGAGAAACGTGGTGACTCCAGGTCAGCTCGGTATGGTTGTCATCGCAGCTTCCTTCTCTCGGACCCGACAGTCTCCTTGGTCCCCGTTCGTTGTCGATCCACACCTCGATGGGCATGTTGGACCGACAACCTCCAGTTCCAGCCGTGTGACTGGGTCTGGTTGTCCCGGCCCCGGATCACAACAACGGGCGCGGTAGAAAAGTGACATAGTGCAGGTTTCATCTTTTCAAATGTTTTTCTACCTGTCAGGCACAAATGGGCCGAGTAGCCCCATGGGCGTGTGGACCCCAGTGTTGTGTGCTCTGGGGGCCTTCATCTTCAGTCTAATGGTCATCATCTTGTTGCAACTCGAAAGGTGCGTTGATGTCTCTTAACATTTAATATTAGTCACAGTGAGCAACCAATTGATCGTGGTTCCATCTTATTTTATCACTTGTTATGACATAATAAAAGATTGAAATACTGTATTTGACCCGTTTAATAAAGTTGAATCCGATCGATCTGAAAGAACATTAGAAATAGTGAAAGCCTGTCTCTATATTTTCCAAAGATGATAAAACGTGTTTCTTTCTCCTGTGTAGGATCAAAATCATTCTGATCCCCATCATCCCAAATCCAGATCAAAAAATGAAACTGACTCACATCCTGGCTGATGGCAACTTAGAGGTTAGTAACACCAAAGACCTCCTATCTATAATGTAAGATGTAGAGGATAGTAACACTAAAGACCTATCTAAAAGGGCATATTGCTATATACATTAATTGATTGAAAAAAGCCAAATTTTAGTATTGTGTATATAGTTAAATAAAATATGTAAAATAAGTAATTACTAGGGCTGCCACCTAATATTCGAATAGTCAGCTTAATCGAATACATTTTCATTAGTCGCGCAAAAAGTAAAACAGACAAAAAAACAATGCATGAGCATCGCAAACCGAATAGCCTACATCCGTGGTCGCAACAAGCCGTGGGCAGGTAGACACCTGGGCGGGTAGACACCTGGGTAGGTAGACACCTGGGCGGGTAGACACCTAGGCAGGTAGACACCTGGGTAGGCAGACACCTGGGCGGGTAGACACCTGGGCAGGTAGACACCTAGGTAGGTAGACACCGCTAGACATGCGGGACTTATACCGGTCTTAATCGCGGCTTTAGTTCCCCGTGTCTGATCGCTGTATTTCGGAGCGTGAATATCTGTTGAATATCTAATATCTTTCCAACTATAAAAAACACTTTTGTATTTTTTAAGACAAGACGACAGTCGGACATCCCTCGTAACTACGCCGTGAAGGTGAACCCTCCCGGACTCCGCTATTAACATGAACCGCTCCCCCGGAGGAGCCGCACATCCACACGCACCGGACACCAAAATACGATTTTTTTCCCCCCCCCCCCATTTGCTTGCTTTTAAATAAAGTTGTGTGCAGTTATACGGTTAAATACGGTTATTAAAAGTGTTCATGTCTCCTTCCTGGTTGTTCTGACAACCTTCAGAACCGCTTGGTATGCCGTTAATAGGCGGCCGGCTTTGTGTGTGTGCTTGTACAAATTATATTTTAAAGGCTGATTATTACGGTGTTGTATTATCTGTAAAGTAGCACAAGGTTAACAGTGTTTCTGTTATAACACTCTCGCCCTGGAACTCAAAACACTTTCTGATGCCCCAAAAAATAAATCGAAATAATTACATTAAAAGTGCGACGATTAGTCGACTATCGACTTGAAATGGCGACTAAGAGGGGGGCAGCCCTAATTACATCACTGGACCACCCCCAATAATATCACGATTTAAGAACAAGAGGCAGAGGGGAAAAGTTCTAGTTTCCAACACGTAATCAGGAAATAAGCATATGAGGATATTTAAGGTATTATTTGTT
>JAOPHQ010000387.1:0-42500 GCA_030340625.1 Merluccius polli
TTATGTGTGGCAGGAGTCAACTGCTACACTGGTGCCCAATGTGGGGCTTCACCAGCCAGAACGGGACATGGAAGGGCTGCCCAGATGCATTGGGGTCACCAGTCTATGGACAGCCACCTCCCAGCACCAGCCCTTCCTCAACGGCAGCGACGGCCAGCGGAGGAGAGGGGAGGCAGTGCAGACTGTTGCTACCGGCAATGGTCTCCAGGCAGGCTGCTAGCCGCCAGCCTGGGGAGGTATAGTGGCAGTGGGGTTTGGGGATTGTTTTTACTTTAGGTATATCAACCCTGTAAAGAGTCCGGGTTTTGTGTATGTATGGTAACCCTGTTGAGAGTCTAGTTTGTAGGTTTTTTTTCTGTTTTGCTAGTTTGTAGGTTTTTTTTCTGTTTTGCCTGTTTTGGTGCAGAGCAATCATGGCACCCAGGATAAACCAGCTATCAACACACACACACTCAGGAGAGAGCCTCTGTCATGACAGCATGTTACATCTGCTCGGCATATATAACATCTCCAATAAATGGATATTTATTTCAACATCTACCCATGTCTTATGTCGGAGGGCCCAAGAGAAGCCACTTGTGTGGCAGAAGTCAACTGCTACACAAACCTATTTTAAAGACTCTTTGCAGTAGACATTCTTATGCAGTGGGCATTTTTCATTAAGCTCAAAAAAGGTTTGTTGTCTTGTGTTCTTTGGTCGAGGATATAGAACCTTGATGTTTTATATTGAACCCTAATGAACCCTTTTTTCTGAGTGTAGCGTCCAGATGGATCCCGATGTGTGGACCCCTGCAGCTACATCCTGCACACACACTTACGCATGTACACAGCAAGCCCTGTGCTGTCCATGCAACTGTCCATATCGATGCACATTTAAATGACACTGTGACAATACCCCCTTGTCACAAACCTCAATAACCTGCAGCTGTTCCCCCCACATCAACATATAACACAACTAGACAATAATCACAGTGGACTATAACCACCATTATTCAACAACTTTAGTTTCAACAAACCAGCATCTCACCTTTGACAAATGACTTCCTGGCCAAACCGAACATTACTTCCTGGTGCCCTTTATACCCTCCCTGAGGGTGAAGCTAAATGATGGGCTCAAACCAAATGTTTCATGATATTTAGATTTTTGTTGTGTAAAGGAGAACACATTAAATTATATGAATGCATTATATAAAAATATATATATAGATGAAAATGTGGCTGCTGAATAGTTACCATTATTCATCAATATCTTGTAAATAACCAAAGTACGTAGCAACCCCTATCCAGACAAAATGGAGGGAGGGATTAAGGCCTATATATGGGAGGGGTTAAGGCCTACATAAATTTCCTCAGCCTAACTCTAGGCCTGGAGATGCTGATTGGCTTGTGGCTACTGAGGTGCTGTTAGCCAGCTGAAAACCTTAAGAAGTAATTGTTTCTATACTTTTGATACCATGGTCCTTTGTGTGTTTTATTTAAGATATGTTTTATTTACTTATTTTCAGAATGTAATCTTGCTGTATCTTAATGTATTATCACATTGTTTTGTTTAATTGATTTCCCTCTGGTTCAGAGCAATACGATGGCCAAATCTTTTTGTGTCAATAAATCGGATTCCCTGCACTTTAATCTGCGTGCTGTGTCATCAGTGATCTCTTATTGAACCGAGCCATTGTCACAGGTGTGACAAACACCAAACACACAATGTTTAGCGTTAACAACACAATCATGATCTCTGATCCACAATGGGATTAGGTGATTAAGTTTGAGCCATGTGACAGACATTATTAATATAGCACTCTGAATCCGCGGTCCATTCCCTCTCTCTTTAAACCCACATGCCTGTCAGTCTTCGCTGTCCTGTACATAAATGGCACAAAATCCCATAGAAAAAAGGTTAGGATCTGGCTTCATTTTCTTTACAGATGCTTGGGCCCCTGAGCCTACACATGGATCCATTCCTATGCTCGGCATTCATTATGGAATGGGTGTATTGCACCAGAGAGTGCCATTAGAAAATATGCAAAAACAATATAAGTAGAGATTAGATTCACTCATATTTCCCATACAGTGTTCCTGGACAACGCTGGAGATGAAGACCCAATGACTCATGCACACACAAACACACATGCGCGCACACACACGCGCGCCTCTTCCCATGTCTGTTGCAATTGTTGCCTCGGCGAACAATGACTAACCGCTCTGCAATTAGGCTCTTATTTTACATGCCAGATGTGCTTATCTTTCCCAAAGTAAAGAAGCCAAGCCTTCCTTGTGAGATAGAGGCCCTAAGTGATGATGAATTGACCTCTGAAATGAGCACCAAGTCCACCCAGAGCCACCGCAGTGGGCTCTGCGGGCCACTTCATAATCTCCCAAGCATTTTCTGACAGGACCTCGCAGTCCAACAGCAACAATGACCTCAAAGGTGATTGTTTGTCTTGGTGGCGGGTCGCTGTTTTGACTTTCCCAGCCAGTCATGGAAATCTCGGATGAGTGCGCCGGAGAATGCAACATAAATCTGGATTGAAACACGAGAGAGGATAACAGAGTCCAATTAAGTTAATTTCTAGGAAGTCTGCAGATGTGATGTGTCTCTCGACCGGGAAGTCATTTTCGCTCCTTCGCTTTTCAACCCGGGGGGGGGGAATTTCTATTTCAAATCATCTTGTGATGTTTCATGTGTATTCATCATTTTCCCAAGCAGTACTACTACTAGGCTACCACTAATAATAATCCAAACACCTGACACAATATTCTTCCAGTTAAACAGGGAACAAACTGGAAATGTCTTTGCAGATGAAAACTTGCAGGTGGTGGTGTGAAGACAGGAAGAGGAAGTGTTGAGTGGGGAGCATTTAGAGACTGGGTTGGTGACTTGTTGACATGTGAAAGTCCTGTGAATCATTTAAAACTAATAGCTAAAACATTTGCAAGAATTTGGGTTGAAAATCAAAACAACATGAACATTTTTCTTCAAGATTATTACAAGCATATTCTGCATGCTCTATATTAACATTGTCACAAACATCAATAGTCAGGTGAGAAGTCTTTTCTTAGAAGTACTTGAAATACATCAAAATAAACATATCTTCATAAACGCAATGATTATAGGCCTTATTTTTTTTTTACGGAAAGTGAAGGATTTAGGACTTTGTTGAAGGCAAACTGGTGGGAAAGCTGAGCAGATGACTTCCAGCTTAGAGAGAGGCTCAGCCTCCCACTGTGCAGAGCCTAGTAGCAGGAGTCCAGAGGAGCATGGAACAAATTTGGCTGCAGACTGGATTCTTACAATGTAAAAAAAAATAAAAAGTTGAGAAAACTCAAAATATCAAGGCAACAAGCTTCAATCGATTTTTGATTTTACTCAACTATTGGTCACAGTAGTGGAGTCAACTTAGATTTATTCATTTTGTCTCAAGTTAGTCCTGCTAACTCACTCGTTTAAGCTCAGTTGACCCAGTTTCTTATGTAGTCTCAAGTTACAAAAAGTCCTGCTTGCTCACTTTCTTTAGCTTAGTTGATCCACTTTTTATTGTCAAAAGCATTTACATTTGTGTGTGCAGTAAACAATGTTATATTGCCAGGATTGATGAGTAAACTCACAAATAATATTTAGGATAGTGAAACTGCAGCTATTATAAAAACAGTCAAGGGACATAAATGTCACTTTAAAATGTTTTAATGATCAACATTAAACACCATGTGCACACAACAGTGCTCTTGATTTCAACGGTGAACGAACCACTAACCATTTTACTTAAAGGTTAAAAGTGCTAAATATTAAATATATTGCAAATTCCAAATAATCCAAGCAATCAATCAAATCTGTCTTATTATTAAATGATATAAATATATATATAAATATATTATAAAAAGATAACATGCTTTTCAGCTGCACAAGTTGTGCAGTAATGTACAACTTGAACAAATAAACTTTTGCATCATTGTGCGGTGAGTGCCTTACATTAAAGGAATGTGCAGACTTTTGGGAAACTGACGCCAATTTCATCTGTGCACACCCAGTAAAGAGAAATCTACGGGCTGCATGGTTGGCCATGAGCACACTACCTGGCAGTGGGGGTCGTTTTTAGCATAGCTTCTGCTAAGTGAATTTCATACTCAAACCTCCCCCCACTGCCAGGTAGTGTGCACACGAAGATGAAATTGGTGTCAATCTTCTCATTTAAGATGGATAAAAATCCAATTTCCTAAAAAGTTGGCTTTTTCCTTTAAAGCTCAATAATACAACACATAATGTACAATGCACGTTGAACATGCTTAAAAGCAGCTAGCAGTCGAACTTGAACAAACATATATGTATCAAACATGACAAACATGAAATGCTTTTCAGCTTAAATTTAGCAGAAATGTATAACAATAACAATACAAACTTTTTGTGCTTGAATGTGTACACATTTTTGGCATGATAATGCATTTAGTGCATTACACAGGAAAACACACAACATAGAAGCCTTTTACAGATTCAAAAGTTTGGTTTTGAGGGACCTCACTCACTCTGGGCAGAGCTGGTTTTAAGTATTTAGGTTCAAGTCCAAGTCAAGTGTTTTGGATGCAAGTCCAAGTCAAGTCTTAATAGTAAAAGTGGACATGGAAAAATAAAAGCGGACCTTGATACATTTGCAATCAGCGTTGCAAATATGATTAATTAGAGATTGATTGTTTATTTGTTGTGTAAAAATGTTAGAGCCATACAGTTCCCAACCGCTATTGCTGCTGGTTGGTGCAAAATGCATTCTGGGATACTTGGCTGTATACTTCAGTGTGAACGGTCTGCAGGTAATGGCATACTTAATTGTATATTTAGTAGACAGTATGCAGTACATAATAATTGAGTATGTAGTAGGCAGTATGTTAGTATGCGGTTCTGAGCACACAGTTATTTAGGCTACGGTGAGCCATACCACGGCTGTATACATTTTGAAATCAAAAGCTATTGTTTGTTTGTTTTAATTGAAGTAGCTTGTGATGAGGCATTATATTTTATCAGCCTAAAAAATCGATTAAAATGTTCAAGCAAGTAACAAAACATAGGCAATAAAAACAACCATGTTTTTATTGCATAAAGATTACTAACTAATCAACGAGTAACTAACACCATAAGCATTTAATCTATAGGCATAAAAGAAAAAAAACGCTTCTCATGTAAAATCAGCAGGAAGTTATTCCTTAACTAAATCTAGATGCTTTAACATTTAGCAAATGCATTATATATTATTAAAGACCGTGTAAAGCAAATTCTGAGATTTGTTTCTAAACACATTACTCACGTTTGAAACTCATTTCTGAAAACATGTGAAAACATATAGGCCTAACCATTTAATGTTGAATTGTGGAGTTTTTCTATGAGCGGGGTTAAAGGGTACATGATGACGTAAGCGCTACCCCTTAGCATTGCCCCGCCCCTAACAACCGGAGTGTAGTTGCGTCACTGATTGTCACGCTCAATCACGAGTTTGACAGTTATTAGTTTGACAGTTGAGAGACTCCGCCCCGTTTGCAAATGGGCGTGGCTTAGGGCCTTCAGCGGACACACCCCCAGCCTCTCAGAGCTGAAAATAATGCTTATTTTTTCACGATTTTGAATTCTAATTTTATATACTTGCTGACTTTTTTAATCATTCAAATTTGGCTGGGTGGATAATACATTTTTCCATAGTGTGAGAAACTCTAAACACATATTTCCTTTTGGTTTACACAGACTTTAAGAAAAATTAGGCCTAATTATTGCTGGTTTTAGGTTGCTTGACTACTTTAGTATGTTCAAGTTCCAAAAATCTTTATTGCGCTAGCTAAACTTAATACAACAGACTACAATCACAAACATTGGAATTGCATTAAATTACAAAATTCCCTGGATTTTCGTGTCAGACTCACAATGCACATGTGCATATTAGTTAACCTGTAACACCAATGTCAACATAAGTTCAACATGCACCAGTAGTTAATGGAACAGCTAGTTATTGGTAGTTTACCTTTACCAGTGCTCATGTGTCCAGGTTACTTAAACATTATTGTCTGGCTTAAGAAATGATTTTTTTTACAGTGTCCCAGAATGTGAATGTGTTTGAGTTCTAATACCTGGCAGAGGGAGAGGAGATGCAGCCGTTCAGCCATGTCTGGTTTGACACATACAAACACAAACACATGTTCACTCTCAATAAACATGCCTGCACAGACATTGACACAAACGTGACACACAAAGCCTTTTCAGAAAAGGCGCATGCTGTAATTTTGAAACATTGCAGGTCTTTTCCTGAGGAAAGAGAATGGTGAATGTAAACGTTGAACCAGAGATATAAAGGTTGCTACATTAGTTTCTACTTTACATGCGTATGCTAATCATCGGCTAGCAAGAGTTGCCAATTATAAGAGAGAGGTGACCACCAGTTAAGACCATCCTGGCTGAAATGCTGTAAAGCTTTTATATTATCTACTGATTAGCTTGCTAAGTAAAAATAATGTGTAAGACTAAGGCCTCATTTACACTTTTTCTTATTCGCTTAAAATAAAATAAATAAACCTGTGTTCAGAGCATATCCATGGTTCAGGAGATAATAGGGGATGTGACTGGTTAAAGTGAGTTTTATATTCAACATTAATTTGACATTGAGTCTCCAAATGTCATAATGCATTTTCTTTACTTTGGTGCAGAAACGACCACTCTCCTCATGCATTAGGCCTACATGATTATGTGCCGGTGCGTTTAATTTTAATCTATTCTATTGTAATGTTAACAACGTGTGTAAACCGCCTCAACATGCTTCTGCATGTTTTGTCCGAATCCTTCGGGCACACGGCATGCAACAATGTTGCGCAACCTTCGCAATGTGTCATTACACCAAATGTACACTAGAGGCTGATTTATCAACCAACAATGTGCGCCACATCTGTGGATAATAGATCTCAAAATAAAAAGTCACACCCTTTTTTTCAGACAACTGGCGAACACAACTACTATTTTGAGTATACAAATGGAGTCCAACAAACTTAATTACAAAGCAAAAATATTCCAATGTGAATCAAAGCTAAGCTAGGTTAGCTGTAGCCTGCGACTGAGAGGTTGCGCACGCAGCCCCACTCGTCATTTCACATCAGTGGTCTGCAACATCTAGGGTGGACGTCGCTTTGTGTCGCGCCTTTGATCGGCATGTAGGGCCTACGTGGCTCTGAAACCATGTTGCGTCGATGTTGCAGACCCGTGGTTGTGTTGCTTACGCGCTGCAGTCGTCCGAGCACGTACAGCCTTCAGCCGCAGTTCAGGGCATAGGGCGTGGTTTAATTATGTAGTTTGTTATCTGATCAGATCGTGGCCATGTCTACACTATGCGGCACATCCGACAAAGCCCAAAGAAATCTGTTTGTGGAGTGTCCACACTTGACAGTTAATGTGTCCTGGCGTGATCGGATCACAAAAGTCCCATTTAAAGACTAGTGTAACTGATGCCTGATACTATATTTATAATAAACTCCCTTGCTCTCTGGGCCCATCATCAAGGAGTGGAGCCATTGGATGCTCTGCAACATGGTCAGTGGATCACCTTCCATTAATTATGATAGCAGCGTTTCCCAGCCCAATTCAAAAGCTGAGGGATGCTCGAGAGCGTCGGCATTGCCAATGTTTTTGAGCATTGAAGCCCAACCTGACAGCTTGGTTTCGTACCATGACACAGGTTGATGCATCCAATCAGATTATAGCTTTCTTCAACAGTCTAAGACGCTCATCAAGTGTTGTTCGCTTTAGAAGAACAGGGTAATCTTTTGGAATGAGTGCAGCATTGGTTGCAAAAGGCAAAGTGTCACCTAGCAGCAGGCATTTGGTCATCTTCTGGTAAAAATGGATGCAAATTGAGAAAACCTATCCGCACAGTGTACGGGTGTATTACACCCAGTGTAATACACATCGCTTAAATAAGTACATCTACACAATCCAATTATTGGACAACTTTGAAAGAAATCTACTCCAACCGACTCCAAATTGGAGCCATTTATTCGAGAGAGCGGTGAGCAAGGATCCCTCAGGCTCACAGAGTGATTCACACATGCTCTGCATGTACCAGAACACACACACACACCGTTGGATGGTAGACATCTGGAAAGTCTGGCACCTTCTCCGGGTTGTGGGAAAGAGAGCTGGCTGGCTCTATTTAACGCTGCCAAGACAAGACAGGTGGTCTTTATTGAAGATGCCATCTCACACACTAATCTGCTCAAGTGTCCTACTTCTTTATCTACACTACCAATCATGCTTCCTTGGACTATAAAACCTAGTTGTTTGCTCTCTGTTTTGAACTCCCAAGCCCAGCCCAATTTTCTAATATGTTCTCTCGTTACTGTAGCCATGCTCTAAAAACATTGAGTGTGTTTGCATGTTTTGTTTTTGTGTTTTCTGCATTTGTATGTGGATCTTTATCACACTATTACAATTTGGCTGGCAGAAACATTGTGGATTGCTGTGACAGAAAGACCAAATGATTGCAATGCTCTTTGGTACCATCTGCCTCCACATGCGTATGGTCTATCAGCACTATTCCCCAATGGCTGTCACTGGATTTATGGACCTTGGTGTTTCTCATTGTGGCTTACTAGTATTGATCATTGAACAACTCATTATTTATTCAAGTTATTTTAATAGAACTTAGAACAGTTTTCATGTTGGCCTTTATGTCTTGTTTCAACACATTTAAACCAAAGTCAACCTGCTTTGATAGATGTTTGCCCAGCTCTAGCCCTCCTTATTTGGTGTGTTGGGGGGGGGGGGGGGGGGGGTCCCCTTATGTGTCACTTCCTCAACAGTGTTTGTGTGTGTGTGTGTGTGTGTGTGTGTGTGTGTGTGTGTGTGTGTGTGTGTGTGTGTGTGTGTGTGTGTGCGTGTCTCTACATGGCTTCCCTTTGGGAGCTTCAGTTTTCTACCACCTCAAAAGGCATGAAAGTTATGGTAAGTACTACGTACCACAGACCTGTGTAAATAAAATACAAATAATACACATGAGAAAGACACACACACACACACACACACACAAACACACACACCGGTCCCAACGCTGCTCGTTGCGTTGAGGTTCACAGCCTTGATAGAGAGCAGGGACAGCTTTTATCCTGTACAGCTACTTCACAAAGAGCTTCCCGAGTAACTGTACATGCTTAATACACATTATCTCTCCCATTTATCATCAAGGAGCTGCTGAAATGACAAGACCTGGGCCCCATAACCCGTCCCTGCAGGAGGAGGAGGGGAAAAAGAAAACAGTCTCAGAGGAAGACGGAGTAACTTCTTTCTACTGTGAGCAGAGCTCCCCAAAAAAAAAATAAAGGCCTGCGTCTTGTTCAGACCCCTAATTATGACAGCTTGTCAAGATTCAAACTGAAAACATGCAGACCACATTATAAAATCACTTAGTTTTCATTTTGCATGCTTTTAGAGCAAAACAGGCAGATATACATAGCAACAAGTGGCTTTAATAATACTGGGAATTGTGTGTGTGTGTGTGTGTTTGTGTGTGGGTGTGTAGAGGGAAGGTTTGGAGTTGATATGTATATGGCTTTCCATCTTCATCATAACTTCAATGGCCGTGTCCAGCATAGCAACAATCAGAACAAGGTTGATGGTAAATAAAGTTTGTTTGGTTCATTTGTTCATCTATATATGCCAGTTTTCTGGTTTGCAACACATATTTACATTTGTGAAGGTGCAAAGTGCAACCAGCAACACTTTTCCCTCATGGAGTACTTGATTCAAATAATATTGAACGGACTTCTGAGGAAGGAATGAACTATAGCTTTGAACCCTGCTGTACCCTGGATCAGCATAGATTAGTAATCTATGCTGATGCAACCCTTGTATTAGCATAAATATGTGTAATCATTACACATATTTATGCTAATACAAGGGTCGCATCTATACAAGTCTCTCAAGACAGACGAATGGCTTGCAGGATTTAAAAAAATGCTCCAGCCTACACGTCTGTACTTTAAGTAACAACATTTCACCCCTACAGTGAGGTTCCTCTGAATCTATACTTCCAAGTTCACTTCAAATCAGCTGTCTCTATTTCAGAATAAAAGTATTATGATAATATAAGCCATAGGATGAAGTGAACAAAAATATTTAAATAACAGTGTTTGTAGAAATATAAACATAAGGAAGTATAAGATTTCAAAGTGAAGTAGCAGCAATAAACATACATTTGTGTTTGAAATAAGTGTAATACAACACATTTCAATAAAATGTTGACATGGAATAATTAGATGAAAAAATTCCAAACAGGAGAAGCGTTAGAGGCAGGGGCCACCATTGATGATAAATGGTATTTGTTTCATTAACTGTAGATTATTTAGGCAAATTAATGAAAACACTATCATGTAATGACAATATTATGATATTTATAATAAATAATTGTGTTTTATTACCCATGATTTGCTGTGCTAGTCCCATATTGCCAACTAATAAAGTTCTGTTCTGTCTTAAAATGCATCTGTCTTATTATCCTGGTGAACAATCAAAAAGCTTGAAGCTTTAAAAAAGATACAATCATTGACATTGCACAGATCACACAGAGTTCCCATGAAACTGCAGCACATGTAATCCTTCCCGAGGGGAGAAGGTAGACATGCCAAACCGAGACCGAGACGGCAGCATCAGCACCCCCTAGTGGCCACGTCTAAACACACAGGGATGGGAACCGTCTCCGGACAGAGACAGACGTGCATGGCTGAGCGTTACCTTGTTGGTAGACAGCCAAGGACAACAGATTGCAGGGGCATGGGAGTGTTTATTAAAATACAACACATAACTAGTCCAGTCTAGTACTTCCCACCAGACCAAGGTTTTATTCAAGGGTTAAAGGGTGTTGCCTGAGAGCTGTCTGCTTAATCTGAGCCTTTGGCTTCAATTTAGATAGACAAACAAATCTGAATTGATTTAGTTCACATCATAAAACAAAAACAAATTCACAAATCCAGATCAAGTCAATCATATAAGCCATCTTTTTTTTTTTTTTTTTTTTTTTTTTACATAAAAACATGTCAAACCATTGTATTTTGTTCAATGGTGAATTTCGACAGAGTAGTGTCTCAAATCGAACACGGCCATAAATGACGATAAATGGCGACCGCTTCACCTTCTTCTTTTCAATGGCGAAATGCAACCGGGAGGAGCATTATGGCAAACATTTGACTGCCAAAGTATCTGCCTGCTTGTTTGCTCACTTGACTTCATCAAAAATCAATACAAATTAATGTCTTTAAATGTTTTAATTCGCCCGCCATTTTCACAAATACCGGTGGTCCCTCCCCTTCCGCTACGTAGCCAAGAGGGCGACCACTGAGGCTGAGAAGTGTCGGTTCCAACCTCAACTTTGTGGGTACTCGTAATGCACTACATTTTGCCATACACATACATACAAAATAGCAAGCGTTAGTATGGAAATAGGCGAATTGAGACAGCAAAGTGTCTTGGAACACTATAGTTACAATGTCTAATGGAAAGCTAGAGATGCTAAAAATGTCACAACTCACACCCATCACAAATTCATTTAACCCATAAGACCATAAAATTAAACAAAATGCATTCAAGAGATCAAATGGTCACAACCTGTATATATTTTGCATCCAATATCGAGTTTAATTTTCTGGAGATCTAGCGAAAATCCAACATACAACCCAAAACAATTCATAAAAAAATGTTTAAAGGATTAAAACTCAAAAATCCTGTTAGGGAAAATGAGAAACTTTACAAGAGGGGAGAGACCAAGAGACACATTTGGTTTGGGTGTATTTATAGTTTGAAACTTCCATTTTGGTATAAGAGTAAGGCTGGTTAATTGTAGGTATAAAGTTTGAAATTGTTAATGGTTAGGGGTGTTAGTTTAAGTAAATTAAGTAATTATTTTAGAAATGGTTAGGTTTAGGTATTGGGTTAGAGATGGTTATGTTTAGGTATTGTTTTATATGTTGTTTAGTTGAGGCATTAGGGTTAGAAGGGTGGTTAGGATCAGGGCTAGGGTTTGTTGCCAGCTAGGGTGTTGGAAGTACTTGCATACATTATATACAGAAATACAAGACAAAAAAAAGCAAATGAGGTCACTGGCTTGGTATACTGGCGTAGATCAACTTTGTTCTGTTTTCATGCTTTGTATTGGATTAATGCAAAAGTTAAAGTCAGTTTCACATTAAAAAAAAAACGTTTGTGCTGGAGGATTTAGAATTTTATGATAATCTAATGAAAACAATTACATCACAATCTGGTTATGCACCCCCATGTTAAATAAAGAATGTGGCAATATATTGAAAATGGTACTCATGGTATGAAATCAATATTATAGCAAGAAATCCTGTGCTGCATGACCAGGTTTCTAAAAAACAACAAAAAACAGTAGCTATATGAATCAAATTAAAACAAGATTTGTTTTGATAGGTGGTTGTCAGGTGCATAGGAGTTACTTCATCTAATGGGTATAACCAAGACATTTCCAAGAGATAGAATAAATAAAATAGTATTAAATATTAAAGATGTGTTCCTGGTGTGTTTGAAATCCTTAAAGGAGAGGTATTATACTCTTCTTTTTTTTAAAACTGTCCCCTGGGGTCTTTACAAGAAGTTAGTGAAATATATTAAAAACTCCTAAATCCAGCTTGTGTCTGCCACTCATTTTCTCCGCTGTAAAGAACAGGCTGTTTTGTGGGCGTGGGAATATATGGTAATGAGCTCTGCTCTGATTGGCCGCCTCATTAGAAGGTTTGATGTATGGTAATGAGCTCTGCTCTGATTGGCCGCCTCATTAGAAGGTTTGATGTATGGTAATGAGCTCTGCTCTGATTGGCCGCCTCATTAGAAGGTTTGGGATGTGGAGAGCAGAGCTCCCATGCTGCTCAAGGTAAACAAGCTTGACGTAATTTACCGTAATCATGGTGGAGACTCCAGAAACAATAGTGAGACCGTACATGTTTGAGCCGGAGTCTGACCCAGAATGGGAAGAGTCAGCTGAGTCCACTGAGGAGAATCCAGCTGAACATTTCTCAATGGTAACAATTCTGTGTGATATTAGTGCCTTGTGTTTGTATGTGTGAGCGATGCTCTTCTTTGCCGTAGCCGGGCTGTTTATGTCTCATGTCTCATCTAAAAGCTTACTAGCTACAACTTGCAAACAAGCTACAATTGGCAATTTTGTAGAGCTAGTTGGCCCATATATTATTGGATGCAAAGTATTTGCATCAAAACAGCGCAGTGAAAATAATCAAACATTGCATATAATAGCCCTGCACTTCTCAGTCCACATCTTGCCAGAACTAACTATGGTCAGCACTATACAATTCTCAACATGTGCACTTGTGGGAATTGTGCCACAATGCAGGGAGATGCAAACAGAAACTATTGATAAAAGACATTAATGCAAAGGCAAATGGCCAAGTAACTATTTCATACGTTTTTCAATACATGACATGATTTCTCTAATAATCATAACCAGGGGTTTGACCTATGTATACATTTGGATAATACTGTGCATGACAATAAAGATGAGAACAATAACTGTTTGCATTCAGGTATTATGTATTTCACATGTCAGCAGAAATTACATTGCAAAACAAATTAATAGCAAACTAAAGTTTTGTGACTTTGTTGTAGACAAGTACTTCTCTACTTTTTAGCTGCACTGCATGTAGGTCATAATCCAAATTGAATATATGAAGTATTATAACTGTATTTGGTGTTTCCACGTGTACAAAATGTATTTGATAAGTTATAGAAAGATATTTCCTAAACAGTTTGACTCCTGAAGCAGTTCCCTCTCTACACGTGTCTCAACAACATAGCATGCATTCAAAACCTCTTCTAATCATTTAGAGTATCATTACTGAAGTTCAGGGTAAAGACATCTATGTCCATAATAATTGGTTCCATTGTTTATTACGTTGTCTACAGGAGCAAGACAATTTGTCCTCTTTGATATATTCAAATAATAATTGGATTCCTATAACCAACCAAACTACGACTGGACCTTAGTCATGCCAGTGAAGAAATACTTCAAACAGAAACAAAGTTTTCAAATCATTTGTTCAAAATCCCAGAGATGTATTCATCGTTCTTCAACACTTCATTGGCATATGGTGCAGGGTCCTGTAACACAACCCCCAACAGCAGGTCCATCAGCTCATCTGTATAACCTGTATAGTTAAGTAAAGTTATGAAAATGTCACTACCTCAATTTTCCAACTGGGGAGAGACACTGGCATCACCAGCAAAATAGGCAGCCTAAAACCGCGGTATGAAAAGGAGCATCTTTGTTGTTAGAATACTAAGTCAACACTTTGATTCATGCAAAAAAAAAAGTATGTGGTCACTGGTGTAGTGCTGTTCTTTGAGGAAGAAGGCCCCCGACACAGGATCGCTTTTAACTCACTTTATTTGTTTAGCTTTAGGTATATTATCTATGAAGCAAAAGGAGAGGTATGTATAGTTCACGCGTGGAGCTACCCTTAGCTGGATATCTAATAGATACGCTGCCTGGGGGTTTCTGCTCTTCCCCCGGATGTGTGGTTTGGTAGTACCTGGGCAGGCGTGGCCTCTATGACGCATATGACTATGCTCTAGTTGGCTAGTGTTGAGCGCCCGCCCCCAGTGTATTATGTGTGCTGCCATCTGGTGGCCAGGTGTGGTTAATACAACTTATATATTTATTTCTATTCCCTAGTGGCTATGTGTAGATATTACAGCTTGTTGATACATATGTGCGGTTATACATCCATCACACTGGTAAGCTTCCAAAATACATTAACCAAAGGAAAAACACAATTATTGGGGGAGGGGGTCTTTAATCATAGCCCTCACCTGGTTCTCTGCACCATGGACACCCGTCTGATGAAAAATATGTAGGCATACATGATGGGGCAGAAACCTACGCATGCAGCAGTAGAATATGTTATATAATCTTACACATAGAATGCAAAACTAGAACCAGTAAGAAAGCATGAGGCCATCACTGAGGTCAGTGTATTTTTTTTATCACAGAGTAGAATTGTCAAGGAGATGTACTGAAAGCTTCCTGAAATATTAAGTACCAGTCCCTGCAGTAGCAAATATGTTTTTTAGTTGTGTCGCTTTGCTTGTTGATTTTGAATACATGTCTTTAAGAAGCAGGTAGAGGTGGGATCAAACCCAGATCCTTTCGCCTGGGAGTCCACCACACTACCTTATCTCATTAAGGTGACAGACCAGCTTAGATTTCTTAGATTGCTCAGAGGTTGTTCTTGTTTAACGTAGTGACGGGGACTTTGAAAACTGTAACACACTGATAGCGGAAGGAAGAGAATGCCGACTGAAATAGTCGCCCAATGGCAGGCTTATACCAACAACCTACATCCGGTGAGTCCCTTTGTCCGGTGAGTTCCTTGAGTACCTGTTCCTGGCTAGATGAAGGGAGGGGAGGGGGGTCATCTTCACCCGAGCAGTAATCTTCAACACCAGTCACTCTTTCAAATCTGGTGGACCAAATACCAGTTACCTTGTACTGATAAGCCCAGTTGTCCAATATACTCACTAGTAAGTTGTAGTGATGGGAATTACGGCTTGTTGAAGGGAGCCAGATCTTATGGCTCCATTCCTTTCAGAGAATTCCTTTTCCCTTTTTTTTTAGGGGGCGGGGGTTACTAGGTTTATCTTCTGCAAAATAATCATTAGATTGTATAGGATAATGATTAAGTAAGATTTGGATCAGATTTAAACTTGGACATCCCACCAATATAATTTCATTTTGTGTGGACTAGATTTAGCAGCACTAAATGACTTGTATTGCCAGACCTAATGTCAAGGATCTACATTGTAAACATTACACAAAACGAGTTTGGCTAACACATCTACCTCTTGTGACTGGCGGGTTTACCTTGTGCAATGCGCAAGGCAGCTGGATTTGCGCAGGAAGATCACGATCACGCGTCAGATTAAGTGGATTTAGGGCAGGCAGACAGACAGTGAAATGTGGGCACAACGATAACAATGGCTCTCACCAAGTATGACTCGGCTCCCTTCATTCATACCAAGAGCCGTTGAAAAGAATCGAATCGTTCACAAATGTACCATCACTAGTAAGTTGCAGTAAATTCCCTAGTTACAAAAAACAGATGAAAATCCAGTTACTTCTGTTAACTATTCTCTAGGTACAAATTACTACCAAGATTGTCCACAAATGACTTTACCACCAGTTCCTGGCTGCAACCAGACAATAGCTCACTCAGATATATAAATATAAGTTTACATTACTATACCAACCCCAATAGCCAGCTTATGATCTTCCGTCCATCTACAGCTCCCAACGCCAGTCCTGGATATCAAAGAATAACAGTTGAATCAGGAGAGACCGATTCAACTAGTTTTGGCGAGTAGACCTCATCGAGATGTCTTCTTGGATGAACAAACCCGGAAATCAGCCGGGATATGTGATTTCCCCCTGATGGAGTCTAGATGCTGGTGAGGCTAGGTGACATCCCTGGTGAAGTCTGGTCTCCACTGGATGGATATCTGCTTTGCAGATCAGAGTGTGTGAGTAATGTTGCGGATGTGCTCGAATTTGTCTTGCCAGGATTGAAGATTTCATGTGGATGGATCAGAATATCATCCTTTTCTTCCCGGAATACTTCCATGTAGCTATGCCAAGGGGACTAGTGTGAAACACTGAAAATGGAGGAGAGTCAAAGGGGCCAATGAAGTACCAATTTTTTACCTCTTTCTGGAGCAGAATGGAAACCGATTCTGGTTCTGAGGTGGACAAGTAAGAATCGATAGGAATTGACATTTAAATTGTCGATGAAGGCGGGATCGGGATGGTAAGCGAGCTCTGCGGCTAGGGTTTTTACATTGACGGGGGTGGAGGGATGGACCTTCAATATCTGCTGGATCTTCTTTGGGCTGCCTCAATAAGAATTATAGTGGCAGGGCCAGACAGATTTTTGCTGGGGATCCATGAGCTCATGAGGGCTTCATTCCCTGTGATGTAATCGGCAGCTCGGTTGGTCACCCTGCGTTTAGCCACTGCTACTAGCATTGAGGATTTATTTTGCCTCTTACGACTCGGTGAGGGCGGGGTGAAGAGGCGACCAGAGAAGGGTATTCATCCATTAGAACTGGGATGCGCATCATTGAAGTGTTTACCAGCGATGGAAATGCTTGTCGCTGTGATAGCTAGAGCCCTGGCCATGGATTTATGCCTTGGGCAAACATCTGGTGACTGGTGTAATTAATTAGTTTTGGATTTGTTAAGATATCAATGTCTGTGTACTTATTTTAGTTTAGTATTTTTGTCTCTGTTATTGTTTTATTTAAATGTTATTTAGTTTCAGTCTTGTTGTTTTATTTGTTGTCTTGTTTCTTTACTTCTCTTTATCTTTCTGGTTTTGTCTGTTAGTGTCTTTTATAATTACTGTACGTCTGTCTGGACCCCAGGAAGACTAGCTGGTCGTCAAGGTGTCAACTAATGGGGACCCTTTAATAAACCACAATAAACACCCAGTTACAACAGACTGAACCCAACCCGTCAATGCATCATCATTATGAAGGCCCGCATGAGACATGTCTGGTAAGATGGTTCTTGTAGGGAAACCCGACGCAACACAAA
This sequence comes from Merluccius polli, assembly GCA_030340625.1. NCBI lineage: Eukaryota > Metazoa > Chordata > Actinopteri > Gadiformes > Merlucciidae > Merluccius > Merluccius polli. The sequence goes on from JAOPHQ010000387.1 coordinate 17,628, forward strand.
TCAATAAATGGTTAATACATTTATGTCTTATCATCAAGTGCTTCAGTTAATTCCCTTAGAAAGTGGTAAACTGTACACAAATTATAAATATCAAAAAGTAGAAATTCGTCATTGAAGATGTTTAGGGTTGCCAATTCTAAAAGACAAGGATGTTGTATGATGTATAAATTAAGTTCACAGCACCACTGTGTTGGAATAAACCATCTACCAAACTATGGTTGAAGAGCTCCCAACAAAGTCAGGTAGTCGACCCCAGTTAGTAAATTGGATTTGTCACCCTTAGTCACACATACACAACACTGCACTCAAAACACAAGACATGTTGACTATAACAGCAATAAAATGCATGTAAAAGTTTGAGGGGAAAGAACAGGGATACTGATAGCATGTGTCTGTGTGCGATGAGATAAGGAGAGCCCAAACAAACAGCCCAAACAAATCCCAATCAACAAGCAGCTCATAAAGTAATGCAAATTTGTGGCCACGGTTTGTCCAGATTGTTCAGTCAAAAGCACACAAAAACACACGCTAACAATTAATGGCAGGGCCTCAAATTATAATTTCTTGTTCCTTTTTTCTTGTTTGCATAGGCCTAAAGTAGGGTAAGTAGGCCTATATACTGTATATTTACAATATAATATTTGATAATCAGAATTGTTCAGATGAGTTACTTTTTAATGGCGGAATTTGGTGCTCAACGCATCAACCTTGTTTGAATAAAACAGCGATCTATACTAGATCAGTGATCTAGTCAAAAATATTGTCCAATGTCTTTAGAACAAGACTAGTCTGAATGAAATACGTCCTTTTTCAACTAGCTATTTTGTCTTGTCTTGAATATCGTCAAACTAAGATCACATGGTGTGCTCCTTTCTGCATCTCGTGGCATTGTTCTGTGGGTGTACCATTGGTTGGGAGCTCGCGTCTGCTTATCGTATGCTTGCGTATGCTCATAATAATAATAATAATAATAACCATATTCTTTTTACCACCAAGATGGCCGGTACCCTCTCTCCTATACTCCACAACCCTTGAAGGGGAAAAAGAATAGGCTGCCTTACCAAATTAAATCATCCAGGTGTAATATATAGCTGGACAGGTATAATCTGACAACTGTGGTATATGAAGGTTGATGGTGGTGATCGCATGACAAGACACTTCTTCTCTGATCACATGACACACGGCCCCAGCCCCCCAGATTGTAACAACCCCCCCCCCCCCCTTCTCTCTCTCTCTCACACACACACACACACACACACATTGCAGTCCATAGGTATGTGTGTGGTGATGCACATTTTTTGTTCATTCAGCTCTATACTTCAATGAACTGTACATAATGTACTTGTATATGTGGATAAAGTTGAGACTCGAATGTGAATTTACTTACATTCATCAGTTGAACCGTTTGATCATCAACTGATACATAATCCACCCATTTCACGGCACTCAAAGTAATCTGACAAATGGCTGTTGAGTTGTTGCATCATTAGGTCATGAATTAATAGGTAAGATAAGTAATATGTCTAAGGTCAAGAGCTTATTCTAGGTTTTTTAGGTCACTTGTTGTAAATAAATGCCAGTATGTCAAACCATCATGATGCTGAATGTTGTTTTAATAAGTCAACTCCAATACACTGGGTTATGCTGGGGTAAAAAGATTGAGTCACTGTTTAAATACTTATGGACTGCACTGTATATACAATATACACATAAATAAAGATTGACAACGACTTTTTTGTTCCTGTTTTGGCTTATTATAGATATTAATTGCTTTGTCTGGTTTTGGAATCCTACAACTCTTACTTGCCATTAAAAAGGGCAATGAATGACCCATGGACTGACTCCATGTATGACTGTACAGTGAGTGAGCACTTGTGATATTCTATTGTGTCTTTAAATGTTCCCCCTCTGGCCCCTCAGAGAGATGTCCCTAGACATGAATCCCACAGACTTCAGACATGAATCTGTCCATCATCTCAACCACGTCTGTGAGTTGAAAAAAATATCCACTGCAATTTATCTACCATAGTTTGGCAAACATACAGGCGGGTTCAGTGATATTTTTAGTCTCGTGAGAATCTAATCTACTGCAGGCACTTTGCTCTTTCTTAGCTACTGTTTATATACACACTTGTTGATTTATGGCAAGGCCTTCATTCTGAATCATCTGGAGGTTTTCATGAAAATCCAGCCTCTTCACCTCTCTCTCTCTCTCTCTCTCTCTCTCTCTCTGTCTCTCTTATTTTGCAGTAATCAGAACGTATCGAGCGGCCCTCTGCTTTTCATCTTCATAACTTTCCCGCTCTTCTGTGATCTTGTCATTACCTCGTCGCTGTCTAATCCACAAGCCTCAAGACCCCTGCTGAATCCCACAGGGCTCAGCCTGATAAGGAGAGCTGCAGGGGGTTAAGGGGTGCTAGTGGGGCAACGTGGTGGTGGGGGGGGGGGGTCAGCCTTTCGTCTAGACACCGCCTCCTTATCTATCTTCCTCTGGAACACTAACTAGCCAGCACCCCCCCTCTCTTTTCCCCTGAGAGTAAGAGAGGAAGAGAGAGAAAGAGAGAGGGAGAGAGAGGCAGTTCTCCACGGCTGCCGAATTGAGACAGCAGCGTAGTGATGGAGAACAGAAGCTGTGTCCCGGGTCATTACGTATCCTGTTTAGAAGGGGGTGGGGGGTGGTTGTAAACCTCTCTCCTATACTCCACAACCAGCTCGAATAACCAAGCACATTGTGTCAAAGTCTGTCTTGCTTACATCACAATTCAATTTCCATTGTTGACACATTTCTGTTCAATTCAACACATTTCAGTTTATGTTGAATAAGCAAAAAGTGGAAATGGTTTGGGGCAGTAGCAGAGTGTTTATTTTTGCTGAAGCTGTTTCATATTTAAATATTTTAATTGTATTGAAATTGAATTAAAATATATTTTTGTGTTCATTCCAAATCAATGAAGTTGAATTGACTAAAGATCTTTAGTCACATCATTTAATGTCAACGAACAATAATTTGACACAGGGTCATAATGGTAATGATGGAATGTAGGTTTTAAAAAAAGCGTAGCGATGTTTGTTTTCATCAGCGCATTGCGTGTTTTTGTTTTGTATGTTTGTTAGTTAGGTCATTTGTGTTTGCTTGTTTGCTCAAAAATAAAGTATTATATTTGTAATAAATATACATCATTATAAAACAAAAATATATTATATTTCTGACACAATGGTGACAAATCCAAACAATTCTAGAAATTAGTTGAATTTAATTTCTAATGGTGTTTTTCCAAGCACATAGTAAAACATTTTTAATTTGGTTTTGTAATGACTCAAATATGAGGCATACAACATTAACATCAACCAAGCTTTGCAATGGAGTGAGATCCATAATAGAAAAGCAACAACATCAACAATGCCCCGTGCTTGCCAACGATCAAAAGCTTTGCGTGTTGTCAGTGTTTAACTGAGTAAACTGCCACAGTTCCCTGTTGACTTGGTGCCACTGAAACTCAAACAAACGAGCCAGCTAAAGTGTTGTTGCTCTTGAGAGCCACGCCTCAATGACACCCATTTATTATGACAGTTACTCAATCACGGTACCTAGCCGCTTTGAGCCCCCCCCCCCCCCCCCCCCCCCCGTTCTCATACAGGGGGCCGACACATCAAGGGCCAGATGGAGGCACGTTCAAAAGGTGGCTTAGTAATGACAGTGACCGAAAACATAACAGGCTTTTTAAAAGCCAATGGGAGTGGTGTCACCAGTGCTTTGATTTTACTGTGCATATTTAATCTGGCCCGGTCTGCCTTTCCCTTTCTCACAACAGATGAGTGACAGGTCAATAAACATGGCCAGGGCTCACTAAACCACAGTCACCCATCCGTTCAAGGTCGCGACTACCAGTGCTTCAATGGTACGCATGCAAGGGCCGGCCCCGCGAGGACACCCCCAACCCCAGCAGTCCTACTATGTTATAGCAGAACCTCTGGGGGGGGACGGCCCAGGCTTTATATATTAGTCTAAAGTCTGATTTGTGAGACTAGCCCCAACCCAGCTCCACCTATTTAAGCACCACTTGGTGTGGTGTGCTTAGCCTATATTATTTGTATTTATTTTATTTGAGAGTAGTGTGCTGAAGTATTTCTTCAATGTATTCAAATTTGTTATTTGTGCATGGTCTGCTTAAATATTTTATTTATAATTGTATTTGCAGACGGTGTGCTGAAATATGTCTTAATTTATTATATGTATATATTACGCATCTTCACAATGACCAGTAAAGACATCACCATGTCCCTAAATTCAACCCACTTATCTGTGTATTGTGTACATGACTGCTATACCCTTGAAGGCTAACCACCTCACACTCGGACTCTTTTCCTTCCTACTTGGTAGGATTTTGATCCAGTCCAACTTCCTAACAGGGAAAATGTAACATTCAGAAACATACATCAAAGAAAATCAGTTTTGGCATCAGCTCAGTGTTTCAAAATTGACTTCTCCCTTCTCCAAACAATGGATCCATCATCCTGGATTGGATTAATTTACAGGTAACTGTTTCTTGGGATTCATCTCTTTTTGTATAAATGTCATTAATAAGCAGGCAGGCGTTAGGCATCTTGCTCAAGAATGCCTACAGGTGGAATGCGGACCTTGACATTTGAACCCAGCTGGGAGTAGGCTATCCTGCCTTGCCTATCCTAACTAATAAAATACATGTTTTCAAAGTTGCGTTTTTTTCTTTTCAGACTTGATAAGTTTTGACTACGTTAGTCTTGCCACTTTGCTTACGTAACCAGCAGGATATACGTCAGGATTTCTGAGACGGTGTTTGTAATGTGGACATGGGCTTCGTTTAAAGCAGGAATGTCGGGACACGATTTAAAGCTTATAACATTGTGGAAGCTCACAGTAATACGCTAGGATTCATATGAGCAACATGATGTCCTCACAGAATATCATCTTTATGTCAAAATATCATAGGTGTAGATTACGGGGGGGACGGGGGGGACATGTCCCCACCACTATTTATAATTTGAATTTTGTCCCCACCACTTTTAAAAATGTGCAAACCAATTGCGACCGAAAAAATCCCCACATACTCAACCGAAACCGTCAAGTCTAAATCATGCGATAGGCGCACGATGACATCCTCACAGCATGCACACCGGTTGTGTGTGGACTCGGGTCTGCGTCTGAGTCCGCGGCTGGGTCCGCGGTTGGCGGGTTCGGTGCTGGGTCCGCGGCTGGGTCCACGGCCGGGTCCGCGGCTGGCGGGTCCGGTGCACCCCCCCCCGTCGACAATCGCGACAATCTAGCCTCGCGAGACCAGCCTGATCTCGCAAGCTCCATGATATTCCACTCACAGTTCAGTCTGGTATTGCACGTCATTGTTATTGCGCGTCATTGTGACGCAATGAAAATTGCGTCACAATGAAGTTGACAATCGCGCACCTGCCCCCCCCCCGTCGACAATCGCGCCCCCCCCCCCCCCGTCGCCAATCGCGCCGAAGTTTGTTCCCACTCCAGCCCTGGTCTAGCCTCGCGAGACCAGCTTGATCTCGCGAGCTCCATGATATTCCACTCACAGTTCAGTCTGGTATTGCACGACTGAGAAAATTTGGAGCCGATCAGAAAATGATCGTCCAATCAGCGTTGGTTTTGAGGCGGGTTCAAGTGTGACGCAATGAGGAGCGACTCTTCAGTCTAAACAACATGGCGGCTTCCGCGGATGTGACCGAGATGCGCGCAGCTATCGAGCAAGTTTTAGCAGAATTAGAGAGTATTCGTTCTCTAAAATATGAAAAAAAAAAGCGGCACTGGAGGCTTTTCTCAGAGGAAAAGATGCTTTTGCCCTTCTCCCGACGTGTTTATTTGATGAGCTTGCCTCGACGCTCTGTTATCACTTCATACGCTTCGTTGATCTGATTGGTTGATTTGGCCCGTCAATCACCAACATAGGCAGATGGTTTATCCAATCAGCAACCAGTATTTTCGCCCACTCCCAAAGGCTCTCCAACGGAACGATTCCAAATGGAAATGCTGAGCCAACGCGAATCATTCCATCTGGCGGAGTCAGGTTAGCCCTGGTACCAACCACTTCTAAAACCAAACTGACGCCCTTGCAAAATATAAAGGTAATGGTTAAAGTTGGAAAAGCACGCATGGAGAATGGACATATGAGAGGGACCTCTCTTTTTAGAAAGGGTCAGAGTGCAACACAGGTCAGATTGGCAGATATGTAAGGGATAATCCGTGACGAGGTGTGCATGTATCGAAAAAATAATGCATGCCGTGGGGGGTTGCCTCCGCGAAGTGCATTATTTATTCGATACATGCACAGAGTGGATTACCCAGCTTATACCATGGCCACTTGCAAATCATTAAAATATAAGGGTGTGGATTCATATGTTGGGGTAATTCTGTCGCAAAATTACAATTTTTAGCTTGCACTACTTTTTGTGTTCCTGGAAACAACGGCAAATGGTCTGACAAATGCCATTCAGTTAACATGAGATTCATATGGAATGCAGACGTTACCTTATTACTCCAGTAAATAGAGACGATCTTAGTAACATGTTAACGTTACCTTATTACTCCTGTAAATAGAGACGATCTTAGTAACGACATGGCAACGTTACCTTATTACTCCAGTAAATAGAGACGATCTTAGTAACGACATGGCAACGTTACCTTATTACTCCAGTAAATAGAGACGATCTTAGTAACGACATGGCAACGTTACCTTATTACTCCAGTAAATAGAGACGACCTTAGTAACGACATGGCAACGTTACCTTATTACTCCAGTAAATAGAGACGACCTTAGTAACGACATGGCAATGTTACCTTATTACTCCAGTAAATAGAGACGACCTTAGTAACGACATGGCAACGTTACCTTATTACTCCAGTAAATAGAGACGATCTTAGTAACGACATGGCAACGTTACCTTATTACTCCAGTAAATAGAGATGACCTTAGTAACGACATGGCAACGTTACCTTATTACTCCAGTAAATAGAGACGACCTTAGTAACGACATGGCAACGTTACCTTATTACTGCAGTACATAGAGACGATCTTAGTAACGTCATGGCAACGGCGAAGCTTTCTAAATGTAGTCCCATCCGAGTCTGGTCCAAGTTGACAGTTATTAACATTTCGTTTAGCGCATTAATTTAGACTGGTGATAAGACTGCTTATGTTACGATCACGTCATAGCCGTGCAGTTATCAAAAGTTAATCAACACCCCTCCAGCCAATCAGAATCGAGTATTCAGCCGGGCCATGGTATAACAATTAATAACATCACAAAGTAATCACAAAATCGCAGACAAATCATTCAACTGTAGAATCATTCCATGTAAATGTAAAGGCAAAATATAAATCCAAGTCACATGCATAACCTTATGAAACTGTAGAAAGCTGCACGTTAACAGAACATGTCCTCAACACACCCCTGTCAGCTGGACTCTTCTCCACCCCCATGTCTTCGAGGAATAATTCATCATGGTCATGCGATGCACTTGAAATAACCCTGGAGCTTCTCCCTCAGGGGCCTTTCCAAATTAGCCCAAATTGTGGCAAAGCATCTGGCGTGGCCAAACATCAGACAACCCCCCCCCAGCCCCCCAGGTCATCCAGACACACACACACACACACACTCTCTCTAGTCTAGATCAAGTGCTACTGACGGGCAACAATTTGGGGGTGTACGCCACTAAACGAATGGCCCCCAAATCACACGATTCCCAACAGTTGCAGATTTACGAGGTGCAATGTGAAAATAAAGCACTCCACATAATGCATTGCTCAGACTGCTTCCAGCTCTAACTTGAGGTTACAAATCCCCACTTCTTAAAACCACAGAAACCATTTGCCCTCACTGTTTCTAATTAAAGGGATTTGTACATTACGGTCGGTTTTTGAAAGGTTTAAAATAAGTCTTTTGAGGTTGTTTTTTTTCTTCTTTTTCTTCTTCCAGTTCCTCGATTACTCAAATGCAATTGCTCTTTAAAGCACAGATGAGCTTGGTACATGTGGACTTCTTTCACAGAGTTCATTTGCGACCACCTTTCTGCGTTCATCACTTTAGCACTTACATGTTCTTACAGACTTGTTTTGCGTTACGAGCCACAGTGACTCCAACAGGTTAGTGGAAACTCAGCAAAGCACAACTTTGCCGTCCCCAAATGTAGTCATTTAAAGTCAATGTTAACCTAGATGTTGGGAAGGGGGTTTGGGGGGGCTGATTCTGAGCACAACCACTGGGAGCAGATTCCTTTTTTTTCAGACAGGCACTGTGTACACAGTCCCACATTTCAAACAGTGGCTCCTCAGAAGAATTTCTTGTCAAAACACGGAGGTTTGAGAGAGGGAAAACTGCCGGATGCCCCGCAAGTGTCTTCCTTTCCGCCAGAAGCTGTCTGTGGGTGTGCACGTATGTATGTATGTGTGTGTGTGTGTGTGTGTGTGTGTGTGTGTGTGTGTGTGTGTGTGTGTGTGTGTGTGTGTGTTTGTGTCTGTGTGTGTGCAGATAGGATCTAATCCAGACTCTTCTCATCACCCAAAAGCACGGCCGTCAGATCAAGAGCTGCAGGCGAAATCTCAGAACGCACCCCTGAACCCCCCCCCCTGCCGTTCACACACCCTACCTTCTCCAGCCCTGTGCTGTAGAGCTTAAAGCTGTTACACAGAGAGAGAGAGAGAGAGAGAGAGAGAGAGAGAGAGAGAGAGAGAAAGAGAGAGATCTTTGGAGAGTTGGAACATTGCTCGCTAAAAGTTATGCACTACAAAGAGGCCATACTGATTCAAACTCCTGCTTCCTGTTTAGACAAGGGCCGGGGGTGTAGGCGACGTGGGCTTCAGGACTCAGCGCATCACCAGAAGGGTTAAGCACTGCTGGGGAGCTGGGGAAAATCCACATTTATATGTGTGTGTGTGTTTGTGTGTGTGTGTGGGTTCATTGAAAAGTTTGTTGTCTAAGAAAGCACACGTTCCACCACTCCAATTTCCACTTTGGATGTGTTTTCTTGTATGTTTTTTAGTTGCGTGAAAATGTTCTTTTTAAAGAAAATGTTTTGTTTTTGTTTCTGGTGTCCTTGGGCAGGTTGTTTACACAAGCTCTAAGCTAAGAGGACCTGCTTTAATAGATTAACAAAAATAAAATAAAATAATTTAATTAAAAATAAACCACTGTTCTGATCACCCTCACAATATTAATTGATGTATTTTTATAAAGCGATACAAACTTTGTTTTGTTATACCTTCGCCATGTTGAGCAAAAGTCACGCATAGCCAAAAGCTGTAAGCCTGTAAGTTGTAAAAGTAGTTTTGCTGGGAATGTGATTTGACACCATGTTGACAACCTTGATTAGAATGAAAAAGAAACACAATTATGTGTGTACCATTGCACCATGTGATGTACCGTCACATAATCACATCGTACCTTGTACATGTACCATTATGTAATGATGTACACACATTATACGTTTTTTTTGTTCCATAACATCTGTTGATATGTTAACAACAGAAAGACAAGTAAGTAAAAGATGTACGTCATTGTACAAATGTAAGACAATCATCCCGCAATAACTCCAAAATAACTGAAGGAATAAGTAAAAGAATTTAATAAAAATAACCAGACAGAATATACAGAATATTCCAACTGCATTTTTGTATGTACGTTTCTAATGCACAAACACACGCACACACACACACACACTCCATCAAATCTCGCTCATCCACTCTGCGCGTCAGAGTGAGACGTTTGAAGCCAGAGGCGACCATAAATCTTCATCATCTGCGAGCAATGAGTAAATTAGCAGGGCTAACCTAAGGGTGTGTGTGTGTGTGTGTGTGTGTGTGTGTGTGTGTGTGTGTGTGTGTGTGTGTGTGTGTGTGCGCATGTGTGTGTGTGTGTGTGTGTGTGTTTAATTGGGCTCTCTCGATAGTGCATTCCAACCCCAGCGAAATGACGATCAACCACAATACAACTTCTGTTCTGGGGAGGAACAATAGGAGCTTTGTGCTAACTGTCAGGAGTGTTTTTGAGCCACCTGGGTGGTGTCACACACAGACACACAAACCCACAGTTATTGTTGATTCAAGCCTATGCAAAATATGCTTGATATGAAACCTGTCAGTGAGACCTGTCACAGTAGCATGAGAACATCAAATGTGGAGGTGTGTCTTTATCATTCCCCTGCTGACAGAACACACATATACACACACTCAACCCATGTCATCATGAAGCAAATTGATTATTTAAATAAATATCTGCAGGGATGAAACCTTAATTGTAAGATAATCCGAAACCTTTATGTTATGAGTATGTTGAACTTGGGGGACGGACTGTGAACAATAAGAAAGCAAATTGAAATTGTCATTTGTTGAACATTTCAACACATGCTTACCATTTCATCATAATCACAATAATTTAAACAGGAAAACAGGAAACTGCATTTGGATCAAATAAAGTTTAATAAATAAACCAAAATAAAGTATGCTATTTATATGCCCAATCACGAAAACTAGTCTGTTTTAGAGAAAGTTAATTTTTTGGCATGCTTTGTTAAGTAGATCCAAAATATTACTGTGGAAAAGCCAACAAGCTACAAACATCTATTTCTTTGTCTTAAACCAACCTATTGCACATGAGTGGAGTTGGTCAGACAGTGATGGCAATGACTGCAAGTCCATTCTGAATTGTTGATGCGTGTAATTTAATAATGCAAGAGAGATTTTGTTTTGGTGTTTGGTTACGCATCATATGCACGTGTTATTCTTTTGTGTATGTTTTATTAAGTATCAGTTCAGTAATAAAATAATGTAGCTCGGTTAAGGGTGTCAACAGCCTCAAAAATACTCTGGCCCACAAAACACATTTTGTGTCACCCTCTCCCCCCATACACACCATGGATATACAGACACAATATGTACATATACCCGCGCCACACAAACAAATGTGTTAGAGACAGGAATTTGGGGAGTCGTCTGAGGATATTAAGTACTAGAAAAAACAAACAAAAAACCCTGCTCATCGTCCAGGTTTGCGTTCCTGTTCTGATGGATTGTACGCACGACTGAACATGTTCAGTTTTCTCAGGTCGAACACCGCAAGCTGCCGTAAAAGCAAAAGACACTGTTTGCACAAAACACACTGTACACTGTCGAGGTCTGTGTTGTAGGCCTACTCTGACATTGGTCTGGAACAGGAAACTATTTATTTTACATTGTTAAAAGCGATGACGGTTGATTAATTTTTTGAAACCCCATTTTTTGGGTTTAAACTGAACATGTGTACATTTGTATTGATGAGTTGTATTCATTTGTATCCATATATTCCAATGCTATATTTCCTCTCTATACAATTTTGTTTTAGGATCCACCTATCTGAAACTGCAGTTTGAGACAGTTTCAGATTTCACATCTAGTACTTTACTGTGTGCACTTCCTGGGTTACATTTCTTGTACTTCCAACCTAATGCTCCAGCTCCGATGTGAGCTTTAGGCTCACAACTTACAAGAAGAAGACTTATAGTAACATTTAAACTTATACATACATTTTTATGTATATAATAAACAAGATTTATTTCTATATGAGCTAAACTTTGCAGAACACCATGTAGGTGTTCACATGTAGGTACACAACATGGTAGGCCTACTTTATATAGTACTATGACAATACTGCTTTGCTTTAATTCACTGAATTAATTGAGTAATCTATTTTGTTCTCAAATTAAAATCGAATGGCCTGAAGCATGTGCCTGCCGAAATCCCAGTCCCTGTCAAAAAACACAATTCCAGTCAAGAGTGGGTTCAGGACGGTACACGAGGACTGTTTTGAGCAACCTGGAAAAGGTAATTAGTATGAATTGCCAGACATTAGGGCGCCCAACCTACGCATTACCTGACAGTTTTGTAAAATATTGGAGAAAAAAATTGTAGTCAATAGTAGTTGTAGTACAAAACAATGTCCTTTTGTCACCTTGAGTGTCTCTGCTGGAGTTATTAGCAATAACATTAGGCTAGCGCATGGTCATACTACAGGCTATAATGTGTGTGTGTCTCTCTCTCTCTCTCTCTCTCTCTCTCTCGATGACTATGTTTTATCTTCTGTCTACATCTTGGAGATGAAGAAACAGAGGAAAACAAAAGCCATATTGTCCAATGCTGGCAACACGCAGCAAAAATATGTTAAAAAAAAAAGGTGTTTTCCGAACCTAGCCCTTTGACAAAAAAGCATTGTCTGAAACCTGGCAGTGGGAAGCTGTGAAGTACTCCTGGAGTACATTCTTCTGTATTGTCACCAACACTCACCGACCTGACCGTAAGCCCAATTCCTTATTAAAGCAATACATCTGCACTAGGTGATACACTGTCACCCAACTGGTTCAATGGAGAAAACAAAGAAAGTCAACATAGCAACAACACATATTTGCTTCATGAGAGGAAGTAAAACACATGTATTAGAAGAATGGAGAGCGGCTGCTGTTGCATGGATATAAGTAGGACCATCTTTTTTCTCGCTACTTTGCTTTTTCTTCTTAGCCGCAGGTTTTTTGCAGCCCCTCTCTTGCCAATCGCTAACGCTTTGAGAAGGATCCATAGATTTGAACAGTATGTTTTGGCAAACTGATCGACCAGTAATTGATTTAATTTTGCCCGGGAAATGCCCGACAGAGGGAACTATTTAGTGTTACATGTTGGGGCAGAAGGAATGCACATCTGTGGCCATCACTAGCCACCAGCCCCAATCACTGTAATATTTTGCCACCATAGAGATAAATCTAAAGATTAGCAGATATAACAAAAAAATGTACATGTTGCCAATTGAGTTGTCAATGGATTGATATGATCTTTCAAAATTGACAACAAAATTATAACAAGCACCTATTGTTTTCCAACCGAAATGTGACTGTAATGGAATACCAACATATGTAAAAAGATCTATAAACAATCATTCAACACCCTGTGGTTACAAGGACAATCCCTTCATTAACCAGCTACAGATGCTTGCAATGCCACAGACCTGCGAAGCAACTGCTACCAAATGCATGTTTAACTGGTTATATTAGCAGTGCCCTAGTGTAAATACCTGCCAGTCAAACTCAAAATAACTTTGTGGACTTAATTAGTCACAGCAAGCAACGTCATTTGGTTTGGTATGCCTTGGCAACGTCCAATGCTTTCAACTGTTTAGGCATGCAGATGCAGCTTTTCGCTGTCTCTATACTGAACACAGCTTTCCACTTCTTCATTGGAAGGCTCCATTAGTGATTACAATTGTGTTGCAGAAATCTGAGTTATTGAAATTGTATGACCTCCATTAACATGTACAGCGTAGGCTACTTGTACCTTAGTTTGTTTTTGAAAAAAATAGATTTTGGCATTGACAGAAATCATTTACATTTTATACACAGGTCCCATTTATGATGTTTGAATAAGAATTAAACTTGTAATACTCATTTGCTGTTATGTCTTTTCAATCCATTTTCTTTTGGGTGTCTGTTGAATAGATCATGTATTCAGTTTACACAGTTTCAATCAAATAAACTACAACCTGTACTAATGCCAAAAATGAAGCCGTCAAACCCAGGCAAATGTTGGTGTTTTTTTGTTTTTTTACGGCCGTGACGTTATGTTACCCACTGAGGTACCTCCAGTCCGGTACATTTTAAAGTTTGGAAATTCCTCCATTATGATGCTTCATTTACCAAAAATGGCTCCTGGTATAAGGACCCTTGGCAAGGCTATGTTTTCATGAGCAATTAATGATTTCTCTATCTGGCTCCACGTCGCGCCTTGAAATACTTTTCGGCTTATGCACTGATGGCTAACAATCAAGCCAAATACAGATTCTGACGTATTATCCCAGGCCACTAAAATGTGTCTCTCCTTGTTAGTTCCCAAGACTGTGCTGGGGCTAGGCGTCTTTCGTGGAAATCTTATCAGAAGTGGTTGCCGGGCACATCTGTATAGTCTCCCTCTGCCTCGCTGCTGTTCGGACAGAAGTTTGGCTCCACAAGAGGTTCTTTCAGAGAATAACTCAACATTTTGTTCAGTAGATCAAACTACTAGATGGCAACGAACCAAAATGTGGCTCTTAAGTGAGTACCCCTAAATAAATGGGAATTTGGCAGTCAACCCTATCTAAGCATGACCTGCTTGATATTAAATACGGACCTTTCTTTCTGCTTGGGCCCAACCCCCTTTTTTTATCCATACACTTGCCATCCAAAATCACTGCACAGACTCAAACATTTTAAATATTTCTTATTATTATCTTAACTGGACATGCATTTTAAAAATTGCATGGATATGCATGACTAATGTTTCGTCATTTACTTCAATATGTTGTCTGATATTTTGTTAGGTACACTTTGACTGATTAAGTTATGAAACTACTGAATGCATACAAGTATGACTTTTATTTGACAAAAAAAACATGAAATGTGTAAATTGCTAAGATAAACACATCTAAATCGGAATTTGCTCACATACCCACAGATCTGTGTGTGCGTGCGTGTGTGTGTATGTGTGTGTGTGTGTGTGTGTGTGTGTGTGTGTACCAGGGCTTTCCCTATCCTGGGTTACACATGCAATCAGCATCTCATGCGAGCCGCATGCCAAACCACAATGTCAGCAGATTCCCGTCATCCCACAGCAGCCACAGAGAAGAGGGGATATGGCCGCTGATGTCACTCAGCAGACGGGGTGGGGGGGAGCAGCCCTTGATATTAATCACTGTAGACATCCAGCGGACAAACCCACAACCCCCCCCACCCCATGTCCTCCTAAACTGAGTGTTCGTTGAGCTCATATTATTTCCAGTGCAGAGATAGAGTCGTACGCATCAACTGAAGAACAGCACCTGAACTAGATAGAGTGATTGATCCAATAGTCCATCTAAGTCTGCAGCATGGGATGTTGAAATAGAATATCCCCATTAACCAATGATTGAAACAGAAACATGTGCTGCTCTCATTCCATAAGTTTGGCCTTGTCTCTACACTATGGGGAGGCTTTAAAGAACAACAACCTCATACTCTTACTTGGTGTAATTTGCGTGCTCATTTTCTCCCCTGTTAGACAGCATTCATGGAATTGACATGACACGCATGCACTGCTCTGTGATTGGTCAGTATTGGTCAGTAGAGGGCACAGTTGGTATCTCACAAAAATCAACACATATACATACACTCACACACACCCACAAACACACACACATACGCACACACATAGTTATACTACATAGAGTTTATCCAAACATGTACTACGGTATACGAGACAACTACAACAGCAATCAAAAACGGTCAACAACAATCAACCTCCCATTCAATGTCAAGGCAGTCTGGACAAAACCTTGTTGAAGTCCAACTCTGCAAGTTCTTTGTGCAGCATCACTGAGCATGCTATGCTCCTCCCAGGCCCCTCTGGTCATTGTACAATGACATCACAGTGAAAAACATGACAAAGACATGGGATACTCTTTGGTGAATCTCATGTAAGCTGTTGGGGAGATACGACTGACCTACAGAGGAAGGAAGGACTTGGAGGAACATGGAGTAAGTGGACATCAAGCCACTTTGTTTGAATCAACAAAATGTTTAAATCATTCAAATGTCCGCAATAACTCTCACAATCCTACAGTACTGTGTTCATTTTGAAGTGGCACTCCGTGACTCATAAGCAGAAGAGATAGTATTACTCAAACCAGCTCCTAGAAGCGTTATTGACGACACATGAGGGACCTGGCGCAGCTGAGCAGAGCAACATTACTGAGTGTGTGTGTTTCCAAAAACTCCTTTGTCTTTACCACATGTTAGCACAACAAAAAAACACCAAAAAGGGAACTGAAAGCTGTTTGGCACCAACCACAAGCTCCAATTGCTCCAGGTCCTTCGACAACTATAGAGCTGGAAAGCCTGTTCCAGTAACATTTCTCATTACCTCATAGTATATAGCCTATAGAACCACTTGGAAAGGTGTGCCAGCAAGTCCGACATGTGGTCTGAAAACATTTTGTAGGTTGTCACCATCCTGTGCTGCCTAAAATGTAACGATTCATTAGTGGACTTCCTTTCAACGACTGATAACTTCAACAATCTTAGATAAGTCATCAAGGAAGTAAATACATACATATGAATTGTTTTGCACCCACTGTCTCTCCAGTAAATGTGTCACACCACCAGTATATCAAATTGATTCCAAAAAACAACATATACACACACATACAGACATGCATGCACACGCAAGCACACACACGTGCACACATACACACACACACACACACACACACACACACACCACAACAAATCAAGTTGCTCAGTTGGTTGATGTAAAACACGTTTTACAGTTCCTTGAGGCCCAGAAACAAAACATGAAAGCAAAAGCAATATAAAAACAATCTAAGCTGTTTTTGCCATAACATTGCATGAAATAATATGTAATTGATGGCCTCACCATATACATATGGTCATAATGGTGTGTAAATACATCACAGGGTGGATGGCCAGGTATGGAGCTGCGAGACAACAGCACAACTTGGAAGAAAATGGAAATAAGTCGTCCAAAAGCAACATGAAAAGCATATTGACTGCAATAAACAGCAGCCAGTGGGCAACATGTAAAATGCATCATTTCACAACTTGGGGAGGGGGTATATAAAAAATAAATACCCCCCCCTTCCCCTCCCCAGCTTCTTAAACAAGGCCACCAGCTGTGGATGCCGCTGCCTCTCCTTTGAAAGTGTTTTAAGCTTCTGTGTGCAGTTTCAGACCAGCCAGGATAAATGGACAGCATGCCTTCCTTAAGAGTCACTAATTGCACGCTTTTGACAAACGACTGACAGAGTGGTTTACAAGAAGGATGCGGCCCGCGTCTCACTGTGCCCCGGTGTTGACATAACCACGTCTGCCCTATTCAGCCACCAGCCTCCTGCTTGTCTCTGGTACCACAGACCGGGGTGGGAGGGTTCTTCTCCAGGATCGTAGTCTGACAACATGCTTCTTGCTTTTCTATTGGATTTTGGACTTGATTCTATGTGATCCCCCCCCCGGTCTGTACACTGGCAATGTGACCAAGAATTCAACTTCAAAACCATTCATTACCATGATAGCTAAGTCTGTTAATGCAATTCAAGATGTGCTAAGGTTATCCATTGTCCCTAAAGAGCACAGTGCAGCAATATTCCTGCTGTCTTCTGGTCTCTCTGAGCCAAGTCCTGCAGAACACCTGTAGCCACCAAGCCAAAGCCAAACTGTTCACTCAGAGGAACTACACTTTGAATGTGTGCTTTTATTAAATTGTTAGTCTAGCAGCTGTTGTTTTAAATAACACATTAAATCAAATCAAAGATATTGAGCAAAAAATTTAAAAAACATTTACAAGAGTTATTTGTAGAACTGTCATCTCAACAGTAACACAATGCAAACACGATGGTCACTATGATAATATCCATGATTGATAGTGCACTGATGAATCACATTATTTTAAAGAACAATATAGTATAACAGTGGTCTAGATTACATAATAAATGCATAATAAAATAGCCATATGTTACCTTTCAAACAGCACTTTTTCTGTTTGCTAACACATTCGCTTTTATATGTATCGAATCACAGGCTGCGACCTATTTAGGCCTAACTTAATTCATTTATTGACATTTACAAATGTATCTGATATCTGAACTGTGTCCTCATGCAAATATCTTCACATTTAGACTCTTCCTCGCCTTTTACACAGGAAATTCTTAACAAATTGCTCCTGCTTAGTTATGTATAAAGAAAACTGTGTGTGTGTGTGTGTGTGTGTGTGTGTGTGTGTGTGTGTGTGTGTGTGTGTGTGTGTGTGTGTGTATGTGTGTGTGTGCATGTTTGTGTGTGTATGGGTGGCAGGGGTACAGTGTAGTTGGGGGGATCCACAAGGATTAGGGCTACATAGAGACTCGAGATGTTAGGTGATTGTTCCCTGGCTTTAGCCTTAAGAGACATCCACACTCTGCATTGTGCCCACTGCTGTAGGAAGCTGTTTTAGCATTCTGTATGAGGGGCTATTTACCTGTCAACAAGACACACTCTATGGACTCACTTTAAAGCCAATCAATAATAAGCAGGTGAAGATGTTTTACAAGAGTAGAGGTTTGAGTGGGTGGTTTGTGACTTAAGTCATACTGAAAGAGCAGCCACTGTAAGACTTGTTATTGGCGAGTTGTTGAGTTTCACTGAACAAGGTGGTTGGCCAGTGATACCGACATTGCAACCCAGTCTCACAACAACGTGCGTGTAATACCTACGTTGGTCCACGGGGGAAAACGTGGTATATTCACAATAAAGGCTCTAAAATCGTGATATACTTACGTTTAATTTGGCCTATTCATTTACATTGGCCTACGCACCGGTCACGTGACGGTCAAGTTTCCCCCTGCGAAAACAACAAAAATGGTGGACACTCCTTACATTTTCCGTGGAAAATTCAATATTTTGAGCTACCGTCCACATTTACATGCATTTAGATGACATTTCTGGCGAGAAGTATGCGTTATATTTTCATAATCTTCTATCGGAGAATGTAGACGACCTTCCGTTTATTAGTTTCTACGACGATTTTAGTGTCTCTTTAGAAAATCGTTGGAATGCATCGCTTTGTACCGTTGTTATGGTGGTTGCTATGGACGCTACTATCGCGCGACCACAGCTCTAATGGACGATGTGGGCATCCGTCCTGTTGGTTAGTTATTACTCCCATAGACATATATACATAGACGCCTCATGACGTGCTGGAACGTAATCCAGCGTCGCCGCCATATTGGTAGGGAGTCCTCACTCTAGTCTAGCATAGGAGTCAACGGAGAGCAAGCTATGCCAGTATTTTGCGCAGCTTACGGTTGCAATAACTGGCAGTATTGACACCAGATTGCGTGGGATTACCTTTCACAAGTAAGATTGAATAATAATATATATTTTTTTTTTTAAACTTTATTTTAGCATCCTGTATCATAACTAAATCTCTGCCGTTTGTAACAAACCAAAAATCCGGTAAAAAATTTGGGCAGTTATGATTATTGTCGTTGGGGATACACCTTCCTCAGTAGAAATAAATGCACTGGGGACGCACTGGGGACCCATCCAAGATGGCGGCCGCGCTGATACGTCAGCTCCAACAGGCAGCGTCAGTCTATGAGGCGTCTACGTATATTATGTCTATGATTACTCCTGTATCAGAGCTATAGAGTAAACAACTCTATAAACAACTCTATGTTTACTCTATAGCTCTGATTCCTGCACCATGTTTAAATGACGTCAGGTTGCTAGGGGCTACGGCTGAAAGACGCCGTGACCACCTGTCCCATTGGGAGTACCTATCAGCCGGAAGTACTGTCCTTACTGTACTATTGTTTATGTTGTAATGTCATAATATTGTTGACAATAAAGTTTGTTAAAAAAAACAACAACAACTATTATTGTCCCACACCACAATGTATGTCCCACAATGTGAACTCCAAACAATTCATGTTTGTCCAATTAATGGACAAACAAAGCAGCTGGAAACACGTCTAAAAAAAACACTTGAAATAGAATATAGCCTATATTTATATTTTTACAACATCAATCTCCCTATAATATGAACAAAATATGTTCAGGTTATACTTTCTCTCTTGAAAAACGGGCAAAACGCTAACCCTAACCCTAACCCGGAAAATGAATCAAAAAAACTACAAACTGCAATACACAAACCGCACACTTAAGTGCAATACACTTAAGTGTGCGGCGCCATGTTTTTTGTAGTTCTAAAGTGTTTAGTTAAAGTTTTCCCTATTATGTGAAAATGTGTCAAGGAACTTAGCAAACATTATATGTTTCAGGGACTGGGGAGCACATTTCTTTCATTTTTACTATTGTTAATTGGGTGAAATCTGGTTTTGACACTACCCTGGTTTTGACCCTACCCAGTAGCGTTGGTTTGACAAAGGCCATGATAGAAGAAGTCAAGAGCTTTCCAAAAATGTTTTCCCCATGTTTGTATCACATTGTGTTGCTTTTCTGTAAGCCTTTAAAATTGCCTTAGGTTCAAGGTTCAAAGGGCATTCCTGAGGAGCAGGAACCACCCAGAATGTTCACAGTGGCATATCTGTACTCTGCAGATCAAGACCTTTCCAACGATGTCTTCATTGTCATCCTACAACAAAGTTTCATTTTTATCTTGCTCACTGCCAAGGCACTTACTGATGTGTACTTTCTCACAGCCTATATAGAGCCAAGATGGATAAAATCACTAAAACATATTTTAAGGGATATCTAGTGGCAAAATGTGTTCAACATATTGATGGTAACCTTATCCTTATCCTAGACCCCATTTACCCCTTAAACTACTTAATGTTTCATATAAATATTTCCATATTACTTAATATGACCATTTATAGCCATTGTGTTCCCTTCCCCAGGGCTGACAGGATTGCCCTGGATGAACCAATATTATATAATACACACAGTTGTTTTTTAATTGACCAAGATATGAGCTTTTGAGAGAAAGTAGGCCTGTGCCACAGTAACATGCAAGGGGCTTTAAAACTACAAAAAACATGGCGCCGCACACTTAAGTGTATTGCATTTTCCGAACGTTTGTAGTTGTTTTGATTCATTTTCCAGGTTAGGGTTAGCGTTTTGCCCGTTTTTCAAGAGAGAAAGTATAACCTGAACATATTTTGTTCATATTATAGGGAGATTGATGTTGTAAAAATATAAATATAGGCTATATTCTATTTCAAGTGTTTTTTTTAGACGTGTTTCCAGCTGCTTTGTTTGTCCATGAATTGGACAAACATGAATTGTTTGGAGTTCACATTGTGGGACATACATTGTGGTGTGGGACAATGATAGTTGTTGTTGTTTTTTTTAACAAACTTTATTGTCAACAATATTATGACATTACAACATAAACAATAGTACAGTAAGGACAGTACTTCCGGCTGATAGGTCCTCCCAATGGGACAGGTGGTCACGGCGTCTTTCAGCCGTAGCCTAGCAACCTGACGTCATTGAAACATGGTGCAGGAATCAGAGCTATAGAGTAAACATAGAGTTGTTTATAGAGTTGTTTACTCTATAGCTCTGATACAGGAGTAATCATAGACATAATATACATAGACGCCTCATAGACTGACGCTGCCCGTTAGAGCTGACGTAGCAGCGCGGCCGCCATCTTGGCAGGGGACCCAGTGCGCCCCCAGTGCATTCATTTCTATGGAGGAAGGCGTATCCCCAACTACAATAATAAGCATAACTCCCCGAATTGTTACCGGATTTTCACACGGTTTGGTTTGTTACAAATGGCAGAGATTTATTTATGATACAGGACGAATTATTTTTTTTTTTTTTTTTTTAAATAATAAGAATTATTGTTCAATCTTACTTGTTAAAGGTAATCCCACGCGATCTGGTGTCAATACTGCGCCGTAAGCTGCACAACATACTGGCATAGCTTGCTCTCCCGTTGACTCCTATGCTAGACTAGAGTGAGGACTCCCTACCAATATGGCGGCGACGCTGGGTTACGTTCCATCACGTCATGAGGCGTCTATGTATATATGTCTATGTAATAACTAACCAATAGGACAGATGCCCACATCGTCCATTAGAGCCGTGGTCGCGCGATAGTAGCGTCCATAGCAACCACCATAACAACGATTTTCTAAAGAGACACTAAAATCGTCGTAGAAACTAATAAACGGAAGGTCGTCTACATTCTCTGATAGAAGATTATGTAAGGGATAATGCCCGACGAGGTGTCCATTATCAGAAGTTAATGGACGACGCGGAGGCGTGAACCGTCCGACGCGAAGCGGAGGACGGTTGCTTCCGCGAAGTCCATTAACTTCTGATAATGGACACCTCGAAGGGCATTATCCCGCTTATACCATGGTCACTTGCCAAAGAAAATAAATTAAGACCATTAATTAATATTTGCATGCGTTTTACAATCAAAATATAAAGTTGTTCACAAGCCATAATTTGGCTTCCCTAGTAACGCCTGAGGGTCTGACTAATACCTGGAACAATCATTACCCTCCCGTAAGGTTCTTATGCAACAGAAACGTAGTTCACTCCTCCAGTAAATAGGACGGGCCTTAGATACGACTCGGCAACGGGAGGTATTCTAGTCCGCTCAGCTATGAGCCACAGAGCTGACGTAATGCATTGTACATCGGGAATCGTGACGGCCTATACTTTCAACATAAAGTGTACATATTTATAATTTGAAATGTGTCCCAGCCTTTACACCACAGATACTATAGGGTCTATAGCATATAACCGTGTTTTCTCATTACAGTTTAATGCATTTTTCACAATTTACCAGCTGTCGTTTTGACGACTAATCACCGCGCCATTCGTTTCAATGGGAATCCGACGGTCTATAATTTCAACATAAAGTGTACATATTTATAATTTGAAATGTGTCCCAGCCTTTATACCACAGATAGGGTCTATAGCATATAACCGCGTTTTCTGATTACAGTTTAATGCATTTTTCACAATTTACCAGCTCTCGTTTTGAAGGCTGAACAGACAATTTGACTGGAAGTACTTAGTAGGTGTCCATATAGCCAGAGCTAGCTCTGCATATAGCAGGGATTAATGGCCACCCTGCAGCAGCCAATCAGAATCGAGTATTCCCTCTCCGTTGCCATGGTTACCATCTAGCGTTTGAGCCAGCGCAGTAATCTAACTGTAATCAGGCAATTTGACCCGAACGTCTTTCCTAGGTGTACATTAACACTTTTTAACCTACACCCGCCAGCCAATCAGAATCGAGTATTCACCCAGACCATGGTATAAGAAAATATAACGCATACTTCTCGCCAGAAATGTAATCTAAATGCATGTAAATGTGGACGGTAGCTCAAAATATTGCATTTTCCACGGAAAATGTAAGGAGTGTCCGCCATTTTTTTTGTTTTCGCAGGGGGAAACTTGACCGTCACGTGACCGGTGCGTAGGCCAATGTAAATGAATAGGCCAAATTAAACGTAAGTATATCACGATTTTAGAGCCTTTATTGTGAATATACCACGTTTTCCCCCGTGGACCAACGTAGGTATTACACGATTTGTTGTGAGACTGGGTTGGACATTGTGCATTGCACCACAATGGAGGTGTCACTTTTAGTGTTAAAAATATTCTCACACACACAAATACAAAGATACAGAAGATACAGCTACATTTCGGGCCTCACTATTGTATGGCTTTTCAGTCCAAATTATTTTTTGTCTTTTAACCAAATCACTGTTTTTTGTGTAACTGTGACGTATAATGCCATCCATAACAAATAAAAAACAACCAAATGGGTATCCAAATGCTTACCCAAAGCTGTCAGAATGTGTTTTGTTTTGTTTCCCATAAAACTCGCAGCGCGTTCCACCTGGAGTAACTTCAAAATGCAGCGGAGGACAACATCACAAGTGTAATTTCTCTCTTCTTTTGCTTCACCCCCCAGTCTCTCACACCTGATATCTCTGACCTTATTAAACCCAAAGCACACAGGGAGCAACATTTGGTTATTATATAGGACATCAATTTTGGATGTGAACATTTCGAAACATTATTTTATGTCCCGACACGGCCGTGTGTTTTGGGCTTCAATGCATCTGCATCTGCAAGAACAAGAATGGCTAGAAGAAAGCAGGAGGACGGGGAAGACACAGTGGCTGATGCTCTTGGCCCCTGGGCAGCAGCACCAGAGAGAGAACAGGAGGGATCTCCAAGACCCAATCACCCCTTCTTTTATTTATTTTTTCCCACCTCCCACCATTCTGTTCTTTTCAACACATCCGTCTCTATTACAGGAGAGGTGCTCTCTGCGAGGCCCAGAGACGTGTGCGTCTTTGGGGGTTATTTATCAGAGGCGTGGTTCTTCCTCTCTGTCGTTGTTCCAACCCAGTGGACATTACCAAATATCTTGTGGGTGAGAGAGGAGCTGAGAGACTGGCAGCTCCCGATAGCATAGCAGCCCCGTGATGTTTATTACGAGAGTCATCCTGCGTATTCTGCTACCTAGAAGGGTCTCTCACCATGGTTAGTTTGAGGCGGGGGGGGGTGGGGGTTGCAAGGGGCGGGGGTGAGGGAGAGGGGTGTGGGGGTTGTTGAAAAGTCTGAAAGACCAGCTATGGAGCATGCATGACAGCTCTGGGAAAACATGTGTGTTTCAGGGCTGAGCTGTGGATAATATAGTCTATCACTTTGGTCCTATTGAATCATACACCTTTGGTCAGAGCACTCAATTTAATTGAATTTGTGTTTGGCTCACAAGAATCTGTATAATCCTGCGAAGATAGATATACATTTTAGTCTCTCTGAAATCGGTATGACATACCGATTTTTTGTTTTTCTACTCAACCCTAATCCTATCAAAGTTTATTTCAGTTCAACTGATAGTGGCTTTTTGACAGTAGCACTTTCACATGTAATTATTTTTGTCCAGTGGTTTTACAAGGGGGGCCAGATGCCCTTGGGGGCCCGTGCAAGTAATGTTGACAAAAATAACAACATTGACAAGTAACCGCATTTATTCATTTTATATACATTGTTTATATGAATAACTCAAAGGCCTGTGCACCTTCATATATCTTTATATATTAATAATTACATTTTGACCAAATTAGATTTATAGTGTTGTAGATAAGTCTTATCTTCATAGTGTGTTTTTTTTCACATTTAGGTAGTTTGGGAACCACTGTCTTAACCCAATATATTAGACTAGGACATATAATCAGAGAAGTACTAGTAGAATGCTGGTAATTAATGTGTGTGCAAATTTGTGGCCCTATCTTCATGGTCACACCTTGTTACCATATCAACGACACCTTTGTGGGGGTCCTCAAGGC
>JAOPHQ010000387.1:45000-48951 GCA_030340625.1 Merluccius polli
ATTCTTTGAAGCCAACCCTGAGTCGTGTTACACACCTGCCAAAGCCTTAAGCTCAAAAGATAACATTGGCCTGTTGGGAAGGGATTGGAGGATGGCTTACAAAGACCGCCAGGTACAAATCCTGTCGTCTCCTGCAAAACCGCAAACGGCTGTGTCTCCCCCGACCCCTCCCCACCCTCTATTATGAAATGATGTCTTTGTTACTTGTTTCAAATTGACCAATATGACTGCCAATACAGTATGTGTGAATAAAATTGTACAGGATATTTATGAACTTTTCTGTTATGTACAAAAGGACATTGCAGGAAACACACAAAAACATGCTTTTAAATGGATGCTTTTTTTTTTTTATGTCAAAAATGACGTAATGTATTCCTCTTTTGATTGATCACTTTATCAAATGTAGATGATGTGTTGTGATCTAACGCACGGACAATGAATTATTTTCTAAATTATAACCCCCACCCCCCCTTGAAAACAAGAGCATGTTGGGCATGACCTAACGATGCAATAAATATGTGTAATTGCCCCAAAGCTGCTCCCCATGATTACGGGAATGATTTAAAGAAACCAAAATAGGACACATTTTTATATGTTTTCCCTTCCGAAAAAGGGGTATGTGAAATATCACGATCCGTTCCACATTAATGTGAAAGATGCTTGTAATTACGCAGGAGGCCCTGTCATAGTCTGACCTTTGACTTCCTGGATCATTTGGGAGCGTTTCATTACAGGCTTTTGAGCGTTTCTCGACACACCCTATAGCTGTGACTCAAACCCAACCGCTCCGAACAGATTCGCTTGACTTTCCTATTCCTGTTGGTCCAATGACTCATGTGATCATACGATCTTAATAGCTGTGGCTACATGTCAGTTTGAATGCCAGTGAGTGCGTCCTCCATGGGAATGCCTATGCTCCCCTCCCACCCCCCCCCCCCCCCCCCCGTCGTGTTGTTGTTGCTTTCAAGAGCAAAAATGGTGGAACGTCTGGGAGAGCACAATCGCAGGGCGAAACACCGGGTATTACAGTAATGTCTTTTGTTTCATTTCTGGGAGTTGGTGCTGTTACAACCGATCATCAGCTGCTACGACTGATGTTTGGAGCTGTCATTGTGGTTGGATTTTAAAGGACAATACCCGTCTGGGTGATTAAAACATCTTAACCGTCTCTCCTGGCTTCACTATGCATATAAATTATACATTGAGAATAAATGATACATATGTATATACAAAGTGATGGCACTTTGTTGTGCTGATTCTGCCGTAGAGCATTTAGTGTCTGAGCACGCCTCGCCAAGAATGTAAACAATAGCAGTAGCACTTTGGTAGCGGTTACAAAGTACTTGCATGGCGATTGACTGTTTCTTCGATTCCAAAAGACGGCAGTGCTATTGCTATTGTTTACATTGGTTACGATGGTTTAATCACCCAGACTGGTTTGGTCCTTTAAGTTGTTCTGATACTCATTGAAGTAGACTTTGGGTTTTATATGTGGGCCCATCATAAAGGACACAGACTCCTCTAACCAGAGTGTCCATCAGTGTCCATTGTCATTCCTCCAGACATCTTTGTAATGTAATGTCGGGCCACACAGCAGCTGAAGCAGAAGGGAATGCGCTGTTACAGCGTAGCCAAACGCAACCACACTGAGTTGTTGCAAATGAAAAGAAGAAAAGTGATAGCTCAGACCTTGCTGTTTGACATGGATATGCCCCGGCCCGACCACTGCTGCTGTTGTGTTTGGCTCTGCACAGAGTTGAGAGAAGAAAAAAAAAGCATGTATGCAGAAGAATCCCAGCCTCGCAGGAGCAGTGAATGCCACCTGTGGACATTATCGTATCGGGGGGTGCGGACGTGGACCCACATATCTGCCTTGAGCGTTCATGGACATAACACCCAAAACGCTGGTTTTCCGTAAGGTTGAGATATCTGAACAAAAGTTCAATTGGTCGGAGTTCAAACCTGACCAAAAACGAACCAAACCAGAGTAGGTATGAGCCTTCGTCTCTTAATACATAAAAAAGACTGGAACCTGGTGTTCTCCAAAAGCCATGATGCATATTGTCCAATGCAGCGTGTTTCCTGTGGAAGCAGCTCTAATGGAAACAGACTAGACTTTCCAACACAAAAATTAGCCCCTCTTAGTTGACCCAAAAGATGTATTTATCCTGTCCCACTTGGTTATGTGGATACCTAACAACACACAAACCATCTCCTTTCCTCTCTCTCTGCAAGCTTACACATTATGATTAATCGTGTCACCTTGGGTTTCCTAAAGCAGTGATTAATTTGTGTATACAACAGTGTCAGTTTAAAAGAGAAGTGGTTTATGCTGTGCACCTGGCTAAAAAGGGGAAATGGCCCTTATAGATGTAATAACAGATGTATGTATAACGGAGCCCTGCCCACCGTCACCGCTCCACTTACACTGAGGATATAAAGCTCATTAGGGATGCCGTGCAGTTAATGCGACGTGAGGGCACATGATAAACGATTGACACCAGAGACAAAGTGCACTTTAGAAATGGGCTAATGCAACTCTGGTCTCTCAACTAGCCACAAGCTTTGATTTAACCCAAAAGTAATGATAATAAAAATAAATACATAAAAAAAGACACCACGTGATCAAATGAGACTTAATTTATGGATAGCATAGAATTATCTCAAGAATGTGAGTGAAATGTTTTAAGCTAAACAAACCAAATTTTGCCTTTGACTTGTATGAGGGTCCCTAATATTTCAAAGTAGCATTCAGGCTTTACTGATTACACATTTAGCCACCCTCAGGCTAAAGTAATCAAAAGACGATTGGGTATCAAGGTAAGTTTGGGTTTTAAAAAAATGTGTGTGTGTGTGTGTGTGTGTGTGTGTGTGTGTGTGTGTGTACGGGGGGGGGGGGGGGGGGGGGGGTGTTTATCATTAATCTTTTGAGGTATCAAATATCCAATGTGTGACATAACATAACAGTGATCCATCGTTAGGTGCGTGACAGCAGTGCTTGTATCCTACTCCAGGAATGCACGTAACGCCTTAACCTTGCTACTATGTGTGTGATATGGACAAACCGTCGCTGGAACAACTAAACGCTGCCCTACCCAGCGGAGATGACCCACCAACAACAAGAAAAATGTTGAAGGATGTCAGTGAAAACTTCCAAGCTTGACTTCCCAGCACAGAAGGCCGGGGAGCCTTTGGTTGCAAAGTGACCTCCAGCATACGGCAGCTCGGTTTCTCCCCAAACGTTCAGGATGGTAAAAAAAAAACCCCGCTTCTTATTTGAGCATGCAGGGCCGCGGGGTACCCCAGGGCTTATGTTGTTATTGCAGTGGCCATTGTGTTTGTGGAGCCAAATATTGGAAACTTTGATATGGAGTCCTGTGGTGTGTGTTAACTTTGGCTGCAGAGCACAGATTCTGGGGATGCTTTTCCTGCGCGTTTCAAATTTTTTTTGAATGCGCTTCTCCTGTCCGCCACCCACTGACTCCTGGGGTCGCAGAGTTCCCCCTGAAGCGCCCACCACCACCGCTGGCTGAATTGGGGGGGGTGGGGGGTGGGGTGGGGTGGGGAGAGTTAGGGTGGGGGGGGGGCGGGTTACAAGGGAAGACATTGTGATGTATCTGGGGGTGAAAACTTAATCTCGAGTGTCTCCGAGGTTTACAGAGAAAACACGCAAGTTGTCTATTTTCTATTTATCCCCTCCCAGCGGTGGGCTCTCCCGATGCTCTCTCTCTCTCTCTCTCTCTCTCTCTCTTGCTACCCATCTTTGTTTTCGTTCTCCCTCACAATGTTCGTTCTCTCTATCCCATCCCTTCTTCTCTCATTCAGAGCATGAATCCTAACATCCTATTATCTCTCTGTTGCTCTACAGCCAAGATCCCCACAAACAGCTTGGACTCCCATGAAATATCAGCAACGGGGGGGTTCCTCTTACTGTACTAGACACTAGTCTCT
>JAOPHQ010000388.1:0-15000 GCA_030340625.1 Merluccius polli
CTAGACTGTAAGTGGGAGTTTAGTTAGTCCCTGGGGAAAACCATTTCACACAAAACTGTCACCATTAAAGCTAGCACAGTCATGCAAGTCAAAAGGAAAGAAGGAAAAGGGGCATATATATAAATAGACCACTTAATACTCAAACATCTTAATGCGATCTTAATAACAAAACTTGCTTCAATTAGGTCCAGTAATACAAATTCGGTCAATAAATTATGGTTATTAAATTAAATAGATTTTTACATCAAGGGGATTTTCCCAACATATGATTTCACATATTTCTCCATGTTGTGTAACCCACAAGCGGAAAGGAAGTGTGCCAACACAAACAGAAACCTATGGGACCGATTCCAGTCTTCACAGCCGTTACAGCCGTAAATGGATATCGTATCAGGAGGGTCAGTTGTTTTTCACCGAGCAGGGCAACCGCAATAAAGACTCAAACACAACGCAATGAAAAACAGGCAGGAGTGGATTAAATAAATGATGAGCTTGCGTTCACCGGATGACACACTGGACAATGTAGAGAAGTTATAATGGCTGCCGGTCTGCAGCTGCCCCCCCCCTTCCCCTAATGACATTAACTATTTATATATTAAATACTGGACATGGTCTGGGCATGACAGAGCCATGTCTTTTGTTTGCAGTGTAAAACTGTACTATCTGAGTACTATCTGTTTTGTTTTACTATCTCAAAACACTGTATCTGAGTTTAACACGTAATACTTCAATATAAGTACATTATAATACGTTTTAATAAGTTATTATATATTGTTATTTTAATAAGATAATACATTTCTTTCATATTAGTCTTCACATACAGACACACACACACACACACACACACACACTCACATACACACACACACACACACACACACACACACACACACACACACACACACACACACACACAAATGGTCACAGTGAGACAGATAGCAGGCTTAAAACTCCCTGTGGGGTCGTTGTTTGTTCGTGACAGTTAACCCCTCCTGACCTCTGACCTCCAAGGTGTGGATAGAGTCCCAGAGTGGAGAGGAGAGGAATATAAGGCGGGGGGGGGGGGGGAGACGAGTGTGAGGAGGTGTGCAGATGGAGCAGACAGATATGGGTGGGAGGGGCGGGGGGGAGGAGAAGAGAAATATGACAGCAGACAGAAGAGAGAGAGAGAGATGCGTGATAGTTCCCCTGAGCTCAGGTGATGTGAACATTATAAAGACGTGTAGACCGAGTTTTGTTTTGGAGATTGGAGTAAGAATACTTTAAACTACTTCAGTTTAGATTTAGCCATAACGTCTGAAACTGTTAGGTTTAGGTATGAAATGAAGAAGTGTCAGTTAAATATATAACCAAGTGTATGGGTGTTAATTAAGAGATATTAAGAGATGCTTAAGGCATTGGTTAGAGATGGTTATGTTTAGGTATTAGGTTAGAGCTTGGTTAAGTAGTATAAATGGATACAAATGGTTATGACTGGATAAGTTAAGATCAAGGCCTCAGGCTGTATGTGTGTGTGTGTGTGTGTGTGTGTGTGTGTGTGTGCACGTCCACTGCCAGTTATGTCCATTTAAATCTCTCCAGAAAAAAAACAATTGATTTGACTCAACAAGCCGGCATTGCCAACGGATCAAAATATCAAAACAAAAAATGTCGATAAAAAACATCCGACACGGCCAACTCCTCAATGACGTCCATTAATGAAAGCAGGTCCATACTTGGCATTCAGCATAGCACTGAGAGGAGTTCTGTATTGTCGGTAGTAGCGCGCTCACCCGCATGCGGCAGTGTGTCCAACATGGACACACTGGACCTATGTCATCTCTTAGCGGCCGCCTATGTCTGCCTCTGCCCTCCTGTCTCTTCGGCAGCGCCGTGCCCCACTCTATTAGCCCTGACCCGTACATACCAGACATCAAAGTCCCACCGCTGGACCACCGAAGAGCACTTTCACTGAACCCAAGAAAAAACATAACCTCTGTTCAGGTGGCGGACGCTGGGTTGTGTGTGTGTGTGTGTGTCTTGTGTCTATTGTGTGTGTGTCTTGTGTGTGTGTGTGTGTCTAGTGTGTGTGTGTCTAGTGTGTGTATTGTGTGTATGTCGTGTGTGTGTGTGTGTGTCATATGTGTGTGTGTCATGTGTGTGTGTGTTTGTGTGGGTGTGTCCTGTGTGTGTGTGTGTCTAGCGTGTGTGTTAATGTTTCAATGGAAATTACTGCTATCAAAGTGTGTGTGTGTGTGTGTTTGTGTGGGTGTCTAATGTGTGTGTGTGTCTTGTGTGTGTGTGTCAATTGCGTGTGTGTTTAGTGCACGTGTGCAATGTGTGTTTCTGTGTGAGTGTGTGTGTGCGCGCGCATGCGTGTGCACAAGATCGTGTAGGTGTTCATGCGTACACGTATGCACACATGTGCCCCAGCTGCTCTGTAGCTGTTTGTTGTGGTTGTATCGCTGTGTAACATAAAACAGACGGTTGTCTACACTGAATACTATTAAACAGTGGAAAGGTCAACGCAAGCCAAAAACAAGTTTTTAGCAGGATGCACCAAAGTCTTATTTGTTACATGCAGATAATCTAATAGAGCCCAAAACGAACACACTATTAGGCTCAGCATGCTGTTTTCCATGTGCTTACGAACCATTTGTAACTCACGTGGGGCTCCCCTCTCAAATCGAAATACTCCATATTTATTTATTGATGGAAACGTTTTTGATTGGTTTGTCCAATCAAATCGTTCAACCAATGATTTCTTTTTGTCAATGGGCTCATGAGGGTTAGTTCAGCGGTCTGTTTGATAATTCTCATTCCTGTTGCATAACAACATCTAATGAATCTCCAAAAGTCATATGATGCTTGTACAATGAATGTTATATGGATACATATCTTGTTTTGAATGTTATTGATTACTGTATAATCTAATGAATGTAATTGTGTTGACAGTGCACATGACTTGAGACCCAGAGGAGGGACAGAGACGGGAACTTAAGACAACCACAAACATAAATTAATGCACATGAGGGAAGTTTGCCTTCGCCAGAAAGGCTTTATGAAGTCAGGTTAGGTAGTATAAAGAGCGATAAGTAGGCTACATATAAGGAGGAGGTCCTGGTGGATGCATGGGTCAAACACAGGACTTTCCCCCAGGAGACCGGGGTTTGTGTCCCATATTATTTTTAGACTTAGTTGATCATTAAAAAAAAGCAGCAATTTCAGCAATTTGGTTAGGTTTGGGCAACACAACTACTTGGTTAGGTTTCGGGTTAGGGTTAGTAAATCTACAGAGAGAGATCAAAAAAAGAAATAAAAGAAATAGATAAAGCAGTACAGGCCGCAACTAAAAGAAAGAGAAAGACAATCTGAGGCAGGTGAAAATGCCCAAGTGAGGACAGTATTGCTGGCATGAACACAATGCGTACACACCTGTTAGGTGCCGTTTATAGAACAGCCATTGTAAACTCGGCTCACATCCACCTACAGGGGTGCAGCGCTCCCTCTCCTTTTGATGCTCAACTCTCCGTATACCTCCCACGATTTGTCTGTTTTTCGACCCCCCCCCCCCCCCCCCAACCCCCCTTTGTCCATCTGTTTATCTGCACGGCTGCTGCGACGGAGGGGCCCCCCATGTCTGGACAAACGCAGCCAAACAACAACAATAGATTGATTCCAGCACCAGGATCATGTTCAGGACCACACTATGCTGGCCCTGATCTGACCCAGGGACCCGACTCTCTAACTGGTTTGTAATACCTCCTCCTAATACCCCCCCCCCCCCCCCACGCCAACTCTCATCTTCGTCATCATTCCTCCCCTCCTAATGACATTTCTGGAGGCATGTCTGGAGGCTCTGAAGACAAGTCTTCTTGTCCGAATGACGTCAAAGTCTTACATTTGCGTTTTTGCCCCCTCCCTGCCCCCCATAAAAAAAACGTAACTTCATGTACCTTGTGTGAGCTGATTTGTCACAGAGAGGACAAGACCTCTGACCTGCACAACATGTTTCACCACCGTTTGCATACATAACACCGTGACTGGAGTACATTTAAACGCGGCAAACTACCAGCCTTGGTGCCATGGGGCTCAGATCGCATCGCAGACACTCAGCCTTACAGACGCTAACGCTAATGAATGAGGGGCACAGGGACAATCTGCCTTAAATTGGTCTGTTCTTTTAGGGAATTGGATTTCTTTCAGACACAGGATGGTAATGCTGTATCAATGGTAATCTTTTCTTCTCACATTTTGGTACACTCATTTTGGTTGTCCACCTAATACACTTACAAGGGGGCATGTGAGAGAAATCAGCCACGAGGAGGGAGCCAGTTTAGGCCGTGATCACCGGGACTAGAGGCTGACAGGTGGCCTCACTTCTCACCACCTTCTCACCTCACCTCTCTCACCTCTCTCCCCTCTTTTAAACAGAGTAGGGCCCAATAAAGACCTTGCGACTAATTCCCAAATTCCCTAATTTCCTAATTCCACAGAACAGAGTACAAAGCGGTGCCGTCGCCTTAGGATACTATAGGCGGCCGAAGCAGCATCAGTCGAGACTCTATGGGGAAGTTGCGATAACGGGCCACCTTTATGTGGCACCAGAGTACAGCGGATTGGATTACTTGAACTGCAGACAGACAGGCTCCTGTTCTGTCCACGTGGGGATTCCCATGTTCACTCCATCAGCTTCCTGTGGGGATGTACTTGTTTGACCTCCTCCTCCTCCTCCTCCTCCTCGAAGAAGAAGAAGAAGAAGAAGAAGAAGAAGAAGAAGAAGAAGAAGAAGAAGAAGAAGAAGAAGAAAGACATACTAAACAACATGGACACCCTAATATGTGCGAATTGCGTGTGCGTCGTATGAGACCCTGCAACGCATCCCCACTCAGATGGCGGTCTTTCACCACCAGGAGACGTCTTGTTGGAACCTGTGATCCTGTTGGACCTGTGAAAAGAGCTGTGCCATATTGATTTTAGCCCTTAGTCTTCTCTGGGTATCAAGTGCACCAGCACTTAACACAATGAAAACGTGCCAACGGCGCTGTGTTCTTCTTCATTGGTTTGCAGTATGACCACCAATGTCTTTACCCTTTTTAAAATTCAACACGTGTCCTTGAACATCCCCAATGCAATGCAAAAGTCTCCCAACCCCCGGCACTTTTTTCTTTCAACCCATATTCATCAGTGATCGGATGACTGAAACGAGGGAGAAAAAAAAAGCGGCATCACAGACTATTGTCTTTGCTAATAGAGAACGAGAATAACAACCGATATCTAACTCCTAAACCTCCAAATTCAATTGGCGACTTACCAGTCCGAGGCGCTAGAGAAAGACTAGTGCCCTTTGACTGCGTACTCACATGACGGTACAGTGACCACCTGATCCCCCGTACTGTTCGGTCCCGATTACCCTGAAACAGCAATGAGCATCATAAGACACCACTTATGCCGCTAATATGCGGAGCACCATTAGCACAAAGTACAATCCAAGGCAAACAATTTCCGTCCGACCGAGGACGTATAGGACGTTTTTCCGTGCCCTATGCCCGATGACTGATTGATTTTACATAAACGCGCGGGGGAGTCGAGCCAAATGGGATCACTTGACGTTGCAAGGTGAGGTGGGCGGGTTAGCAGTGGTAAAAATTAACTCACATAACGAATCACACTCTTCTTCGCTTCTTTGTTTTCCGTCGTCTGTCCTCAAAACAAGGACTCCTTGTTTACGTTCATCCGGGAAGACTGTAACTTACCGAGCGGGCGTTTAGATCAATACTGTAAATCTAGGCTGACGCTGCCCCGCCCCGAGCGAGGCGTGCAGGCATTCAGGAGACGCAGCAAGCCGCTCAGCACGAGCACAGCTGCTACCAGAGGACTCTGCATATGTCCTTGAAATATTTCCCTACCCGTCAGCCCGTGGGACAGACGCACACCGGTGCTGAAACGAGCACACGCCCAGATCACACACACACACACACACATACAAATGCACGCAAACAATGCACACACACGCGTGCGTGCACACACACACACACATACACACATATGAGCGCTCGCGTCTCATACGCACGCGCACACGCACGCACGTACGCACACACACTGAGCTATTTTAACTCTCTGACATCACAGCATCTTTGCGTCTCGCCCATCTGGGCAGAAAGGAGCAGTTAGTGCCGCATCAGGACCAGGCGGGCCGATGAAAAATGGATGTGCAAAAAAAAAAAGAAGCAGCAGCGAGGGCACAGCAGAGGCGCGTCGCAGGAAGGGAACGAGGGTGAACGAGTGCAAGGCAGAGGAGGCGAGGTGAGCTATGTAAGCAATACTCCAAGGCTACTTGGGGCTGGAGAGGCAAAACAAAAACATTTAGAAGGGAAGAAACTATAAAACAAAGTTAAGGAAGAGAGAGAGAGAGAGAGAGAGAGAGAGAGAGAGAAAAACGCAGGAGAGAGAGGGAGGGACGAGTGGTCGCGTTGAAACACTTAAACGAGAAAGCTTGCAGCGGGCTAATAGGAAGATATATGGTGAAACATGACATCACAACCGTACTGTATATGTAAACCGGTTCATACCCCAACAAGAATAACACAGCCTGCTTTAACCGGGATCTAGTCTCTCTTGCCCCTTTGCTGTCCAACTTTTGTCCCTGAAAGTCCCCAGACCGACAATCCCCATCAACAGCTTGTCTTTCTCTTTGTCTTGTTGGTCAAATGTGTGTCCCCTGGTGTTGATAACTAATTCAGTTCGCCTGTGTTGCATTTAGGTCCCCTAGTTTCTGCCCCCGTTTTGTCGGCTCCTGTCGTCGTCGTCGTATACCACAAATACAGCGCTGTTGCCTCGTAAGAGGTTTTATTTTTATTTTCTTGCTTTCAACCTCTGTTCCGCGCCTGACACTTTATAGCGTCTTGCCCCCGTTTCGAGGCCGGGCCGGGCCACATCTTGTCTGCTCAGCTGAGAGAATTGATCACCGCATTGATCACCAACGAAGAGGCCAACGATCGCGTGCTCGACGAAGATCAATTTCTCCGCCCCCTCCCCTCCCCCGCCGACCTAATGAGAAGTTACGTGGAAACTGGCTAAGTGTAAATGTGTGTGTGGTCAATGTTGCAGCGCTGAGACTCAAAATAACTCTCTCTGAATGTATTTTGCAGTATATCTCAAGGGGGTTGTTCGTGACTATGGGGTGTTCTTCATTACTGAGTACCACTCTTGTATCTTGTATCTGAGAAAGAAAATACCGGCGAGTTTGCAATCTCTGTCTCTCGTTCCTTCACCTTATTTGGAAGATTTTTCCCATCGCAACGACGGATCTGCATGGAGTGGGGGCGAGTAGGCCTCGCTGTAAGGTCTGTGAATCTGCCAAGCCCTGCCAGGCAGACTGAGACAGCAATTTAATCACGCATCATCATCATCACGAGACATGAGCTCCTCAGATGACCTTGGGAAAGGAAAACAACACACTCCTACACACACACACACGTGTACAGGCACACACAGGCATGCTTAACACACAAGATCACACGCTTACACACACACACACACACACACACGTACACACACAAACACACACACACACAATATGGGGGGTGAGAAGGGTCACGGTGTACTAGCAACACGTACGAACGTTCATGTGACTATTTAGTACAAAACAGCAAACTATTTAACTATTTTAAGTAGGGATGTCCGATATTGGCTTTTTTACCGATAACCGATAACCGACATTGTTCAACTCTTAATTTCCGATACCGATATCAACCGATACCGATACCGATATATGCGGCCGTGTTTGTCCTGGCTCCTTCACGTGAAACCTCCGCTTTACACTCATTGCAAACCGCAATTTTACTATTCAACGTAGAAACTTTGAAATAATTCCAAACCACCGACATAACTACAGCTACAACTAGCGTCCCACTACACGGCCGCACACGCCCAGGCTTGTTATTGAGACGGCGCGGCGCGTTTGATGATGTCATCAAACCACGTCCTCACTTGAAACATAACAGATGTCTGAAATTATTTCAAGCAAAGTGTTTATTTATTTCACACTGTCTTTGTACTAACAGAAAATGGTCACTTGCATTCGACTCAGGACAATTAGAGCTTTCCAACAAGGTACAACATGCCATAGGCCACTTTAGTCATTTTGAGCTTTTTTAAAAACCGATACCGATATTTTCCGATATTGATTTTTTTATGCCAATATCGGCCGATAATATCGGTGGGCCGATAATATCGGACATCCCTAATTTTAAGTAAAAAACCACACGAACGTACGTATGTGTGGCTAGTACACCGTGACCCTTCTCACCCCCCATACACACAAGAACACACGCTTACACACACACACGTACACACACACAAACACACACCCACACATACACACACACACACACACTCACACACAGAACATGTACTGTAGGTGATATAGCATGTGTGTGTGTGTGTGTGTGTGGGGGGGTGTATGCACGTGATCCTGCGTAGGTGCATGCGTGCCATGCCACCGCGAGCGTAGAGTCTGCATGAACTGCACAGCCATGTGCGGCTGTGCGGTTATTAAATCTAAGGTGATTTATTTTGCAAAACCGAATCATACCCGTGGGAGAAGGAAGTATCTCCATTCTAACACAATCTGTAGCCCATCCAAAGCATGGATGTGATGAGTCACGCCAAAAAAAAAGGCCCCTTGACCAAATGTCATCAAACTCTGCAGACGTACTGTCCTGTTCCTGGGGGGGAGGGTAATTAAAATACATTCTGAGTCGTTAAGACCAATTTATATCTCAGCTGTATGCCGGCCTGGTATGTGGACACAAATTGAATGCCACTTTTAGTTTCCCTCTAGTTTCACAATTAACCGCGAGACACACTATCATTCATTTAGTATGGCGTGCCAAGACGGTCCACTGTATTACATATTACCACGGTTTTAGGACGACGGAGTCGTAGGCCACAGAGTCGCCAGGGAGAGTCGCGTGATGAATTCGATGACATTTAAAAGCCTGCATGGAAAGGAAAAACTCTGGTCACACACCACAGGCTCTCTTGGAACAAGTGTCCGCCAACATGAGTCAGATGACTCAGTATACTTGCATCATCATTATCATCATTATCATCATTTTTAATTCCAGTTAAGGTCACTCATGACTTCCCTGGTTCTGTACTATCACATACCACAGGAGACCAAGGTAACATCCTGTACCACAAAGGTGACATCCTGTACTCCAAGGTGTGAGTCACTTCCAGGAGGAAATGACCGTGTAGTAGTTTCTGGTCAAATTACAATTCTCATCTTGCTTTCCAAAAAACTTCTTTTTTTTTTGCCATAGGAAAATAAATGCCTTGCAGTGTCGATGTCTGTGTGTGTATATGTGTGTGCACGCGCTACTTGTTACCCTTACGTGTCTGCATGTCTCTGCACTTTTTGAATTCCAATGGAAATTGATTTTATTTAATTTGTGAATTAAAATAAAGCCTTTAAAATGTTGTCTGCTGCGCCCTCGTGTGTGTGTTTGTGTATGTTTGTGTGTGTGTGTGTGTGTGTGTGCGCTAGCCAGGCATGTGTGTGTGTGTTTATCTGAAGAGTTGTTTAAAAAAAAAAATATATATATTAAATGTCCAAAGAATGTAAAAAAAACAACATTTGGCCAAGGTCGCTTGCTTAATGAACGCTATTGAAAACGTCTCTCCTGACATTATGTAACGTTCGCCGTGTTGATGCCATTTTGAGATTCTCCCCCCCCCCCCCCCCTCTCTCTCTCTCTCTCTCTCTCTCTGCCGACTCATTATCCCCCCGGATCGGCCTTTTCAGTGTGAGCTCTAATTTGCTTTGAGCA
Organism: Merluccius polli; assembly: GCA_030340625.1. Taxonomy (NCBI): domain Eukaryota; kingdom Metazoa; phylum Chordata; class Actinopteri; order Gadiformes; family Merlucciidae; genus Merluccius; species Merluccius polli. The sequence goes on from JAOPHQ010000388.1 coordinate 9,816, forward strand.
GGACACAAAGGAGCCATGGTTTTCTGCCTGACCCAAACACACCAGAGTGTTCCTGTTCTTCTAGCAGAGCTGGACGCACAACTGAGAACTGCGAGCAAGGGGGAGCTAAGGGTTGAGTTAAAGGATAAAACTAATCAACAACCACTTCCTGTTTGTCTGCGAATGGCAGTGGGGGAAAAAAAACCCTGCTGCCATTTGGGTTATCTTGTTAGTGACTTGGACTAGAATAGAATACGACTTTATTGTCCAGCCTGGGCTGGACATGTGGTTTTGGCCACACGTCAAAAGCGTTAAAACAGTACATTACATACAGATAATTTAATTTTAATGGTAAGTTGTGGTAAATGGTATAGGCTACATTTATTTGATGTATTTATGTTGATGGCTATATGTTGTAATTCTATTATGTGTATATATATATATATATATATATGTATATATATATATATATATATATATATATATATATATATATATATATATATATATTATATTTGTATTTTATTTTGTATTTTATTATTTTATATATAACTTTTTTATTAAATAAAAGTTTTCTATTGTTATTATGATTGTAATTATTATTATCATTGTTATTAATATATATATATATATATATATATATATATATATATATATATATATATATATATATTTATATACATATTAATATTTATTTGTTCAAACCCAGATGGTGTTGCACTTTGACAGCCCAAGAATGCATAACACGCATTACTGCAGTAAAGAAAACATTTAAGGTTTAGTTCATGATAAATGTTCAAGAAAAAAACCCACGAAAGCTCTCGGTCGGTACAGTCATAAATATTGACATTGTTCCATTAAGTTATCATAACAGCATATCAGCTATGATATTATATAAGTTATGAGTTTGCTATTTCACTCCTGCTAATGCGTTTGGAAGTGGTTTGAGGTTTGTTTGAGGAGTAATGCGTTCCTCCACTGAGGCTTGCTGCTTTGAAGCTTATTAAAAAGGTTTATCTTTCTACATGTTTTGAAGCAAAGGTTTATAAGGGGTTAGTAAACCGACTTTTTACTAATAACAGACTATTAGTATATATGAGTATAATAAGAATGTATTATCTTCTCTTATACAGTTATAAATTCTCCAAATTCTCCAAATTAAATTACAGAAAACTAGTTTCTTTGGTTGGCAAAGACAAATGTCATAAGAAATTACATTGTCCACCAGTACAGATCACATTAACATGTAAACACTCGTTATAAGACGTGCTCAGGGAAATAGTTTGGCTGTGAGCGTGAGATTTTAATCACTCGTGAGATTTTAATCATTTGTGAGATTTTAATCACTTTGGGCACATAAAAGAATGTTGTTGTTTTTTGTGTTTTCATATCATTTACACCACGTGGTCCACTGATATCTCAACAAGCTGTATCCTAGTTAAATAAAGGTGAAATAAGTTAGTAGAAACAACATGTGATCAAACTGCAGCAATCACCACAACACAACATATATAGTTGAGCAGGAGTTGTTATATGGCGGTATTTCAGCCTGTTTTGGCCACATGGGTATTTTTATTCATAAACACTCTGTCTAGACACGATTCAGGCTGTTGTCATGGCAACGTTACCTACTGAACTCCTAAACGTCCCACAAAGACACAATTGTTGATGCGGTATCTTCAGATCGCCGGGACACAAACGCAACACAAGATTTGATTAATTGGGACGAATAAAAGGCTGCGATGGGTACAGCAGGGTCCGAAATAATAATGATAATAATGAAAGGACTTCTTCAAATGTAATCGGCCGGCCATTTTACGAGGACATGTTAGAAACAAAAATTGTATTGTGGTATTTGGTAGGCTGTATATAGGAGCAAGGTCAAATACAGAGCAGAGGCGACATAGAAGCAACTTGTAGTGCGCGCGCTCGCACACACACACACACACACACACACACACACACACACACACACACACACAGTCATATAGGTATACACACACAAAACCTTGTGTGGACGTAGGGTTTTGTTTTTCAACCCATTTTACCTGAACCTCTGTCAGCAGTGTCCTTTTAAACTCTGGGAGAAAGGACCTGGGGAACAATTGGCTGCTTCATGTGTCTTTATCTTTACCTTGGCTCGCTCTCCCTCACTCCCTCCCTCCCTTTCCCGTCCCCCCGTCTCTTTCTTCTTAGCTATCTCACTTTTCTGGGCTCCTCATCCAAAATTCATACACCCCTCCTCCCCCCCAACACACACACACACATACACATACACACACTCAAACACACCCTTGCATTGCCTCGCCCTCTCAGCAGCCCCTCAAGTCGGTTCCTTCCTGTTTTGGGCTGGTGCACACTACACACAGGGGGGCCCCAGGGGGCCGTCCCCCTCCACCCCCCCCCCCCCCCCCCCCCCACCCCCACCCCCCCCAATCTCAGCCCATCCTCAATGGTTCTCTCTGTTTCATCCGCCCCACCTACCCAAAAGTCCCCCATCTTCTCCCCCCCCACCCGCTCAGTCGCCCTGCATGGTGGGGCTAAACAGGATAATCAGTGTCATGGCCGGGGTCTGATCAGCCATGGCTCATTATACAGGAACGCAACATGCAGGGCCCTCCATTAGGTTACATAACGGCATGATAGCACGCATAGCTGGTCACCTGTCGCACACTACTGATGCTGCTGCTGATGTTGAACCCCCCCCCCCCCCCACGCACTCACCCACACACACAGTAATTTGACTGTGCGTCAAAGATGCCGTGTTAGGCAGCAACGGTCGTCACTTGTTTAGAATTCCTCATGTGTGTGTGTGTGTGTGTGTGTGTGTGTGTGTGTGGGTGGTTTCCTTGATAAAACGTGGCTTCTCCTGAGCACGTAGCGAGACAATGTGTTCAGGCCTGAGCACAGGAAGGGGAAATGGACGCGGAAATGATGGTAGTAGGACCACCAGGGGGAGGAGGGGGGGAGGAGGGGGGGAGGAGGGGATGAAAGAACGGGAGGGAGAGGAGAGTGAAGTAGGCAGTAAGAGGTAGAGCACAGACAGACAGACAGAGAGAGAAAGAGAGACAGAGACAGAGGGAGAGAGAGAGAGAGAGGGGGGGGGGAGAGAAAGAGAAAGAGAGATCCATTGGTAGTTTCACAAAAAAACCCAAAATATTAACACAAAAACTTAAAAAATACACACAAAGGTAAACATGCACATAGATTGAAGTTTGAAAATGGCCGGTGGGAGCCAGTTTACTGGAGAGTTTGCACACTGTAAAATCTTTAAAGGAGCACAGAGTCAGGGCCGACCTACTGTATTCGCTTGATCTATCGGGGGTGGAGGGTGAGGTGTGGGGGTGGGGGGGTGAGGGGTGAGGGCATGCATGCATGCGTGGATGAAAGGATGAAAGGATGAAAGACGGAGCGAGGTAGTCGAGAACAAGACAGGGGGAGAGAGAGAGAGAGAGAGAGAGAGAGAGGGGCATCAATGCCAAGATTCCTTAGCGGAGCGAAGCAGATGTTCGCCGTCGACCCCTCGCATCTGAAACAAGGAGAAAAACTCACTCACAACGCTGAGAATGAGATTCATCCGCTCAAACACCTTGTCCCTCACCTGTCCCCTTCACACGAAACAAGTGTGGGGGACTCCGGCAGGAAGACTGAGTGATGTCATCCATTTAAGGGAACGCCGCACCAAAAAAAAACTAAAATAGTTCATAACGACGAATTACTCGTCCGTCATAGTCTGGAGTTGACCTTCTGTTGGTGTCATTAAGGTGCTCATGACTCCAGAGCCATGTTGTCACGCGCGCTCTCTCTCTCTCTCTCTCTCTCTCTCTCTCTCTCTCTCTCTCGCTCTCTTGCTCTCTCTGTATCTTCCCCTGTCTTCTGTGAGTCATTTCCGAGCTTAAAAAAAAACCGACCCCACTTCTAGTCTTCCGGGTTTCGCTGTCACAATATTGACTCACGGGTAATGGCGCCGATGACAGCATAGGCTTTAGGACCGCACACTCGCCGTTTGTTGGTACGCATGAGACATTCTGGGGTATTGGATGCAGGATTTACATTGAGACATGGAAGCCGAAGGTGCTTTGTGTGTTTTGAGCGTAGTCACGCCTGGGCCAAAGCAACACCGGCGGTGTGTATCCACGCATGACGACACAACCATGCAACCGTTTGACAGTCAAACTAATGATGTGAGTCATTCCCTAAGCCTTTGCTGTATTGCATTTCAAGGGTTAAATTATATTTTCAGAGACGGGCCTCCGCTTTTATTTTGGCACGCTTTCAAAGTGGAGATGAGATCAAATTATTTTTTTAGGTTACCGGAGTTATACGTATCTATATTTTAATAACGGTTGGCTTGCGTTTTAATTAAATAAAGTGTCTTAGATCCAGATAATAAACTTTTATGAAACAACAACAAATGGGTTTACATTCGGTGAGGTTGAAGTAATGCGGTCCCTTCTGTCCAATGTGTCCAATGAAATGATGCAAAATGTTTCGGAAGAGAGACAAAGAAACAGTGGGGAGATTCTGGAGAAAGCAAAACAGCTACATAGTGGAACATCTTGGTGACACACACGCACACACACACACACACGCACACACACAAACACACACACACACACACACACACACACACACACACGCACACACACACACACACACACACGCACATCTACCCCTATGTCCTTGTTAGTTAGGATCACAACGCACAATAGGACAAGTTAAGACACACTTCGCCCCCATCTCACATTCCAACGTCTATCACAATCAAAATGGAAAAAGTCTTGGAAAAAGAAATCCAGAGAGACAACATCTTCAGAGAGGGAGAGAGGGAGAGAGAGAGAGAGAGAGAGAGAGAGAGAGAGAGAGAGAGAGAGAGAGGGAAGAGAGAGGGAAAGAGAGAGAGGGGGTGCCTGATGCAGCAGCCTAACACACAATATGTGATGTCTGGTAAATAACTAAAACCCAGATAGATGAAAACTCGGGACCCCTGACCCCCTGACCCCCTGAAACCCTGAAATCCTGAAACCCTGAAACCCTGAACTCCTGAAACCATGAAACCCGGAGGTTTGAGTCTCCTCCCCAATCATCTTACAAGTCACCGTTGACCTTTTTGTCCCTGACCCTACTGGAAGGGAGATGGGCACACAATAGCTGACCCATTGACCCATCTATAAAATAGGTCAATACTTCCAATAGGTTGAACCAA
>JAOPHQ010000388.1:20000-62375 GCA_030340625.1 Merluccius polli
GAGTGACGCGCTTCCTTTCATAGTCTACACAGCATACGCAAACGTCGCGGGCAATGCATGACATGCAATACACCGCTCACGCCACGGGTGGCAGCAGAATCACTGTTGTTTTTGCGGGTGACATTTGCGGGTGACATTCCTATCAAAATGGCTACGGAAGAAGAGTGCATTTTATTGCTCCTATTACATCGGCGGCGGCAACGCAGGCAGCGCAGAGATAGGCGGTGGTATGTGCGCCCTTTAAATACCACACGAGACCAGGATGGGAGGACAGCTGGACAGCTTTCCAGTCCGTTTTTACCTGTTTTACAGTTTTTCCCATTGCTATTGCAACCTCCCTCCATGCATTCTCCAACGCATTCCTGTTGGAGTGCAATTGTGTCGAACTATCATATAAATGCTGATAAAAACGTATTTGCTCGCACAATTTCTCCTCTTCGCCCGCCATTTTATTCAAATATTCTACTGTAAATATATTGTAATGTACAATATTTGCAGTATCGCGCCCCCACCGACAACGCATAGTATTGCATGGATCGGCGCGTCGCGTATCAAAAATTGGGACGACACGTTTTGCTACGCATCGCCGCATAATGGCGGCCGAAGCGTAGCGATGCGTAGCCTTGCGGACGCGTATGCGTACCGATGCGTTGACTATGTAAGGGCCCTAGGCTCAGCGGGGTACCAGCACCACATTGGGTAAAAAAAACCAAAAAAAAATATATATATATATATATACACACACACACACACATTCACACAAAAAGGTACATGTTGTGGATAGTGGACCTATCCTTGGTACTGAAATGAACTTAGGGCCATGCTGAAGGAACCAAAGAGAATCAAGGCTAATGGAATCAAGGCTTCAACACCTCCAATTTGACTTGGTGGGGAAGTTATGCAGAGTGCTGCATAGCAACGGCAACAAACCACACACACACATTTTTTGTCAGGACTCCAGAACGAGCATTAAATGCCAGACAGCCCGCTGTTAGGATGAGTTCATTCCCACCGCTCTGACAGTGGGGTCCTGCATCACTGTAGTTACAGCAGCACAACCCCCCGGCCGAGCGGACCGGGAATAACAGACCTGCCAGGCGTGGAATGTCGACTATGAGGGGCACACACACACACGTGCACACACGTAGGTCCGTGTAAGCAACATCCCATAGACATGACAGACGCCAACACGCCGAAGAGGTACGGTCGGGGTCCGGACGCTCTGTGGCAGTGGGGTCTAATCTTTAGTGATGTATGTGTGTTTTCATAGGATTTTTTTTAGAAAAGCGCCAGCTTAGAGTCGGATTTATTGCCTTTTCCTCCACAAATTAGCGTGAGTTGTTTAGTGTTTTTTTTGCCTGTCCCGAGACCGTCTAGGCAACAGGAAGAAGAGCGCATGTGTCCAAACAACAGATGGGCCGGCTCCGTCCTCACCTGCTGGGTGTGAAAACAAAGGAAGACAAGCACAGTTTCGGAGTAGAGCAGAAATGTTTATTCGAAAGGGAACAGTCACCAACGCTTCCATGTTGAAAAATAAACACAGTTTTTAATCGGCTGTTGGCGATCAGCAGAGGCAGGAGTTGCTCCGATATCTTTGGGCAAAGCGGTTGAGAAACTACTTCTTCAGGATGATGGAGAGCCTACCTAGTTATGATGCATCTCCTTTGAACGCGTACCGCATTACGCAGTAGTGTGTACACAGCTACCGGCCCTTTAGTGTTTTTACAGCAGGTTTAGTAGGATGGAGACACAGCTACAACAGACGGTCAGACAGGCACCGAGGCAACTGGACATTTGTGTGTAGGGGAGAGTGAGGTAAAGTGAGACACTGGGTAATGTGAGACACGCCCTGTATCTAGGCAACAGAACACATTTGTGCCCATGTGACCATTTTGTTTTCAAGCTCCTCCCATTTCCCCTTGCCCATAAAGGAGAGAAGCTCATTTTGCTGATGTAAGCATGTTTTTTTCCAAAAAACATTTTTTTTGCATGTAAAAGTACATTTTCTTGCTGTCAACTTAATCAGCTGTTGTGCCAAAGCAAATTGATTCAGGTAGAAAAACTTATATCATACCTGTTGATGAACTACCAACATATAACATCATGTCATGATGTTAGCTGAAGGTTAGCCTGAATTGCTAAGAAAGGTCATTTTTTCTAAAAAGGTGGAGGTGGGGTAAAGTGAGACAAATGCTGTGGGGTAAAGTGATACAGTGTCTCACTTTACCCAGTGTCTCACTTTTTAGTTTTAAACATATTTTTAATGTAATTAATAATTACAGTAGGCCTAAGGAAGCTGCCTCAACCCAAGACGCCTGGAGGGACCACACGTAGAGAGCAGCTCTTCGTCTTCCCCTGCAGTCTTCAGGGCTGGAATATAGAGTAGTTGTAGACGCCTAATTGTAGAGAATGACTGATGCTCTAATTGTGGGTCGAGTCCCAGGCTGTTCTAGCTGGCTGTAAGGGTCCTGTGTTCTGACCCCCAGACTGTGTTCTGTTTGCTGAAATTGTTTTTATTGTATTATTATTATTATTATTATTATTATTATTATTATTATTATTATTATTATTATTTTAAATGTGTGTGTGTGTGGGCTGTGTTCAATTGTACATAGGCTACTGGCATTTTTATATTAAGGCTTTTATATACAGTACATATACAAAATGAATATTTTGTAGTGTATGAGTTCAACACTACAAGGTGAAAAAATTTGCTTAATTGACCAATCCCCATGATTCTGTTACTTGTCCAACATTTGTTCTGGAATGTGAGGTTGTCAAGCTAGTTGTCAGGATTCTAACTGTTGAAACATATGTTGTTATGGTAGTTTCAGAGTGGAAAAAGTAAGTGGATCAGTTTACCCCATTGACTTTTCTGGTCTGTCTCACTTTACCCCTAAACTGGGGTAAAGTGAGACACAAGACCACTTTTTTTAAAAACATCATATTTTCACTGCCCTTCATTCTGAATACATTCTAATAATTTCCATTGCAAGAAAACATCCTGAATTAATGGGAAATGTGTAAATTTAACTGATATATCATTTCAGCTCGCTTGGAGGGGAACAAATGTAAAAAGTGTCTCACTTTACCCCACTCTCCCCTACAACAGAAACTTGGCATACGTGAATAAATACCCGAGCCGTGTAATACATGCGTCAAGTTTTCTCTTGGTAGAAATGACATAAAAAAGAATTACAAAAAAAATGTTACTCTTATGTATCAAAGCTATCTTCTCAAACAAAAACCTTAAGACATAATTAAAGGGGAATGTCACTTTTATAACCCTTCTGGGGTCATTTTTAAACCAACCCAGGCTTTTGTGTGCACCCCAGACAGTCATTAGGTTGCTTGCTTCAATATTTAGATACTTGATACCCTTGATATCCACCCCCCCCCTCCAATAGAAGCCCATTCAACATCAAACTCCATCTTAGACTCATTGTACACACGTCCCTGCTTCACACTGTCCTCCTAATGTGTCGCCCTTCATTTTTCGAATAGTCAGGCAGGTTAGTGTCGAACTCGACGATGCATATCATTGCCCGACTTCTGATGTGGGCGTACTTGCAGACGATAACATCAGGTCGGTTGGAGAAATAGCGTTTGCAAACTTCTTCAGCTGTTATGTTGGGGTGTCTGATTACATCCAGCCTTGCATCGCGTGGAAAACTCTGAAAATGTGCTTTCAAGGCAAGTTTAATGGGGGCATTACATCAACCGGGTACCATGCACCTCTTTATTACACTGATATATCACATCAAACAAAAGCTAGCAGACGTTAGTGTGTTGGATTTCAACGCTTAGTTAACAGAATGTTTTGCTTTGCTTCTTCTTGACGTAAAACGAAATGGAAGAAGAAAAAAACTGTAAAGCTAATGTTAGACATTTAAAATGAAATAAATCGAAAAATGAAGGGCAACACACTCCTTAGAAGGACCATATCAGTCATGAGAAGCAGGGACGTGTGTTTACGATGAGTCTAACATGGAGTTGGATGTTGAACGGGCTTCTATTGGATGGAGGGGGGAGGGGGGTTTGCTTACACGGTTATCAAATATACCTCAAATAAAACCGGGGGTGCACACAAAAGCCTGGGTAGGTATGAAAATTACCCCAGAAGTGTTATGTAGATAAAGAAACTAAAATTGAAATTCCCCTTTAAAAAACGTAACATTATGAACCTTAAATACTTATAATAGTTTAACAAATGAAAAATGAAATGACTTTCTGCAGACCAACGTCATCAGAAGGTAAGACAGCATGAACATTGGTCCATCTCTTCGGCTTATTTCGCACACACACACAAACACACAGCTGTGCAAAGGTAGCATATATTTAATGAAACACTAATAGAACATAATCCTGAGCAGAGAAGAGAAGATGGCGGGGTTCATATAAACAGCTCTGATTGAGCAGTCTCACACGGTTGTGAATCCTGACAGCGAGGCAGTCAACCTGAGCAGAGACATGAGGGAGATCCTTTGAGTTAAGTGTTGCATAGAGTCGTTACATAAAAACACTTTCCGATGTATAATCAAAAGAAGAACCATAAGAAATAAAACAAAAATACAGATTCCACAATATAGAGGTTATCGACTGTCTCCATGGACACCCCCCCCCCCACACACACACACACACACAAGTCTTTCTGGGTTGGGGGCCGCGATGTTTACCTCTGGCCAGAGCATGCTCAGAAGAGCCCGGTGATCTCCTCGGTAACGGGGTCAAGGTCGATGTCATAGAAGCAAGGTCGGGTGGGCAGGCCAGGCATTGTGCTCATCTGAGTGGAGAAAGGACAAGAGGGGAGTGAGACACAGATTGGCTGCTATGCAGGGATACAGGAGTTGTACTTACTTATAAAGCTCATAAAAAGGTCCCTGCCGCCTCCAAAACAATGACGCTACTAACGATTTCACCAGGTGCACAACAGCAGGCAATGATTTACATGTCTTACATTACCGAAAAGGATGACGTGTGCACATATTTTACAAACATCCATCGATCGATTCGCTGACGGTTGACGTAGGCTTACTTGCTATGCTAAATATGGATTAGACCAACCAGTAAATTAGCATTGCCTGTAGAGAGGAGGGGGGGGGGGGCAGTGTTGCAGAAGTGCATGCGGCAGCATTCTGCATGTAAATGAGAATACTAGTTGGACGAACCAAAGGATCAACATGGTGAGCATGTCAACGCTAACCGCGCGCGCGCGGGGCGGGGGGGGTTATGTGGTGACGGCGGAAGCGAATCCATAGTTCAAAGAAAATATTCAACATTCACTTCAGTCTGGGGACCTGAGAGTGGAAAGTTTCAATTCAGCGTTTCTACACTCACAATGATGTCTCTTAATAATAGATGAAGGTTAGGAACGGGTATTTTTGGGGAGGGCAACGGCGGTGAAAGATTTATCAGAGGAGTGTGACAGCAAGAGCCAGAGGGAGCGACGCTCGCATCCTAAAGTGTGTATTTTACGTTACACATGCAACCAAGCACCCTCGCCACATCAGAACCATTAGGGTTGTGACGTCGGACCGAAAACACAGCACAGCCAACAGGTTTTAAACACCGCTTACGTCTGTCCCCTGTTGGGAGACATTAAAAAGGTAAAAAGAGACGCGCCCGAACGCAGTGGCAAATGACAAGGTAGAATTTCTAATCTAGGCAATCAGTGGAAGCTCATATTACGGCGTGGCCCACAACACAGCTGGCGGGGGGAGCGGCGCGAACGGCAGCTTATGAAACTGAACCCACCGCGACACGGTATCAAACCCAGCTCAATTACACCGAACAGGATCGCCCCCTCCCTTGTGCGGTGAATGACTATAATCTTGAGTCATCTATTGAATGGCAAAGACAGTAACCACTATAGAACTGCTAGTGATCAATGTGTTGACAACCTCTACTTTAGCGGTGAGGACATCGGAGCCCCCCCCCCCCAAAAAAAAATCAATGGCCACTCTGTTCTCATCTCCTTGAAAATGTACACAACCTAAGCCTAAAAATGCGAGTAAAAATGTGCAGCGGTGGAAGAATCTATAATTATGTTTTGGAAACACGTTTGAGCGACAATAACGGAACCAAACATGTGATCGTGAGTAGACATGAAATGACTCACCCAAAGTTAAGTGGGAAAAAATGTTGAATGAACACGAATAAAATAGTGTTGGATGGCTTGGGACTTACTACCGTACTACCGCTACCTCCGATAGCAACGCACAATAGCCTCTCAATGAGTAAAAAGCTAAAGGCTACATGTACGCGGACGGATGTGCGGCTGTTCATTGTTAACCGACTCCCAAATACAAATCAACTGACTGGGGGGAATTCTCCCGTAATTACATTTGGGGACATGAAAATGGAACATGTGAACATGAGACTCACGCAAACAATCAACCTGTTGACTGTATAACCTTGTTTTCTCTCCCCCTTTCTCTCTCCACCACGAACAAGACAAGACAATGCTGCCGAATCAACCGCCGTCGTCTTCTCTTACAATATTGTGACCATATATTTGCAAAAGAATAAAAGCTAAAAAAAAAAAAATATAGCGGCTCAGGCGGAAAAACCACAGTTTGTCAAAGGCTCATTTCGAACCCCAACAAGTGAACACACGCTACACAGCTCTCCACCCACCCCACCACAACCCCTCTCCTACAGTGAACAGAAGGATAGTTTTATAGGCCCATCAGTTCGGAGTGAGGCAGCAGGAATTGACCAGTTAATTTCCTGTCCGAGGAAGCGGTGCTGCCATAAAAAGAAAACGTCGAGAAGAAGAGGAAGACTGGATGAGGGGAACTGGCTCGTGAGGAGCGTCTTCCAGGCCAGGCCATTCCTTCTGTGGTTTGCAGGGCTAAATCCGACTAGAACAAAGATTAGCATTGCAGTGGTCCCACTCTAATGGAGTGCATTAAATCTAATGCAATTATCACGCTCTGTGGTTTTTGTCCTTGAGGCCATGTCATGGTAGTCACACATATCGCATATCATATTTATGATAGGGTAGTGACGTCATTATTAACATACTGAAGCGAAAATAAAAATGCTGCAATGACATAATTCGATGATAGCAATGGCCTGACGTCATTAAGGAATGGAAGCACTAAATTAAACCACCTGAGGTCCTTGAGAAGAGCCATAATTCTTTACAGTCCAAGGCAGGGATAAAACGAAAACCAAATGCTTTCTTTGCAACAAATGTAAGTTTGTTAAGTTAAACACTATGTTGTTATACGAATGACATGAACATAATCATCAAAGCCTGACCACATTTTTAAAAAGTGTCGTTTTTGTCATCCATCTGTTCATTCCATTTTACAAAAACAAAAATAATTCACAAGACAATGATGACCATTCACAGGCCATATTATATTGGGGGACATCTTTCAGTTCAAAATTATCTATGGAAGTTGAAGATAAGAAAGAACTTTATTGATCCCAGCCCGGAAAATCGGGTGTGCACGCAAAGCTAATCAAACACAACCCAACACTTTGTGTTGGCTGATGAATGTGCCATTTGAATACCTCAGTGCCTTTCCAGCACTGGGACTCCAGCGCTCAGATGTTGTGCCAGCCTGTTTAACCACTCTGGGCCAAGACCTCCTGCGAGCACAGAGGTCAAAAAGACTGTTGTGCATCTTGTGTGCTGAAGTGATACCAACATACCAGCGTAGCGGTTTTGGGAGGGAGGGGAGGGGGGGGGTCGAGGTTGCGGCGCGCTACAATAGATGCGCTGTTCGCAGCATCTGCGGCCCTCCGGGGGAACGTGTTGGAACGCACTGAACACTTTACGCTCGGCGGCTAAACATGGAGCCGCCACTCTGCCAACACATTCCCACCACGTCTCCCCTCAAAACACAATGTGCCGTTGTCGGGCAGAGGAAAAAAATAACCCTAAAAAGTGTAGTAGGATTTCCATGAGTCTTGGCCTCCCTCACAGCTGAAGAAGATGAGTCTTGGTCAACAACACATATTTTATTACAAAAAGATATATGTATATGTATATGTAGTGACAAGAGAAAATGGACCACTGAATTGACAAAGCATATTAAATAGATTTTTTACTTGACTTACAATGAACATACTTTGTCACATAAGCCGTCTACCTATTAATCAATTTTCCAGGAAACGGCAGACATTATAGCCGGTGATTTCATCGCATGGCATCCCATTAAAAGGGGTCACCAGATGTCGGAGATTTCATTAAAAAAAATATTCAAGTCAATTCATTTTCAGTGCTGTTAAGATAGGAGCCAAAATGACCAAGAGATTTGGTATGACTGCATTATGGATGGGTTCAAAAAGGGTGCTTAGGCCAGACATAACACCTAATAAATGTAGAGAATGCAAGGGCCGATAATAGCACATAAGAAACAATGTAATTTGCAGGCTTAATACCACCAGATGATCTGAAAACGTATCAGGGTTCTCCCCAAAGAAAGTAACAGTGGCGCTGCACCACCGTGCTCCTTTACAGCGCCACCATGTAGCATTTCAAAATAGGGCCATCGGGGTGGACATTTAGTTGACGTCGTCATTTTTCCCCATTTAATTTCTGAACGTTTTTTTAAATTTGTTAAAACACGTTTTAAACTAAAATATCGAAACTACAATATCACAAGGTAAGTGGTATGTACGAGTAAGTGTGTGGAGGAAGTGTATCATAGTCCAAATACTCCACAGTGAACCGATTCCACATAAAGTACAAAAGATCGTCATTTCCAACAAGTTAGAGCAACTGCTGCTACCAAGGTGCAGTCACTGACGGGGTGGGACACCGGGCACTTCGCTAGGCCGGGCGTTGTGTTCTCGAGCGCGGCAAGTTTAAAACACACACAAAATGAACCACAGTTTAAAATATTCGGCCTTTTTGGACTGTACTGCAACTCTATTGAAATAGAAGTTGAAATAATGTAAACTTCGAAGCGAGTTCCCTCCGTGGCAACGCACCGCGAGGTTGGGCGCACGACCCCTGCACTACCTGAAATTGCCACTTTTGCCGTAGGAAAATATTGGAGTGGGCTGCACAAGGTGTCTGCTTGTTCATTATAGTTGTACATTATTTGAATGTGTGCAGTAGTTGCAGTGAGCCAGAGGCCTGGAACTACACTGACACTGATTGGACCAGAGTGCCAGTGTTTTTTTGTTTTTGTTTTTCAAAATAATAACTTTTGTTACCGTTATTTATTATAGAACATTTTAATTTTGTTAATAGCAGAGATTACATTACAGATATATACACACATTAATGTTAATTGTGTTCAATAAAGCAGTGTTTTATTAAAACTTTCTGCTAAAAGCAAAATAAATCTATCGGTAGATAATATCGGCTATTGGCATTTTTTGCATCCTAAAATCGGTATCGGTGGCAAAATAATTGGTTGGGCTTGTATAAAAAAACAGAAGAAACCTCTCTCTCTCTCTCACCGAAGGTTGAGAGAGGAAGTTGATTAGGAAGAATCCACGAGTTGGACTCAAAGGAGACGTTTTAACGAGATCTATTCTGGGGTTTAACTGCTCTAACTGGATATGAATCCTACAGAGACCTATTGTACTGCCCGTAACCACTACCCCTCCCTCACATATCTGGCACATGACATCAGACCCTTCCTGATTCCTCAGCATACATGCATGTATGCATGGACCCCCCCCACCCACCCTGCCACCCCTTCTCTCCACACACACTCACCCCCTCAGTGGGATGGTAGAGTCTCCTCCCCGCCCACCACCCTTCCTACCAAGTCCGGATGACCCGTAGGTCCAAATGACAGATTGTAAACATGTTGCCACATCACAATGGCCAGTGTGGGTTTAAAAAAATTATACAAATCACACCAAAATAGATATAAGCCCCAACATTAGGGATTACCAGCAGGTGCAGTCTAAGCTTTCAGTCCAAGAGTTCAAAGATATATCGGGGGGGGGGGGGGGTTCAGGGGTCATCGACGTGCCGGTGGCTCCACGGTTCCTAGGCAGATCAAAGGCTGGTCTGGGCCGTGAGACGCCACCACCACCACCACCACCACCACCACCACCCACAGCAGGCCACCACAGCCGCCGGCCCCCTGGCCCAGCATGCCTGCAGCCTCTGCAGCCTCTGCATCAGCCTATCAAAGTCCGGCCCTGGGGGAGCGCTGGTGAAACGGCAGGAGGGCCAGCAGTGTTGCAGGAAGTCAGCCGCTTCCTGCCAAGCCCCGGCGATGGGCTACATGCCTGCATCTGGTTCTGGGTCAGCCCAAGCTCCGCTCTAGGCTAGACTCTGAGCAACGTCTTACAGTGAGGAGGACCCAGAGAAACCTGGTCTCCGGCTGTGTGTCAGAACCAAGTCAGTGTACATTGAGGGCCGTCTGAAAAAGGGACACGCATGGTCCAGAGAAAGGTGATACTATGCAAGCGCCTACCTAGGCAAATTGCTGCACGTCATCTACACGTGTAAATGTTGCAGGGGTTTTTCGTGAGAAGATCATTCATTATCACTGATTTTTAGTGTGCAATTCCTCACCTATGACTGAGAAAAATAATGTTTGCGTATAAAAGGTTACCGGCGGAAACACTGAAAAACTAATATGCAGACCAACGCAACCAGCCACACATCTCATGTGATTGAAACAGAATAGCGGTGTTTGAATACAAGATCGTAACACTAGATGAGAGTATCTCAAGCACTAGTCTATGACTGAACTCATCTCATCCAGGAACCTCATGTGTGGAATCAATGGCATCCTTTCCGAAGGGCCACAACAAAGTTCTGTGGGGTATCTAAAACACTTGAAAGAACCCACCTAAAAACAGTTGATGACAAAAAAAATTGCATAGGAAGGCCTATGCATGTCTCAAGCAACAGTTATGGACATACTTTATGTGGACACGTCGCTGTGACTCTGACAATCAGAAGTTTTAGGTTGACAATCAAACAAACTCACCGTGCCCACGAGTGGGTAAATGAAGCCTGCCCCGATGCTGGCGCGCACAGTCCTGATTGGCAGGGTGAAGCCTGTGGGAGCACCCTTCTTGTCTGGCATGTGGGACAGGGACAGGTGGGTCTTGGCCATGCAAATGGGCAGCGCGCTGTAGCCCTGTGTAGAGGAGAAGCACAAGACAAAGTCAATGATATACACACATAGCCACTCACACACACGATTTAGGATTGAAAAACGTAGGGGATGCTTTTATCCTAATTCTTAAGTTCTTAATGAGCAGGTAGGGATTGGGCATCTTGCACAAGGATAGGTGCTGGGAGTCAAACCACTAGCCTATCCTAGCCCCCCCTTGCATTATTAAGAGATGATCTGTGTGACTCATCGAGAGAGTGAAGTGAGTGAGTCAGCTGTGGTTTGGAGTGGGCAGTGACTTCACCTGCCGGTCGTAGTTCTCGATCTCCTCCTTGGCCTGTGGGGAGAGGGCGATGTCATCCGCACCGTACACCTTCTGGGCTATCGTCCGGATCTTGTCCACAATGGGCATCTATGGTGGGAGGAAGACACACAGTCCAATCAGCCTCGGCCGGCTTACTATCGTAACAGTCCAGTCTATCTATGCATCCATCTATCTATCTAAGATGACCATGTAGATTATAGTAACAAAACAACGGTGGTAGTAGTCCAAAAAAGGTGTGGTGTGATTTGGTGGTTTGTTTTTTACATACATTAGCCAACACACAAAAAACACACTGCAATCAGTCGATCCTGCCCTTGTCAGAGAGCACAACTCGATTAGTGACCTGTAGTTCCTCTCCTTAACCCCCTTAGAGCAGACTAATCACGACTAGTCACCATTTCCTTCTGCCTTAATGTACTGCTCCACTGCATGCTAATTTCATCAGGTCGGCTCCATTACTTAAAACATGTTTAGGGCTGAACTGCCTGACCTGATGGACTGCAGCACTGCCTGCTCTTCCACATTTCCCTTCATTTTAATGTTAAACAACCATCTCAACGGCATATTGTAAGCCTATGGAGAAAACATGTGTGATCTCGGGCAGTGACACTATGTATTAAACTGACTAACAAAACAATGAAACAAATTCTAAGAAAATGTATCATCATCATCATCATCATCATCAAAACAATAGTACTCCAACAGTTTAATGAAAAATGTCTGTATCTCAACCTTGAATAAAACCTTTATGAATAAATGTTTGCCAGGATCACACATCTCTAGAAAAATAGCAATACCGCTCAGAAACAGATTTTATTTAAGTGTGTGGAATTATATTGACATTCATTATGAATACCGTGTCCCACAAAACTCTGTGCTGGATAAGTAAAAGGTTGCCATAAAGGTTCAACACAGTTAGCATTATTAGGGTATCTACGCCCAAACATGCTTTTGTGCAAGTTTCTCATAAAACCTATTGCATTTTGTTAAATGCAATAGTGCGTCGTATACACAATGCCAAGGGACATCCATTTTATGCACAGCTTAACAAAACTGCCCTGTCAAAGATTTATTTAAAAAAGCAATCATCACGGTGATGTGATCACATGACATCCCCTACAATAGACACAAGTCCTTCATATAATGGCAAGGGGCTATGAGGCACACAGAGTTTAAGGATACATTTAAATCCAGTGTACAACGCAGTGGTAAACAAGTGGTTCTAGATGCCATGGGCAAGTTAATGACTGGCTGTTAAGGCACCGTTTGGAGAATCAGACAAGGTTTAAGAGACCATTAGCTGGGAAGAGATGCCTTCCCCTGTTAATTCACTATTGGATGCCAATCAGAAAACGTTCGGGTGAAGTTGAACTTCCAGTGTTTCCCTTGCCGTTAAACAAAATGCATGCGAGTTGGTAAAATATGTAAAGCCCTTGCAAATGAATAAGGTATTGAACGAATGACCCTGTAAAGTCTCTATTCTAGCATAGCCCGTCGATTTTTAAATTTTTTTTTCCTCTCAAGTCCTCCCTGGAGATACTTTTCAATGCCCTTGTGTGCACAGGTTAGCTCTCCCAAGATGTACAAAGTTCTTAAATTTTGAAAAAGCTGTGGTCGGCAGAGGAAATAAAACTGCTTTTGTCATGATGTATGTTTTGTAATATAAACTGTTCCAAAATAAAAATAAAGAATTTAAAAAAAGCTAAACTAAATGCAGGCAGAATGCCGCTCGGGCATTAGGAGCGTATGGCCAAGTGGCCGTCATCAAGTCTGAATGTTGAAGACAATATGGAAGGCCCTTAAGATGCATTTCTGCTAATGGCAGCTGAATGCTGTATAGAAAAAAGCACTAAAAAGCTTCCACTCATTAAATGGTCAATGGCATACGGAAACACCTGGGACTCTCTATCGAGAGACAGCGTCAGGAGACGTTTTTTCATTAGGGAATTTGAGTCTCGATAGCTTTGTGTACTTTCTCTTTTATTTAAAATGATTGATGATTGCAAAAGTTATCCGGGATTACAGAAGGGCATGTCTAGGTACGTGCGTATGTCTTGATTGACAGGCCATCAATTCCACTAGGTGCACAGGTGCACGAATGACAGAGTGGATCAGTTCAGTATAAGTAAATGGGTATAATGGGTCACACAGGCACTACACTTTACTGTACCAAGGCCTTGCCTGGTGAATCCCATGCACCGTCTCCTCTCACCTCTGGGCTGTAGAGGAACTGGAAGTTGCTGGGTGCACTGCTCGCCTCCTTCACGGCGCGGGCCAGATCCACCGAGCCGCGGCCGCCCAGCGCCCAGTGGTGGCAGGGCACCGCGTCGAACGCCCCGCACTCCTTGGCGAGCCGGCAAACCTGATCGATCTCCGCCTGCGTGTCCGTCCTGCAACAAGTGGTTGCCGCGGAGACGCTCATGAATAATGTATTTTGTTTAGTCATTCTTCATTTATTTTGTTCTCTTTTTATTTCATAAATGGTGAAGGCAGGTGTCTGTATTCCTGTACTGGGTTTTAAGTTTGGCGGGTTGTGGTCTTACTTGAAGACGTTGAGCGCTACCACCACAGGAACACCAAACAGGTGCGCTATCTCGATTTGCTTCCTCAGATTGCTACGGCAACCGCCCGTCACCAAGCTCAAGTTCTGAAGAGAGAGGATAAATGCAATAATCAAAGAAAAAAAACGACATTAAGACCACTAAAATATGACTGGTATTCAACGTGGAATTTCAGCAGCATCTCATTAACCGCATAGAGCCACCAGAACAGGATGTCAGCCGTCGTAAAAACAACAACTCAACTGAGTGTGAACGTGTCCATGTTCGTGTGTCTGTCCAAGAGGACAATGAGGGAGAGAAACAGGGAGAGGTAGAAGGAGCATTGCAATTGCATTACGGTCAGGAGATTAATAAAAATAATCCAGTACCTGTTTGAAGCATTAGGAGGGGGGGGGGGGGGGGGGGGACGCATATGGAACAGACAGCTTTGAACGGTTTTTGAGTATACTTCTTTGATGTGGAGCATGCTCTGTGCTTGGCTCTTAAGTGCTTGGCTCTCGGACAGACCTACTGTTGCACGTGTTGCTTTTTAATAAGTTTCACTTTAATATAATATTGTGCACGGATCCCTGATTGGAGTCCAGGGGCATATAATGGCACTCTCCAACAGCTGTTCTTACGCTGACCACAGTAATCCAATAGTGTGTGTGTCAGTCAGAGAGTGTGTGTGTGTGTCAGAGAGTGTGTCAGAGAGAGAGTGTGTGTGTGTGTGTGTATATCCGCTAGGCAGCCAACAGGCCCAGAGCAGCCAGGCCATTCGGATCCAATAAATCGACTTCCCGGACCCTGTTTCTCCCAGTCCTTCTGGTTCTTGTTACAGCACTCACAATTAACTTATACGTAAATATGCGTACTTGTGTGTGCGCGGTGTGTGTGTGTCCCAGATTCATTATTTGCTCAGCTGAACCTGCTTGTGAAACCACTGATTCATGCCAGATATGGACGTGAGCCTACACACACACCCACACACACACACACACACACCCACAGCTTAAAATCACCAACTCACTCAACTAGAGCCCGCATAACCACACACTGAGCTTCACTTTGGTCTGTTAATCAGATAAATGCACCAAACCACAGTGATGCGCGTGTCCGAGTATATGCATGTGTGTGGACTACAGTAAAATGCAGCTGAACGCCCACAACAGATCGCCGGGAAATCCCCAAGGTTCACCACTCTAGAAAACTCACTGAGTGATGCGACGGGTCTGTCTCCTTGTCTACAGGTTGTTGGGTTTTGTTTAATAGGCGCTTAGAATGGATAGGATGTCTGGATGTTTGTTATACCTCATACTGGGAACATCTGCACATCCCAATGTCCATAGTTTGCACGTTTCTGCACAAACTGTGCAGCTTTTTGAAACAGGAACCCTCCTCAATGTGTCCTATTTGGTTTTTGAAAACATGGGAATGTAAAAACTGACTACAGTGGGATTAAATATATCCGATATCTGTTAGCCAAGTCATGAATTCAGACTTGCTTCATTATTGTGGTCATTGCATCACTGTGTGAGACACAACTCGATAATTTATGTGGCTCTAAAAGTGGCATGTGAATGTGTGTTTGTGAGTGAGTGAGTGAGTGAGTGT
This sequence comes from Merluccius polli, assembly GCA_030340625.1. NCBI lineage: Eukaryota > Metazoa > Chordata > Actinopteri > Gadiformes > Merlucciidae > Merluccius > Merluccius polli. The sequence continues at coordinate 35,531 of JAOPHQ010000388.1, forward strand.
GTCTTACCTCGTCGATATACTCTCTAGGAAGAGGTGCACCTGCAGAGACCTGAAAACAAGAAAAACAAAGTAAAAACGGTGTCACGAGAAAGACTAGATTGTTCTTAATTCTTTCAATCTCTATGTCAGGACCAGGAATGAACAAAGAACGTGCTGCTGCTGCTGACTCACGTTTGGGCCTCCGCCGTGCATCTTGAGGGCCCGGACGGTAGCCACGAGCACCACGGCGCTAGGACGCAGGCCGGACGCCCGGCACTTGATGTTGAAGAACTTCTCCATCCCAATGTCAGCGCCGAAACCGGCCTCCGTCACTGAGCCGCAAACAGACAAATATTTTAAGGTGAGGTTAGGGGGTTAAACCGTATTCATTACATCTTTCATATTAGATCTATTCAATTCAAACCTTTCTTTCGGATTGTGAAAACTTCCATTTGTATGAAAGTGCAAGTGAATACACCACATATAGCGAGACAGACGGCAGGTAATGACAACATAGAAGTGTGGTGGAACTCAAACAAAAAATGCCATTAGCGTGGGGTCAAGCGTGTACAAATGTCAAGTAGGTAACATGGGAGTCCAGGTCAAACTTCCTCTCGTCCCGATCTGTTGTGACCGAGTCTGACGTCATGAACAGCAGAGGAATTATAAACACAGGCGTGTGCTTGAGGCGGATATTGTTGTAGTCGCAGTTTTAGTAGTCTGAGGTGATGGGGCCTACAGCGAGCTGCTCCATCGGTACAGACATTAATATGGGTGGTCATGGGTTCAATTGAAGTTCTTCCAGGGCCTCTGACATGGCCTGCCCTAGAACTCAACCTCCCAAACAGACAAAAAGCAAAACCAGAAGACCACCTGGAACAGCTTTTGTATGCTAATTGTAAAAACGACAACATTGAGCAAGCAAGAAGCCCAAACAAGACTAAATGCTTTCAATTATTTGGTATGGAGATGAATACCGAAAAAAACCAAACGAAACCACACCCACTAATAATCTAATAATATTTTGCATTGCATAACCACAATCTGATTGCATTTATAATGTGCCTTTTCCCATTGCAGGGATAATTTATGTCCCATCCATTATAATTAGTCCTTGTGTCTCTGTAGCACCAAGAGGCCAGTTGTGGTATAATCTTCCCCAGCACTGGCCTCCATGGTCAGGGTTGTTTAGTGCCGTTAGCAAAGCTATGTGGACCCTGCTGGTGAGTTAAAAAAGGTGACATTCTGGCCTGAAGTGCAATCAAGCGTGTGGGTGTGAATTGTAGGGTGATGAAACATCAACCTGTGACATAAATATGCATGCATCTTTGTCAAGGCCTAAACCACTTGACAACTGTTTGAAGGATTTGTAATGACCTACCAGGAACAGGGCAGGAAACATTAATGTTCTAATTAATGTGATCAACCACTGTTCCATTTTGTTTTCTTGGTGGGTGTAGTTCTTAGGAAATCTAACTTAATCATTTAATAATTTACTTAAATGCTTATGTATCTTAAGTCCTAAATTCCAGTAATGATTTGTATAATTTGTCTTCAGATGAAACAATATTCAGTTCAGGAAATGTTTCTCCATTCAGTCGCATTTTCTTTAATTCCAATCTAAATATTGAAAATCAAAACTGTCAAAACAGTGCCCAGTCACTCCAAAAACACCTATGAGAGAATGTACTCTGAAATTGTTGCAATTCCAAAAGTGAGTTTATTCCCTGGAAACATTTATTGTTTGACTTTCCAGGACATTTTGCGTGTGGATTAGGTTGATGGAAAGTTTGTACACATAAGATGAGCATGACTAAACACCGTTCTAGGTGTGACCAGTGTTAGTGTGACAGAAACAGATCGAGTCAAAAGAGTACATCAAACGAACATTGGAGAACTGAATGCGGGGCGACAGGGAGTGTTGAACGAGCGACGACATGATCACACTCAAAAGGACGAAACTCATCTAGGAATGAGTGACAGCGTTCTTGTGACCCAGAGGCGGTGGTTTGGTTTGGCGAGCGTTAGAGGCTGGACGCTCTGGATCACAGAGCATTGCCTTTTTTTAAACCAGCCAGCAACAAGTCCAGCCCGGGAAACAAGCCCAAGAATCTGGCCAAGACCTTTGTTTCGCCACAGAGGACCGTGTGGAATGCTGCCGATTCCTGTGAGGATCTTCGCTAAGTCTTGACAGTTTTGAGTACAGACATTCAAGGCCTCGTGGTCATCTTTTTGTGATTTGTTCCAGCGATCATTGGATACAGTGTTAGGGCAAGCTTAGATGGAGCGAGACCATACATGTTTTGGACACGGACATGTTCATTTTGTGATGAGAGGAAACGACATAAGGGGCCGAGTGATTTAGGACCCCCAAGCCACCTAAATTAAATAAAGAGAAGAATCTTAAGGCCCTTTGGATGTAATGAGAAACACTTGTGGGGTGTGCTTGCATGCATGTGTGTGTTTGAGTGTGCGCTTGTGAGTGTGTGTTTATCTTGGGGGTGTGGGGACTTCAATTGTCCGGAGCATTGAGTTCGGACAGCCAAATACTGTTGTGAATTTGGTATGACATGGGTAGGTGGTTTTGGTGTAACTATCGGCCAAGTTTTGGTATCAGCACCACTGCCAACCTAAACAATAACACAGTGGAGATGGAAAATGTCCACACTGCAGGCGTCCCACATGCACCAAATCATTTCCCTGGCCATCCATCCTTTCTCTAGAGTGGTAATTTAACTTTTAGCAGAACTGTGCATAAAGAACAACAAGATGACCCTTCACTTTTTAATAAACATTCTCCACAAAGAGGACCCACAGAAACAGTTACGAGTAAGGATAGGGGAGAATGGGTCAAAAAAGTACCTTTTAAAATGAAAACGGAGCGATACGGTGAACACGAAACAAATCATTGGAGAAGTGCGGCCTCCTAATGTATGTCTCTTGTCTACAGCAACCTTTAGGTGGGTCATACGTGCGTATGTTACCGTAGCATGGTATGCATCTCTGGTTGCAGCGGTGTGGGAAATGTCACACTAAGACTGTTTATCATGAGGGGGATGTGGAGGTGGGCTTATCTGGAGTCCAGCCTGCCAAGGACACAGGAATCTCACACATCTGGCATGCAGTACGCATTCCCTAATGGGCAACCTGGCCACCCTCCACCGCCCTTCTACTCAGCCTACACAGCCTTCTCTGCCATTTGTAGAATCAAGAGCTCGATTGCAGCAAGCTGAAAAACACCACATTAAGATTGGAAAAGGGGAGGGGGGAAGGTGGTGTGGTGGTGAAGTGAGGCTGGACACACACACTCAGTGAAGACAGGGGTTCACAAAGAGTTCGCGGACCTCCGCCGCCACGTGAGACGAGCGCTGGGAACACAACGCAAACATGAAATGTTGCAATGGCCGGAGGGGCCATCTTAACCTCGACCGAGGCCAAAAGTATTTACTCAGTCTCCGGTACATTGACTTAGTGGTATACAGGAGCAATGGAGCGAAAACGCGAGTGTTTGGACAGGACGGCGGTGCAGCAAACGGAAAAATACCAAAATATGAGTTCGTCATCATTTGGAATCTGGAAATGATCAACATTACAAGTTGCTGCGGTGTGCTCAAGCCAAGTGGCCATGACCTTACCCATGGTCTGCATCATGGAGAGGAATTGGGAGGGGAGGGATGGAGAGAGGGGAGGGATAGAGCGACTGAGAGAGGGGGATGGAGGAGTGACTCGAGCAGCATGGTTGCCCAGAGGAGGAAGAGGAGGCAGGGCAAGTTCCTGACATACTTAAGAGTCAGGTAACCCAACACTCACACAGGAAAACGTAGTGTGTGTGTGTGTGTGTGTGTGTGTGTGTGTGTCACACATACCTGCGCATACCCCCCCCACACTCCCCCACTGTTTATACTCTCCTGTGTTGTGAAACCCAATTCTGAGCACACGCTCCGCACTTAAACTCAGTGGTGACAGGGGCAGCAAGCCACGCGTGACCAGAGCATCAACAGTTGCCTTTTTTTGCCTTTCACCTCGTAAACAAAACTACGCACGTCTTTCACTTTGTAAACAAAAACACGCACCAATACAAACACATCACACATACTCCCATACACCGCAACAGAGATGCCACATTCCACGAAGTACACATTTAACAGTGCCATAATAAAGAACGACCACTTTTTCCAACCAAAACTCCTCAAAACACACTTGCACATACCACGCATTCCTCCACGGCCGACGTGAATGAAGCCAGGGGGAGAGAGAGATGGACAGATAAAGCTGGGAGAGAGTTGTGAGAGTGGGCCTTGACATTGATGGGATTAGCTAGGTTTACTCTAAAGCATTCCTAGGGATCTTAAAGAGTTATTCATCTGCTTCCTTCCTCCCTTCCTCCTTTCTATGTAATCTTTCACACTTCCTAAAAAGTTCCTGGACAGCCAGGTGGACAGCCGGGGCAGCTTTGACAGCCAGGGGCAGGTGGAGATGGGATTGAATCTACGGTCAGGGATAGAGCTCCAGAACCACGGCCAGTTAGGGCTGAGCTCCAGAACCACGGCCAGTTAGGGCTGAGCTCCAGAACCACAGCCAGTTAGGGCTGAGCTCCAGAACCACAGCCAGTTAGGGATGAGCTCCAAAACCACAGCCAGTTAGGGCTGAGCTCCAAAACCACAGTCAGTTAGGGCTGAGCTCCAAAACCACAGCCAGTTAGGGCTGAGCTCCAGAACCACAGCCAGTTGGGGCTGAGCTCCAAAACCACAGCCAGTTAGGGCTGAGCTCCAAAACCACAGTCAGTTAGGGCTGAGCCCCAAAACCACAGCCAGTTAGGGCTGAGCTCCAGAACCACAGCCAGTTAGGGCTGAGCTCCACAACCACAGCCACTTAGGGCTGAGCTCCAGAACCACAGCCACTTAGGGCTGAGCTCCAGAACCACAGCCACTTAGGGCTGAGCTCCAAAACCACAGCCAGTTAGGGCTGAGCTCCAGAACCACAGCCAGAAGCAGGCAGACGACAACCAAAGGTTTTCAGCAGCAAAGGAAGTGCAGTTTATGGCAGGAATAACTTCTAAATGATTTTGCAAGTGTGACTGAGTTTGATCGCGGATGTTTCAGGGGCAATTGTGTGTGTGAGACTTCCAGACTCAAGGCACCGGCTCATCTTCCTCAACGGTCTTGGAAGTGTCAGTATGTATATTCGCTCTTTTTTCTTTTATAACTTACCCACAAAGCCGTCACGTCCAACCAACTTGAGAGCCAGCTTGTCTGCCAGGACCGAGGAGTTGCCATGGGCGATGTTAGCAAAGGGCCCAGCGTGGACAAACACTGGCGTACCCTGCAAAAATTTAATGAAAAGACACACAAACACACAAATGCATTAACAACACACACACACACACACACACACACACACACACATTAGCAGGCAAAGAATGAACAGCTAAGCGGTCCTTTTGCCACAAAGGGCACATTCTAGGGGTTTTCAGCATCGTCTCTCCATCAAAAGCCATCAGGCTAAATATTCAAATGGTAGTGCCCTGTGGACTGCAGCTTGTTTTTATAAACAGGGGTATAGGTTAAAGGGGGTACTTGAGCGGTCTGCCAGACTGACTGACTCAGGCCAGGCACCCCCACCTCTCCTGATGAGATTACTTAGGAAAAGCTCAACATACATGACAAGATCTCCTCTAATAAAACATTATCAGTCTCCCTAAATGGGCATGACTTGCTTAAGCCTAAACCATCCTCCAAATGTTTGAACTTTGGGATAAACCTCTACAAAATGTGTACACACAAGGATTGCCAAGATCTACACAATTTAATGAGATCATCTAACAATCCAACAAGATCTGTTGAAGTAAAGAAACCTAAGTTAGCCCCCAAATCACTTTTTTTGTTGGTGAATATTTCTGTGTTACTTTTGACTAAAATGTAGAAAGTTATTAAACAGGGGAAATTCTCTGTAAAACACAAGAAGTCTGCTACTTCCGGCTAATACGCTTTCCTGAAGTAGTAGTTTTCTATTGGCTGCGCACCCTAGCTCGAGCGAGTGTGACTTGGGTTTTAACACCCCTCACACTTGCTCCTATGGAACCCAATGTGTTTTACTCGTAAGCGTAAAAAAAGGTCTCCTGCTAAAACGGGGGTTAAATTACCCTTTAAGTATTAAGTCAATAAAAAAAGAATCATAGGATATTCAGTTTTTTTGTAGCAAGGCATTTTATTCAATTATTATTTCATGTGTTACAAGCCTTTTTGCGATGTGGTATGATGGCCTTGAACTAAATTCATTGAGTGGACTGAGAATCCAGCCTAAATAATGCAAGAGGCAGAGGGCACATAGCTGCCAAGAAAACACAACCATTCTCAAAGCACACATATGAATCTCGGGTTGGATGAGAAACCACGCAAGCCAAGACGGAGCAATCAGGGAGAGGTCACCTTGCTTTGGTATTAGCTAAATCCTAGCCCAATGAGAAGGAGCAGGGCATTCCATCAAGTAATGGTGACTCCCTTTAATCGTATTAGCTAGTGTTTTGGTACCATTGGGCTGGACTAATAAGAAGATGAAGAGAGAGAAAGAGTAATGGGAAACAGATTTTTTTGGTACACTTTGATACCACCTGAGATCGGCACTGTGTGAAAAACATCTTTCATACAGTTTCATATCCCGCTTCTTTGTCCCAACGGAAAGTGGGCAGATGTCATGTACAAGGTGAATGTAAATTTGTGTCCTTGTTAACATTGAGCATGATCATGTTTTTCACTCTTTTCACACCGTCCAGATGAACATCCAGGAAGTAGAGTGTCTAACTAGAGGTCGATGTTTTGTTTTGTTGGAGAAGTGGAAAGGAAGAGGGGGAGAATGGGGAGCCCTATGGGAGGCCTGGGATCAAATCAAACAGGAAGGTGGAGAGAGTTTCATCCTTTCCCTTTCCTGAGCATCCTTCTCTCTTGCTGGTCATGGAGCAGGGGAGTGTGTCCAATATTGCTCTTCTTCCCTCAGGGTGTAGATATAGGATATAGATGTAGTAGTAGATAAAGTAGATGTATAGTATATATTTTTTTTAATTATGTTTTTTAGTCGCTCCTTCATCCCAGAGGATGTCTGTTGTCTTAATGTGACACTCCAGTGCATATGGAGTTGTTTTAGTTCTGAGGTTTATCTGTTCTTCATTGATCCTATGTTTTATTCATTTCATGCTTCAATAGTTTGTGTGTCTTTTTTTTGTACAGCTTGCTGCAACCCCGTGCGGGATAATAAAGATCATACTGTGGTTGACAGGTCAAAAAAGAGCCAACTATTTGAAGCTAGCCAGTTATTTATGCCATTAAAATATGGCATAAATAACTGCAGTATACCCAGCACTGAGTTAACGTTTTTACTAGTGTTTGTTTTTGACCACATTCGGTCCCAGATGGGTGGGGTACACTGCATAAGCACGATTCCGAAAGTGCTAGAAAATGTGTCTCTCTCAGCTGAAGTGTATTAGATTGAATTGATACAAAACATCTGTGCTTAATGAGCACACACATGAACTCCTCAAGTGGGTTAACACAGCAAGAATTCAAGGCAAGTGTTTGTTTATCAAATGTGATGGATGATCTTGTGTTGTTTCGGTCATTGTGACTTGGGGGACGGGAGGGGAGGGGAGGCGGTGCAGATGTAGCGATAAGCACAATGTGGAAAAGCAGCAATATTGACATGCATTAGGTTTGCATATTGGTAGCCATATTGGTATTTCAATAACAGCCAGCATTTGGTTTGCAGTAAACCTGCTCTGTGCTTTAAGTGTAGCCCTCCTAAACCACAGGCCATGTGACACCACTGGAATGTACACGACTACAGTTGGCACTGTATATTGTGTCACTCAACAGTCAGGGTTTACATCTGTGGAAACGACAGCACTGCCTTCACTGGCTTGTCATTAGGCACTTCTCAAACTAAGCCTGACAGTGTATATATACACATACACACACGCACACTTTTTCCCCCTTTTTGCCTGCCCATGGGTGTGCGTGTTTGTGCAAAAACTGTGTTCTTTTTGTCTAGGCAAGTGTGTGCATTCACATTCATATACCCGCTGCCAAGTGAATCAAAAGGAATTAAACATATCGTTTAAATTTGATGTCAACATGGATTTAATGAACACTTGCTGCTCTACTAATCCTGCCGGCTTACACAATGACACCCGGGATCCGCGCAGTTTTATAACACGGTCCAAAACACATAAAAACAAGCAACCATTTAATTTTGTCTCTAGAAAGTTGTACAATATAAAAAAAAAAAACAATGACAGAGAAGACAAAAGGTTGCTTGGCCCAACTATCAAGGATGCGCACAGGTGAGACTGGGTGTGTGTGAGGAATCGAACCCTCAACCTTTTTTTGTACCATAGCCACAAGTTGATCTTGGTCCTGCCGCTGCTGCTGCCGCCACCCTCCCCTGGCAGGATGTGTGTGGGTCAGACATGGCAGACAGCCCCACAGAGACAGGATGCATAGCAAAGACGCTACGACACTGGTGCTTAAGCGACACCTGGATGCCTCTCTTTATTGTGAACACCTGTATCAGGGGAGGTCTGTAAATGGGCCTCTGAAGCTACAGACTTGGGCTTTTGTTTTTTAGGAAATGTGACTCTGCACAACATGCTCCCAACAAACACACACACACACACGGGTGAAGGCTAAATGGAAAGTTTCTCATGGACTCCCAGGGCCTGGTCCATCCAGATACGAGATCCCCGGCCAGAATCACAGGAAAACCACACAGGAAGAGGTTTGACAAAACAGAACCGCAGTGCTTCCTCCCTCCCCAAAACCCTAGAAAGTAAGTCAATATCTGCTCCCTTCACCTCTCCTATTGTCCCACCCGCCACCCCCCATCACAACGGCCAATCAGAGTCTCCTACTACTGTCTAAACAACTAGACAATCAAACAAATGGAAGCAGAATCCAAAGCTGATACGGTCCAAGGATTAAAATCATAAAAGGGTCAAAGAATCGAATCCTATCAAACAGCCATAGCAGTTCTTTCGATGAACAAGATTGCCTCGGCATTTGGCACACGCAACTCTTAAGACAAGGACCTGAGCGAAAAAGGAAGAAAGATGATCAGACACAGTCACAATGCTCCGTGTTAAACAGACAAGTGGAGAAGGTGACCAGATGGGGTCTTTTTCTCTTTTATTAGGGAAAAATAAGAGGCTCTCTAATGGTTGAATCAATATTTAACATCCCCACTCCCCCCTCTTCTCCCCCGCCCTACCGTAAATCCATCCATCACCTTGGGGATGGGCGTCTTCTCTGCAAGACCTGGGCTGGTTAGGTATCTCAAATGACCTTGAGTGAGCCCAGACGACATATATGCGAGTGTGTATGTGTGTGTTTGTGTGTGTGTGTGTGTGTGTGTGTGTGTGTGTGTATCCAACCTTCCTCTAAAAAGAAAAGGTCTCACAGGCACAAAGAAATGAGAGCCAGATGTTGTGCAAGAGGTGGGGATGGGTGGGAGGGGGGGGGGGGGGGGTGAGAGGTATGAGCTGTCCCACACCCTCACCAAAAGCGATCCCTTAAGCCGGCCAGATAGGATGTCAGGAGTCTACCTCGCCTGACAGCTCCACCTGCCCCCAGCATGTGGCTAAACCGCTGTCCTGCCCGAGAGATGCTTCTTCATCCATCCGTCATCCGGCTGTTGAAAAGTTTGCGCCGGTCGCATTATTTCACAGCGGAGATTTGTGCCCCCCCCCTGGCCCCGTATATGTCAATGCATGCAATTTTACTTTGGATGACCGATACCGGGATATTCCTCGCGAGGTACCGAGACCAGGATTAACCATGTATACGCCATTGTAAGGGAAGTTCTCGACGTGTGCCGGTTTGCCACTCTTCTTGGTGACCCAGGCCTTGACCTGGGTTTAACTCTCGCTCTCAGCCTTTGTGGGAAAGTTATGACGTGGGGGGGGGGGGGGCAGTACGTGAGGGTCTTAGGTTACGACCGGAGGCCCACATAAAAGGAGCATTGAGTCGGCTTCCTGATACTGTTCCTGGTAAACAAACGCTTTTTTCTTTTCACTCCACAAAGATAGAAAAACCAGAATGATTTTTGACAAAACAATGGAAAAAACAGGCAAGATCTCGAGATGAAGAGAGTTGTCGAGGGGCCCAGGAGACACAGAGCAGGATAATCACGGCAAGCAACTCGGAAATACATCAGAACTACAGTTGTGCCACTGTGTGCTGCTCAACAACACAATATTATCTAATGACAGCATACTCTTTTGTGAATGGCTCAAACGTGGGAACATACAGACTTGGATTAAGCAATCAACAGGTGTCCCTTTGTGGAATTTAACCAAACATTTTTGGTGTGTTATTTGTATTTTAAACGCAGATGCTGCACGTGTCCAAGACTAAATTTCCTTCGGGACAATAAAGTCCATCTTATCTTACTAGGCGGTACTCACCTCCAGCGTCTGCATCAGTGTGGGCTTGATGGCATCCTTCATCAACACAGCGAGTGCTCCACTCACACCCTGAAAGACAGATGGACAGACACAACGTTTAGAGAGGAGATACCTGTTTACATCCATCTGGAGGTATAAAATGTCACACAGAGCGTCACCATTTTAAACTGTTACAGTGCAAGGCCAAGGTGTGATTGATTACTACACAGAGTATATCATTCTCTCCCAACAATTGCCCAACAAATGAGTTCGTATTTCCTGCCCGGGCACACATTTCCGGCCCACAAAAAACACAGGCGACACCCCATCAGTAACAATCAGTCACGGTGTTGCTCTGACTGCGTGGTGGTGGTGATGTTTTTTCCCAGCATGGCTAATCAGGAAGCCTAACGTCACAGTACGAGGGCCCGTCCGCCATTGGTTCTGAAACAACACAGGCCACGGCCATCTGTAGGAAACGGGAGACCGCTGGGTCTGAGGCAGAGGGGCTAGGAAGGCGCTCTGGGCGACCATTATGGGGCGGGGTTTAGAATACATGTGAATGGATCCCAACCCGAAATTCACTGAGAGAAAACTGTGGCTGTAACGTCTGTAAGGAGAGGTCATGGCTGGATGTTTTGGGTTTTTTCCAGGTATGTAGTAAGGTATGTGCGGCGGCATAGGGTCACAAGCTGGGAAAAATGGGGGGAATTTCAGACCTCCGAGCGAGAAGGGTAACTGTGGCGGACATGGACAGTGTGGTCACCGGAGACCAGAGGAAAGGGTTAGGGTTAAGGCTATGCAGAGCGTGTGTGTTCTGGTGTGTGACCACTCCTATGAAAAAAACACCCGAGGTTAGGAAATGAACGGTTACCAGGACGCCGTGTTTAGCGAGAGGAAGAAAAACATTGGACCTTCACGTTTAACAACATAAAAAACACCAGACTGCGCGTTACAGTCTGGTGAACTGAGGTTACACAGAGCACAGATTGAGAGGACTGTCCATAGTCCCTCAACCTCTCCAAATCTAATGTCTGAATTTTCTACTCTGATGTGTAAAGGACATAACACTGTGGACTGTATGAAATGGATGGCCGGTATTGGCATCCCTCATGCCTCTGGGTGGATAATAATGCAAGGTCAAAACGGGGCTTGAAATGGCTTGTAATGGCTCCATAAACGTTTAACCTGGTGATAAAGGAGGGGAACCCTTAAGACCTTTAGGATTGGGAGCGGAACAAACACAAAGAAACACGCACGCACACACACAAACATACCAGGTCCTCAGCAGTGACAGGCTGTCCAGAGTGACTGGTGCCAACCACCATGCGTGCCAGTCTGACTTTCATGTCCTCCAGGCCGTTCGCCAGAGCCAAGATGGCCATGATCTCACTGGCCACCGCAATGTCGAAGCCCGTCTGTAACAGGGAGGGGTGACGGCACAAACACAATACAGAGTGATTATAAAACGTATTATATTTCTAATGTCTACAATGACAATATCAAGAATTCAAATGCCCAAACTTAACTGCCATATAAACAAAATTGTACTTTTCACATAGACCTTCAAAACACAATAAAACACTAAAATGTCCTCCAAGAGTTGGGGAACATCTTTTTTGGTTATTTAAAGGTAGCAGCCAAACATTGCTTCATCACGTTTTGATTTAATAAAGTGGATCTTAATTCATGGAACAATTGAGAAGACTAGTCCAAGTCCAAGATAAGAAAGAGCCATATATTAGTATAAATTGATGAAACGCAGTATAGAGTTCCAAGCAACGGTGCCATGTGTTAATCTGTCCTTGGCAGCAGCATTGTGACTGAGCTAGAGCCGTCTTAATGAAGCCTTTGCCAACACTCTTCATGGAGACTCAACTACGTGTGCTGGGATGTATAGATAAATGTATAGGAAACAATTAGTGTTGGAATAAAAACATCCCAAGCATTTACTTTGGAAAGAAATAAACTAAATTAATTCAATTGCGTGTGAATCTGGCATGAGAGAGACAGTTAACAGTAGGAGGTATTAACAAAAGATACATTTCTAGTGTGCACACACACACACACACACACACATACACACACACACACACACACACACACACACACAGAAATAATAAAGTGACAGCCAAGGAGAACATTGGGGCGGAAGTTGATCGGCTCAAATCCCAGTCAGGTTGTTTCCCCAATGGCCATGATTCACAAACATCACATTCCTCAACACACACACACACACACACACACACACAACCCCCCTAGATTTGTAAGGATGACTATGAAGAAACAGCAGGACCTTTTTGCAATACTTCAAGTTTGTGTGTGCATGCATGCGTGTGTGTGAACATATGATGGAGTCCTCATACCATGTTGAAACACCACAAAATAAAAAAAAATAAAAGAGTACAATTGAAACATAAGAGAAACCACAAGAAGCAGGATGTCTTCTCCTCGTCACGGCAGTAAAGCCCAGAAGGGATATACTGTATCTGCTTATGGGACACAGCAAGAGGAATACATCTCAACGGATGGACATAAATGTAAGCACATGCTGACCTAGCTCTGTGTGTGTGTGCGTGTGTGTGATTGTGTGTGTGTGATTGTGTGTGTGTGTGTGTGTGTGTGTGTGTGTGTGTGTAAGCTCAAGGGTTGTTGTTTTTTCTCCCTTCTTTAAACATTTGCTTTCACTTAGGCCCACTCACTTCCCAAAGAGGCAAACGTGTTTATTTGCAGGATTTCATTCAGCCATCTTTATTACTAAAGGGTGGGCAAATGGGCGACAGTTTGCATTTCAGATGGTGAGATAGGATAGTGTGTGTGTGTGTGTGTGTGTGTGTGTGTGTGTGTGTGTGTGTGTGTGTGTGTGTGTGTGTGAGAGAGAGTGAGAGTAAGATTAACATAATGTGAGGGGGGAGAGCGAGAGGAAAATGGGGGAGACAGAGAGGGAGTTTTGACTGAGTGCCAAATAACACAAGCATTTAATGTTGCCCCCATAAAACCCTTGTTTAGCCAACAGTTTATATACCATGTCTGTTTGAGTTGTGTGAGCAACTAAAAGGTGTCAGGTCACACAGTTTCTGTCCGGCTGAAATTGATTAAACACTGACTTTCCTTCGTGGTACGTTTACATTTATAACTTTTGTTAAAAAACCCAGTTCCCAAACTTGGGGTACACATTTGTGTACAAGTGTGGGGGTATGTAAGGACATCTTTTGACGGGCGTGCTGTTTTGAGCCGAACTTTTGTCGGACGCCCCGTTTCTATTTACTTCCTGTTACCTCGAGTACCCATGGATGAGAGGAGGAACAAATGAAAGACAGAAGATTAAAGAGACCTTGATTGCAAAAGCATGAATTTTGTTAAAAATACAACAAAAACATACATACCTCTCTCGCCTGTCCCTTCTCTGTGCTGGCCTGTCCCACCGTGATCTTCCTTAAGAAGCGGTCGTTGGTGTCAACAACTGCAAAACAACAAAGTTACTCAATCGCTCTGTTTGTTTGAGGATCAACCTTAAAAAAAGAACAAAGACACACAGGCACGCGCAGGATTGCGTCGCGTGCGCAAGTCTGGCAGGCTGTAAAATCTTTATGGGCCCATGCATTTCAAATGAAGTCATCCGTGGTGTACATGTACACACACACGGGATTTTTTCATATACATCTCATGCGTTGCATAGTGGGTGTTGACACGCTGGAAGCACTTATGATATGGGAATGTGCTACTTGGGCTGTGTTTCACTCAGTGGTTGGACTAGCCCATGAGAGGCTTTGGCTGGAGGCCGTCTCTACCGAGGTTCCTCTGGGCTCCGGCGGGACCCTAGTGAACCGCAGCAGTCAAACATGGTTCTGGCTGGTGGCTCCATGTTAAACACCGCTTCACACTTCAGCAAAACACGGGGCGTTCTTACAATACCCACACACACCCACCCAAACCCACAAATGATGTATGCATGTACAGGAGGGAGGACACACACACACACAAAATCTGTTTTTAATCTCCGTGGCTCCTCTGCTAAGCGGGTCCTCTGGAGGCCCTTGGAGTGTAAATACCTCATCATTCACTGAAGCACCATGTCTGGCTGCTGCCACTGACAACCTTAAAACAACACAGCCCCCACTAAACAATCCCCTACCCTTCCCCCCACCGCAAAACTACCACACCCGCCTCCATACAACCCCACCTCCCTCCCTCATCACATTAAAGGACACGTTGAATAGCATTGACCCATAATGCATTGGAGTGCGATGCGCCTCGGTACAGCGGGTTTCACTCCTACCTCTCTGCCAGGTGAGCTTGGAGGGGTCGAGGCCGAGTCGCACGAAGGAGCTGACCTCTTCGGGCGTGAGAGAGCCTGGTTCTGTTTTGCTGATGCCCAGCCGCTGAAGAGAAAGAGAGAGCGAGAGAGCAAGGGAGAGCCAGAACGAGAAGGAGAGAGAAAAGCCGAACATTGACCCGTTATTGTTTTGATATATTGCAACTTTGGGTTCCACATCTCATCCAAATTCTTCTTGGTATTTTGACTTGTTCTGGTTTTTGTAAAAATAAAAAAGATGGGGCCCCCCCCCAAAAGCACTCAAACAATTTTTCTGGTGAGTGAAATTGAGCTAAATTACAACGTTCCTCTTGACTCGACGTTCCTCTCTGGTCCGTCAAGGTGCTCCGCTCGCCGTGGCGGTCGGCCGCAGCTGAACGCAAACACATAGTAAACACCCCAAAAAATCAAAACCAGCTGGTTACGAAGCAGCGACACTCCCACCTCTCCCCCTCCCTGCCATGTCTGCTGCATGGACGAGGGACCACTCCCTGTCAGGGTCACCGAGTGTTGCCAGGAGTGCGCCGCTCACAAACACAACCGCTCTCCTCGCTTCATCTCTCCCATGCATCCATTACACGCCCGTGAACTTCTCAACTTCTGATTCGCGAGTTGGCTCCCTGTTTTCTTTCCGTGTGGGTGTTTAAAGAGAAACGCGGAGAAAAACTAAACAAACTACAACACACACACACACACTTTCACTTTTCAGCGACATCTGTTGTACACAGTTTTGTCTACCATCGATAATAATTGCCTCACTGGGCTGTCATACACACAAAAGGCCTTTGGATAAGGAAGGATGGATGGAGAACACGTGCTTAAGTGCTGGGTCACAGGTGGAAGGCTGGAGGCAGGCTCACTGAGGCCCCCCAGTGGATGGCTTTTGAATAAAATACAATTAAATGAGGGGAACTCAACACAAGAGACATCCTTCTGGTTTAAAGTGATCACATGATGAGGACAGTGGCACAGAGAACACATGGTGGTGGATTTGCTGTTATTGGAGGGGGCGTGTGCATGTTTACGTACGCGTAGCCTGGAGATCTGGATGGGTGAGAAGCGCCGGACGCCATTCACGGAGGGGACCAGCCTGTTGTACAGGGCCTGAAGAAGAAACAGTAAAAACCTGTATTATTACTCCTACTCCTACAACAAGAATTTATCACAGTTATTAATATACGGAGCCGGTAGGGGTTAGGCCTCTTGCTAAATGATGCACAAGTAGGTTGCAGACATTAGGGATCGAACCCAGTACCTTTTAGTTTTCATTAATATAATTAAGGCGCAGCACCCTAGCCACTGCACTATTGTTATATTATTCACATAATACGTATGTCAATTCACTAACAGCACTACTGAAGATTAATTTAGCTTTTTTTCCACATTGCAGCTTATTTTTTTAGATGACATTTCTAAGTCTGTTTAATAGGTTTTCCATTTGATTTGATTTAATTTGACTCCCTGTTCCTGTGCATGTTTATTTTACTTGATTGGTTAGTTATCCGACTGAGGGGTCCAATATTGCAGTCCAGAATCCACATCACTCCTGGAGCCAAATTGGATTAGCTTATTTTGTATGGTGATTTCTTTTAAGGAGGCCCTGCAAAACACTTTGGCCCGATTTCAAAAATGTCTTCTCTCGCACCGGTTGGAAATCACAACTAACAAAGTACTTGGATACTCGTGAAAACAAATGACTTCCCAAGCTGAACCAAATGGTCGATTTATGACCATTGACTTATTTAAACACAATTAAAAAAAACCCTAGGTGACATCACGTTGCTGACACAGTGGTAGAAGGCCAGAATCCCATCCTATAATCTGCACCACGGTGGTGGTGACATCATCATCATCATGCGCTGTGTACCTTGTCTGTTTGCGTGGCCTCGTGGAGCATCCTGGCGTCGATGGCCGCCGCCACCAGGTTGTTGGCCGCGGTGATGGCGTGAATGTCCCCCGTAAGATGGAGGTTAAACTGATGGGGGAAGGAGACAGAATAAAACCAACAATGCTACACTTTAAACTACTAGGGCTCGGACGATATGCTCATCTCCCGATTCGATACCATCACGCTACTTGGGTGTTGATTCGATATGAATTGCATTTTTTAAGTCTTGCAATTCTAAGTATCGCGATTCTACAAGTATCGCGATTTGTGAAACGATTTATTCGTGATTTTTGTTTACTTTTTTAACACTAGACTAGAGACTGTATATGAGACATATTTCCAAAAACAATGCACATCACATGTCAGTCTTTCTGACTATTTTTCGGCAGCATCATTGCTATACTGGGAGGGTTTAAGGGATCTATTGGGAGGGTTTAAGGGACGGTTAGGTTACATGCTACTGTTGATGTAGCGTAGCTATTGTATGCATTTAATGTGAAAACAAACATTGTTAAAAAATAAATAAATAATAATAATAATAAGTCGATTACAAATCGAAAGAAATAGCGATACTTTAGTGAACCGTTTTTATTCCCACCCCTATAAACTACTGTTCAGTATGACTACAGCAACTCACACAGTGCTACTACAGTAACTCAGAGTACAGGAGTATGGTGACCCAAGAGGACAATTACATTTTTTAGATGATCATCTTGGGCCACCTTAACATTACATCAACATCAACATTACCATATGAAAGAGGACCACATGCATTTATTACCCATTAGCTTGGGGAAAGTGAAGGCGTATCATGCTGTTTCGCTGGCGGCAGTGACTGGTGCACAAAGAAAAGGGAGACGAGAGCGCGGGGCGAGGGGGGGGTAGTGCTAAAACTACACCCGCCAGGCCCGGCCTCAAACAACACCATTTGGCGTAAAATAACAAAGTCACTCCACCCACTCGGATTTAACGCCCCACATGTTTGTGAAAATATTATGACACATAACTCATAACCATTTAATAATAAAAAAGCCTTTTTAACTTAGTTTAAAAGGCCCATGGTGGGAATTGGATGGAGAGGAGGGGGGGGCAGGGGTGGTTGTGTTTTGGTACAAGAAAAAGACGCCGTCTCATTGGCCAGTCTTGGGGCCCCTGTTCGCCACGGGGCAGTGCCTTTGGTCACGGGCGCCGTTCTGTTGTGGCACAGTTAGCATGCCTGCTTGAGTGTGCATGTGCGTGTGTGTGTTTGCAAGTCTTTGAAGCCAGCCCTCAGCATCTCAGCTGAGAGTGTAGTGCAGGGTAGGATGAGAAGGGAAGGGAAGGGGTTATTGGGTTAGGCAGTGTCTCTCTTACCTCCTCCATGGGGATGACCTGGGCATAGCCTCCCCCGGCTGCTCCCCCTAGGAACACAGGAGTAGGAATGCAGTGATGAGACAACAGGAGGAGGACATGACATGATACATGCAGAGGAGGAGTAGCAGGGGGAGAATGAGATCATCTTTAAAAGACCCCCTCTCCACACCCAGGGCCAGTACACGCATACCCCTTGTCCACCAAAGGCAGTTCTAGAGACGGTTCGGAGACGGTGCCTAATCTCAAACCAGTTTTTTTGCATTTCGACAGTCAAAATAAAACGTCTCTCGGCCAGGAAAACTGGTTCCAGAGCGATACCAACTCTTTGCTGGTCTAAAACCAAGAACCGCTGACGTCAGGGGTTGGGGGTGGGATTATCGTGACCAACAAGACCAACTAAAACGTTGTGACGTTAAAACCACATGGCTTCACTATGGAATCGCATCGATTACTATTGTAACAGATTTTGATTGTATAGCTCAGTTTGCCGTAGGAGAAAGGAGCGGGCGGAGAGCCCCGGGGAGAGAGAGAGAGTAAAAGAGTGATAATAAAGCATTTGACTGATGTTCAACTGGATGCTCTGTGTGCATTTATTATTTTCTTATGAAACCAATTAGGCGAACCTATGAACAGCCGGTTACAATATCCTAATCGCCGTCCGTAGCAATCAAGACGAGCAGCACAAATGTGTTGTACCAGTCGTGTTTGGATGCCAATGTAGGCTCGCAAAGCCAGGAGCAACATTTGTAAAGAGACGATGTAGTCCGCCGTTATTGTTGTTATTGTGCTCGAAGTTGACGCTAACGCTTCTGGGAAAGCGGAGACGTATACAGACGTGTACAGTGATGTAATGATGTGGCTTTCTAGCCTGTGGAAAAGCAAAACCGGTTTTGAGAAGGTTCGCAAGTTGAACCTACTGCGAACCAGCACTAGCACCAGCCCAAAAAAATACTTAACATATTAGCCTCCTTAAGTGACAACATATTACAGCAGTTTACATTTACGTGAAATAAGTGGGCATGTCTGATAAAAAGTCGGATAAATGTAACAACAACAAAATGCTTGAGTGGACCATCTTCCAGATGTTTGGTCGGACATGTTTTCATTGTATTTAATGTAAGGAATGTAAGGATTTATTTCATAATTAGTTGGGTTTTTTTTACCGCTTAACTGATGTGTTTCTCGGTGAAAAATTATATAGTTGGTTAACGGTTAATGTTAACATCCCTACTTACATTTATAATACTTGTGTATCTGTGTAAACAAAGATGGTCATTCATGCTGACCCACGCGCATGTTTTTCTGTTTTGCTCCAGGTGAAAATGATTTACCTCTGTTTCCGAGCATCGCACTATGAATGCTCAAACCTCATTGGCTCACCCAGCAGGGGACCTTCCAAGTCCTGCGGTTGGACCCCAACGCAACACGGTTCCCCCCCGCCCAACCAGGCCACATGCCCCTTCATGAGCCCCCAGCAACGACAACAACGGAAAAGAACCTGGGCCTGGTTCAAAAGAGCAGGTATCCACCCATTAACAAAAACATTGGTCGCTGACCTTTCACCCCGAAGGTGGGCCCCTGGGAGGGTTGTCTGAGGCAAGCGAAGGAGTTGAGCTTGAGGTGGGCGGAGAGGGCCTGGGCCAGACCAATGGCGACTGTGCTCTTACCCTCACCCAGCGGTGTCGGTGTTATGCTGCCATAAAAACAAAAACAAAAACACAACAGAGAAAGACGTTTCCTTTAATGTCTCATTATATATGCATCTTATTAGAGCCGACTGCATTCAGAGAGGGAAAACAAATGCAGATTGGAGTCATAGCGTCGAAGTCTAGGCTAGTTATTGGAGGTGTTTGTGTATGTGTTTGTTTGCGTGTTGTTGCCATCCATAGCATAAATCGATGGCATCCGACTCCATGGACTGCATCACATTCAGTTTTGTGGCATAAAAAAAAGCGCACAGCATGTTAAGCATGACTCCTTAGGATAGAGCAGATAAATAAATGGGGGTTTTGGGTGTCTGGACGCGTCTTACAGATTGAAAAAAAAAAAAAAAAAAGAGAAAGAGGTGAAGGGGAGTGGGGGTGAAAAGAAGAAAAGGGACAGCGATGGAGGAGAAGAAAGAAGGCTTTGAAGGGTCTCCGTTCCATTTATCTCTAGACACTTTCACTCAGACCCTCTCGTTACCTCCTCCTATCCCTCTTCCCCCCCCCCCCCCCCCCCCCCATCTCGCTCTCTCTCTCCACTTTTTTCTTTTGGTCAGACACGACGTTTCCTTGGCAGCGACACTCAAAGGCATGCCTATTGCTGGCTAGAAATGCCCCCCCTCTCGCTGCTCAAGAGTGTGTGTGTGTGTATATGGGGTGGGGGGGGTGCCTGGGAACCCGGCCGTCTCCGTGAGGAACACACTGTGTGTGTCAGTGAGTCTGTGTGAGTTTGTGTATGCGCGTGTCAGTGTGTGTGTAAATGTATGGCAGGCAAGTGAAAGAGAACATTACCGTCAAATTACCCCCGAGCGTCCGTCACACGAGAGCGTGTGCACAGGAATGTGGGATGGAGGGGTGAATGGGGGTGAATATAGAACCACCGTTTCAAACACAGGCCAGGCCTGTAAGTATGTCAGCGTGTGAATAGGTGTGTGAGCCGTTCCCATGACGACCCACACCTCCTTCGGTGTACTTTGGAGGTCAAAGGCAGTTGTGTGCTCCTCAACCCCCCCCAACACACGCACACGCACACACACACACACCATGAACAAGACTTCATGGCCCCTTAAGTTATATCCA
This sequence comes from Merluccius polli, assembly GCA_030340625.1. Lineage (NCBI taxonomy): Eukaryota > Metazoa > Chordata > Actinopteri > Gadiformes > Merlucciidae > Merluccius > Merluccius polli. The sequence goes on from JAOPHQ010000388.1 coordinate 56,278, forward strand.
AGAGAAAACATTCACACAACATTCATCTCAACTTCTACTGGATTTATTCGACTATGAAAGTCACACATAGACCCATGGCCAATTCCCCAAGTCTGTACACCGAGGTGGCTCTAGTCTGACACCGAAGGAGACAGTCAATGAGGGTCTTTGTGTCTCTTGTTCCACTTTTAACAAACGATCATTTTAATACTCAGTGAGTTACATGAAATGGCATTTGGGAGCTTTGCCCTTTGAACAATTATAATGCCGCTTTTTTGTCTTTCGTCATCACGTCATGTTCAAATGCAAGGTATTGTCATCGCTACAACATACGCCTGCAAAAATCTGATTCACTGCGGATTGCTGCTAGTCCCAACGTCATTATGAACATGGTTTATCGGTTATATCGTTGACAATCACAGTTATCTCATGAGCAGGAAACAGACCCTGTTGTTGTTGTCCAGCTGCAGCAGAGTGTTGAAACACGACAAACGCTGACATCATTCGCAAAGGACTGTGGGTAATCAATTCTCTCCACAACAGCCTGCTACCACATGGGAATGGAATAAATCGACCCCACTAGGGAGGCCTTTTCCAAGTGTGTGTGTGTGTGTGTGTGTGTGTGTGTGTGTGTGAGAGTGTGAGTGAGAGAGAGAGAGAGATTTGGCAAGAAAAGCAGGGGATTCACATATTAATTGAAAACCGATATAAAATGTTGTGAAATGAGGACAAATTCTTTCTATTTGTTCTTTCTAAATTCTACTTTGTTTGTGAAAGCCGATATACAAGGACTACCAGGACACACCGAAGCTGTGATAAAGCACGTTCTTCAGAGACACATAACCTTTATATAATAAAAGACAAAAAAAGACCAATGACTCAGGACAGGAATTTCTTTCCCCTCATGGTAGACTCATCATTCATATAGAGCACTTCCTCAATGATTGATTTTTCCAAAATGGCTCTCTCTGAATTTAAAGAACCGATTGTGTCGGCTGTGCCAGACTCACCCGGCCACCAGCACGTAGTTCCCGTCGGGCTCGGCGTGCAGCCGGTCCAGCAGGGATAGACGGACCTTGGCTTTGTTCCTGCCGTAGGCCTCCAGCTCGCTGGGCAGCAGGCCGATCTCCATGGCCAGCTGCTGCACTGGCTTGGGGGCCTGGGCCCGGGAGATTGCTATGTCACTGCAGGAGCAGGGGAGGGAAACGCAAAAACCAAACAGCTTGGTCAGGATAAAGTTGTTATTACTACAGGGGGTAGCAACTTTTTATTTAATTTAACGTTTAGTTAACCAGGAAGTACCTTGAGATTAAAATATCTTTTTCGAGGCCAAGAAAGCACACCAGTACAAGGTTACACAATTATAGAATAGAGCATGTCAAAACAGACTAGGAACAATGAAGGAACATAGAGCATGATAAAAAAAAAGGGACAACAGATACATACTACAGTTTAGGAATAGCAACTGCTCTCTTCAGTTTGACAGTTTTTTTTAAATCAGAGCTTTGAACTCTCCAGGAGACAAAATCATGAAGCTGTAGTGTGTTCTGGAGCTTCTTCCAATGCTTGACTGCAGAGGTCTGGTCAGGGATGATGATGGACCATCAGAGACCTCAAGCCATTTTAAATAACAGTAAAGATTGTGTAGTACTGAAATGCCACCCTATGGATCTTTTACTTATTAACACCATCTTCTCTCTGTCTAATCTAATCTGTTGCTTTAACTGAAACCTTTTCATGAATGTGAAATGTTTTGGGGCCACAGCCCTCTGTTGGGGCTGTTTGGGAGAGTGTGCATCCGACAGTCCTGTGGTGTACCTGGGAACGGGAGTGAGAGGCTGCAGCTTCAGACTGCGTAAGCTCCAGGCCTTGTACTGCTGCTCCTGGAGCCAGCGGCAGCTCCCCAGCACTACGTTCTGATGGGGTTGGAAACAACAACAACAATCAGGGTACATGCAGGTTTCATCCAGGGAAAAGGCTTTTTAATACCTTTTTAATAGCACTAGAACACAATTGAACACCGATTTCACGGCCCAACAGCGTGTAGGTAAATGACAATCTTCAACCTAGAATTGTTTTACAAGTATACACATTAAATTAACATTTTAGACTTAGGTTTAAATACTCTTAATACCTCTACGGGTACAATAAGAAATAAGAGCAGCAGGGAAAGTTGGTCAAAATCAAGATGAGTGCACAAGACATACCTGCATTCTGTATGCTGCTGTAAGGTGTGCCATGCCATTCTGTGACATCCTCTCTGCATCATGTTTATCTTAATAAACAAAACAGAAAAACAATACATGCAAATGTCAATGGTCTTCAGTTTGGTGACATGTCACAAAACAAACATTGTGTGGTGTTGTCGTTCGACACCTGTGGCTTTTGCTGTACCTGAGGTCCACACAGAGGTGCAGTGAATGACGGCAGCGCCTGGTTTAACCCAAGTGGGCGGGACCTCCGCTTGCCCCGCCCCGAATAGGACCACAGCATCCGCCTGCTGCACCTAGGAGCAAGAGTTTAAATATGTTATACATTGATGAGTGGAGAATTCAATAATTCAAAATATATTGCAATTTGTTTAAAATATACTTAAACTTGACACTGGTTTAACAAATAGTAGTTAGTTGTAGTTCTTAAACAAAAGTTTAAACAAAACTCAAAATGGTCTATTCTGTATTTTCTGTAAATCTCGAGCCTGTTTAAATGCTTTAATTTTGCATAGCAAGCAAATTGACTGTAGACTGAGTCAGGAGTAAAGACATGGAGATACTGCCCCTATGTGGACATTCATGACCACTACATGAAATGAAAATCAAGCATCAGAATGAAGACATGAAGAATGTACTTTTTGTCACAGTAAGAAAGAAAAAAATATATAATAAGTAATAGATTCACATCCTTAACAGACACATACCGTTTTCTGGAAACTCTCTGAGCTTTTATGACCATTGAGAGTTACCATTCCTCTTCTCTCCATCAAGCAGCGTAGGGCAACTTTGACAGATCCATCACAACCCACCAACGCCACCACCTTCCCCTCTGAGGAAACGCCTGTGTGGCCACATATGCATTTAGTACCAGAAGAGAATCCCCTCTATCAGAGAACCATCATCTGAATCAGAACAATCATCTGCATGGCAAATATTTGATGATGTGGTCGTCAAACTCTGGAGGAGGAGCTGTGCAGGTGATATGCAGAATAGCACATAGATGTAGGGCTGGGCAATATATCGATATTATATCCATCTTGTGATACAAGACTAGTCATCTTAGATTTTGGATATTTTAATATTGTGATATAGCTTTTCCTGGTTTTAAAGGCTGCATTACAGTAAAGTACTTAATTCACACAGGAGTTTACAAAAATAAACTTTACCATGTGGTTATTTTATATCGACTATTTAATTACTGAATTATCAGAAAACATGCAGTATCATGACATACGTTATCGAGATATTAAATGACCTATATCGTGACAGTTGATAGTTTTGGCCATATCGCCCAGCCCTACATAGATGTAACCCTACGCTCCCCTCTGACTTTTGACCTGCAGTGAACTCTGAACTGCAGCCCTGGGGTTCGTGCTGGACCTCACCGTGTCTCTCCAGGACCTCCATGACCGCTCTGGCCGCCGCAGGCACAAAGCCCTCGCTCACGTCTCCTCTCACCAGGCGACCCATGTTCAGATCTGCCATCCTGCAGACGCACCAACACAAAAACCAAATAATTGTACGCGCAAGACTTGCAGGAGGAATGTAGGAATGGTTCATTTAGCTCATTTTGGTTAATTTGGTCACGTCTAATCTCGGAATCCCATGTATAGCTCAACTGGTGGAGTGTGTTATTAACACCGCCAGGGTTAGGGGTTAGATTCCCATTGGGGTCGTCACACCCACGGCAAGATTGTATGCACTCATGGTGTCGTAAGAACATTTGGTAAAAGCGTCCACCAAATGGTGGAGAGATTTGGAAATTAATGTAATACACTGTTTCTGAAACAGGTGCATATTATTTAAGCAACTAAAACATCTTAATGTTATTGTAGCCTTGACTGGGCAGCATGGTGGCAGTGTGGAGCCCTCCTCACACCAGACCCTTCCTGGTGTGGAACCTCTGCCTCGACCAACCAGCTTGATGAAACAGGGTGTCTTTCTAATTTGCCCATTCACGTGTCTACTGATTTAATTTACTTTACGTCCATTGTGCTAATTCCCAGCGGGTCCATTTTGATTTCAGCAAAATTCAACACAGCATGACAATAAATCAATTAATCGAGGGGCCCCAGAGGAAAACAAATAAAACATACTGTAAAGGGTTTTTGGCAGCCTGAAAATTTTACAGTAAATAGTGGTCTTTGGATGCAATGGATCGAGTACCTCCGTCTGACCATTGCCATGCTATCTGAAGGCATTTACACAAACACAATGAACAGGGCTGTCTTCATAATAGGGTCTGTGCCATCTTGGTGTACATTTGCACCCCCTTTTCAAACAAAACACAGGTCAGTGACCAGGATATGGTGGAAGGGTTCACACCATGTTTGAACCATTCACACAGGTGAGTTAATTGGAAATCGTTAGTCATTGGGTTAGTGGCCTTTTTTTTCAGGTGAGTGTCAGGTGGGTGTTTTTAAATGTGACATGGTGGCGCTAGAAAGGAGCATGGTGGCGCAGTGCCACTACAATACCCTTTCTCCACCAAAATTAGCATGTATATGTGTTTTGGCGGAGCCCGGGATAACCAGCTAAAAATAGGCAATGATTCCTTCCCCATTACGAGTAGTTTTTTTTCTGGTGTGTCATGTTCGACGTCACGAATGTGCCGGAAAAAAACAGGGCAGAAAACAGCATGGAGGACCGTGAAAATGTTACGGTGGTTACTTCTTTTTTTATATCCGTTACTTATTCAGTCTCTCTTTCAAACTCGGTGCCGACTAATTTGGAGCGATGTAGGTGCGATGTACGTGCCAACATCAGGAACGTCAACGCGCATCATAGCATCGTGCCGGAAAAGGGGCGAAAATCAGCATGTCCACCCGTGTGTCATGTTCCCATCAATACTGATCGGAGCTGGAACCGATAAATACCTGTGACTATTGCACTGCAGAGTCATTTGTCATAGTTACCTTTCCCACTAAAGACAAAAGCCAGATGTTTAAGTGGCATTAGTGGATTTTTTTGTCCAGTGGGAAAGAGGCTTAACATTCTTTGGGGAGAATCCTGCTCAGCCCTTTCCCACCGACCAATCATATGCCAGGGTTCAATCCAGGTCAATACGCACACAACGCGCTCCCTTTATTACCCAGTTACCCATCTGTCCACATCTTTCTCCGATGTGAGGGTGCAGCCGAGCACACGGCCGGACAGTAGAGAAGGGGGAGGTGGAGGTAGACGCCGTGCAACCCTGGGGTCGCGGTTGAGCGCCGACACCTCGTCGTATTGTAGCCTTGACTGGGCAGCAGCGCGGTGGCAGTCCTTGCCAACCGGCTTGATGAAATAGGGCGTCTACCTAATTTGCCCATTCACGTGTCTACTGATTTAATTGACAAGTTTTATTTTAGTCAATTGAACTAATTCTCAGCAGGCCCATTTAGATTTCAGCAAAATTCGATAACAGCATGAGAATAAATTAATAAAATCGAGGGGCGCAGCGCCACTATAACATTACCTGCTCAGCCCTTTCCCACCCACCAATAGTACACCGGGTGGTTCAACCCGGGGGCAATACCCAGACAACGGCCCTCCCTTCATTTCCCAGTTACCCGTCGACATCTTTCTCCGGTGCGAGGGTGCTGAGCACACGGCCGGTCAGCAGAGAAGGGGGGAGGTGGAGGTAGACGCCGTGCACTCCGGGGTCTTCGTTGAGCTTCGACACCTCGTCGGCGATCTACACACACACACACACACACACACACACACACAGACACACACAGTTTCATTGTCGAATGTGAAAACCAACCACGGCAATAGTGATTAGTGAACTTTATCTACCTTTATGCTTATATCAAGATCATGTGAGCTAAAGCTAAAATGGAAAGCTAAAACTATACATTCCTAACGTGGAGAAGACCTTGGGCTCTCAATCATCTACCTGTGTTACCGATTAAGCAGACAGAA